>CM045558.1:19061044-19421179 GCA_024721245.1 Mitragyna speciosa
TTACGGGTTTGAATGGGAATGGCGATTGGTACTCTACTGTGAGGTTATCTGGGAGTGATTGGGGACAGTGACATTGGTTTGGCAGTTTAGTGAGAAGCTAGTGGTAGAGGTGAGGACAGGGGAGGCGGTTGTATGCTTATTCTGTTTTGGAGATGGGTAAACTGATGATTGCTGGAGTTACAATGGTGGTGAATTAGTCATTGGTGCGCTACAATTGACTGTGAATGATTTTTTTGGGTTGTCGGTTTTGTTTGTAGGTGAGGTTGCAAATGGGAGGAGACAACGGTGCTGGTGGCCTCGAGTTTGCAAGTGGACCTGGAGGAGATGGAGGGTTAGAGTGCGGTATTGTGGTTATAAGCGGTGGTTCTGTGGACTTGAAATGGCAAAAGCAATGGCTTCTTGATGTTGTCCGGCAGTGGCTTCTTGATAGTCTTGGTAGTCTCGCAGTTGAGGCTTGATAGCTGAAATGGGTTGATTTTGTGCGGTAGTGATAGTGATCTTGTGATGATTGTGTGGCTGTGGGTGGTTATTAAAAGCTAAGAGAGGTGATTAAGGACTGCTTGAGGGGCTTTTGGTGGTTGTTTTTCTAATTTTTGCTACAATTTTGGACTAATTTTGGGTGGGCAGTGGTTTATTGCTTGATTTTTGGTGGCTGGCCATGGTAATGGAATTTAGGAGGCTGATTTTCAGGGCTTGTTTGTGGGGCTGCCTGACTTCAATTTGGGGATGATTTTGTTCGGATGTTTTGACTGGATTTTGTGATGACTGAGAGTAGTTTCAGGTGGTCTTTGGTTTGTTTGCTGCAGGTTTAAAAGAGGAGGTTTTATGGCGGTTGTTGGTGGCTGGGAACCTGATGATTATATAGTGACTGATGGCAAGAGAAATCTGGGTTTTGATTCACGGTGACAGAGAGGGTAGACGTTGGTGAGAAAACAAAAGAAGACTGGAGACACGAACTTAGAAACAGAAAACCCAAAACCAGAAAAAAGCAAAGATAGTAAAAAGAAAAAACTCAGAATATTCTTAGAAAATTCAAAGAAAGAAAACAAAAACACAAATAATTCCAAATTTTCATAAAAGATATGGACGAAAATGCATCAAAACGAAGAGAAGATCTCACCTTTTTTAAGCTTGATGAACAGTAAACGCCTTTGAGATTGAAGATGAACAGTAACCACTAAATGGAATTGACGGCCTTGTGTGTGTTTTTATATGTCAAGTGTGTGTGTTTGATTCTTAAAGCACAAAAATAAAAGTGTTTGTAGGGTTTTCTATTTTTTTTCTCTTTTTTCTGCTGATTAAAAAGGGTATTTATAGGCCACTTGTTTTGTTGGCCAAGAATGCCTATAAAATAACGAAAACTACCACCGGTATTAAAAATGCTAATTTTATTAAAAAATATTTTTTAACCCCAAAATTAAAAATTAATACAAAGACTCTGATAACAATCTCTAAATTTTCAAAAAGAATTCACAGAAGACTTCAAAAATAAAAACTAGAGCTCAAAACTAATAAAAACGTGCTTGGGGTGTAAAATGACGATTTTGCCCCTGGACAACAAAAATACACAAAAAATGGATATTAGCCTAAAAAAATTATCAAAAATTAAAAGTAAGCTTAAAACATTAGAAAATGCCTTTTTGACTCAAAATTTGACAAAAAATGAATTTAAACTGTAAAATGATGATTTTGCCCTTGGACAATGAAATTTGCAAAAAATAGCTATTTACCTCAAAAAATTATAAAAATTTAAAATAAGCTTAAAACACTAAAAATGCATTTATGACTCAAAAATTGATGAGAAATAAATTTAATTTGAAAAATTATGATTTTGCTCTTGGACAATGAAAATTACAAAAACATAGTTGTTGACATAAAAAAATTACCAATAATTACAAATAAGCTCAAAACACTAGAAAATATATTTTTGACTCAAAATTAGTGAAAATTGAATTTAATTTGTAAAATGACGATTTTGCCCTTGGGCAATGAAAATTCACAGAAAAAATAGTAATCGTTTCTGAAAATATCAAGAAAATTCAGAAACATGCTTAAAGAATTAGAAAAATGAATTTGAAACTAAAAATGAGCTAAAATGGTATTCGCGAGGCGAAATTACCATTTTTCCCTTGTGCTGGTAAAAATATAAAGAATACTGATTAAATCCAGAAAAATCATGAGAAATTAACAAATTCACATAAAAGTAAAAATAGGAATTTAAAATTTCCAAAAACTGATAGAAAAATATTTATAGATAAAATTACTATTTTGCCCCCCAGATTATTGAAAAATTAAAATTTGTCCCAAAAAATGTAAACATGCCCTTCCAATGTTTGAAAATAAATGAGTGTGTCAAAATTTGGTGTCTACAGTTTGACCCTCTTTGTCGGGAATCTCGTAGAGATTTTAGATAAAGACATAGATAACACCAAATTTGACTCACCTAAAATGTAGAAACAGATAAGAATGTAAACTAAAATATCTAAACATGCATAGTATGAGAATATGCTGAGACGTAAACCAATGAACGGATGAATCATAAAAAACATGTGACCGAGATCTCAAAGAGCTGCCTACGTATCCCGGTGAAGGGAATCAAGTCGAACGTAGTTCGGATGCAGGTGAACAGTGGATGTGAAACACAATTGCAAATGGTAAAACAAGAGTTCAAACTTGTGATCAAAAGAAAAAAAATGCAACATTCGAATTACTAAGTAAAGATAACAAAAATTGGTAAGAGACTGCAAGACAAAACAAAGTGCTTAAACTAATAGACAAAAAATGAGTTCAGGTTGCTAAACAAAATAAATACCGATAAGATAAATGCAATGTCTGGGTTGCCAGACTTGAAAACGTAAATAAACAAATGCCGACCAGGCTGCTGGACGGATGCATGATCCTTGGGCTGCCAAGGTTGATGAGTGCAAAGTTTGGGCTGCCAAACTTGAAAAAGTAAATAAATGATCCTAGACTGCCAGGAATTATAAAATGCAATGCAAAGTCTGGGCTGCCAGACTTAGAAACGCAAATAAACGGATGCCGACTAGGCTGCTGGACGAATGCATGACCTTGGGCTACCAAGGTTGATGAATGCAAAGTTGGGCTGCCAACTTGAAAAAGTGAAGAAACGATCCTGGGCTGCCAGGAATCATAAAATGCAATGCAAAGTCTGGGCTGCCAGACTTGAAACGTAAATAAATGCCGACCAGGCTGCTAACGGATACATGACAAAATTAAGACATCGGGAAACTTAAAAACTATTGTCAAATGTTGCATCCAAATCAATAAAACTTGTCAAAATTTTTCTAAAAAATTTTGCCCCAGTGTATAGCATCAAAACTCTTTGAAATCATTCTTTTCAATGTTAGGTGCCATATGAAAATATTAAAATCTTATTTGACTTAAACCTTCTGACCCCTCACTTCAAAAAATTCTTTTCAAAAATTTGCTGCAATCATAAATTATCATAACTAACCTAAAAATTTTTCAAAAATTTTTGCCCCAGTGTCAATTTTGAAAACATAATTTCTTCTTCTTCTTTTTTTTTTTTTTTGAATTGTGTCCTTGATCAAGCTATCATTGACTTAAGAAAATTACCCCAGTTGTTATTCTTGTCAAAGGTCTCAATTGAAGATGGTGTGACCATATCTACAAAAGAGAAAAAGACAACGGTAATTGCAAAAGTTATGCCACCACTTGACAGTCCCTTGATCCACTATTGCATATAAACATGAGTATCGTAATCCTGATTCCTGAATCAGTCTTCCTGCCTTTGCTTTCTGACATTTTTTATTCCAAAATTCTCTGATCCACCATTCACGATAAATGCCATGTATGCTCTTCCATATATATCTCGAGATCTCGATAAATTTAGGATCACTTTTGCTTTTATTGTACACTAAAACACAAAAAATGTCATGTTTTCAAAAAAGATGAAAAATGAATATATCACAAAAAAATCTGTCAGATGCAACGTCAAAAGAAATCCTGTACACTAAACATTTTCGTATATGTATATATAAAACTTTTAATAACAACTAATTATTATGTTCAAATGAAAAATTAATTTCCAGTGACGGCTCTGAAGAAATCTACCATTTTGATCCTCTAGATGTCATTCCATTTGAATTTCGAGATTGCTCCAAAATGATCAATACAGAAGAAAATTCTCAAGTAACCAAGGTCACCAGCTTCTGCAAAGAACTCCACATCTACCACAGGTGTATTCTACTTCCTCACTTGTGAACCTTCGACTTGTAATTTCCCGACCTCAGCGCCCTTTCGAGGTTTTCACCGAGGCTTCCCCTCCCATTTTCTTTTTCTTTTTTTTTTTTTTGTTCTTTTTCTCTTTTTTTTCTCTCTTTTTTTTTTTTTGAAGCACCCTTTCGGGTTTTCGCTTTTGTAGAGAGAAAAGAGAACAATCAACATTCAAGTCCTGATCGATCGTTTCCCATTTCATAAAATCAAACTGGTATTAAAATGTTTGGCATCAGTAAGACAATCTTCCCTTGATGGATTAGAGATAGATATATTAACATCAAATGCCCTATTGATTTGCAAATTTTCATTTCAAAATTATCACAAAATAAGACGGAGGTCGGTAACATTCTCGACTTTTGTAACGGGGTCAGGTAAGGTGCTTGAAAGGTTAAGGTCGGAAAGCAGAATTCATGAAAAAGGTTGATTATCTTGAGGTCACATTTTCAGAAAGACTTATTCCTAACTTTATTCTTTGTCCTTTTGTTTTTTTTTGCCCCAGTTTATCACTTTCCATGGGGTTTTCTTTTGTATCATTTTTTTTACTCCTTTTTTTTTTAAACAACAGTCAACAAATAAAATTTGCCCCAGTATGAGGTGCGACCATCAAGTGGGTTATGAAACGAAACTCATAGATTCTGAAGGCTCAAAAGGGAAAAACTAGGGAAAAAATGTTTAAGGGAAAAGAAAGAAGGCCCGCCTTTGAACCCGTCCTCTTTTGCAATAATTTTAAAAGAAAACTTACCTAATCAAATGTAAAACCTTTTTACCATGTCTGAATTGATGATCTGGGGAAACACTTGACCATCCATTTCTATCAGAACAAGGCCTCCTCCTGATAGTACCTTTTTCACGATGAATGGACCTTGCCAATTTGGAGCAAATTTGCCCTTAGCTTCTTCTTGATTTGGAAGGATTTGCTTCAAGACTTTATCTCCCACCTCAAATAGACATGACCTAACTTTCTTATTGTAAGCACGAGCCATTCGTCGTTGGTAACATTGTCCATGACAAACAACATTCAACCTCTTCTCATCAATGAGTGCCAACTAGTTCATGGCGTTCCCTTAACCACTCGGCTTCTTCCAATTGGGCTTCCATTAGAATGCGTAAAGAAGAATTTCTACCTCTACAGGTAAAACTGCCTCCATTCCATACATAAGAGAATAAGGAGTTGCCCCAGTTGAAGTTCTAATTGCTGTCCTGTAGGCCAAAAGTGCAAAGGGCAACTTCTCAGTGCCAATCTCGATAAGTATCAATCATCTTTCAAATGATTTTCTTCAAATTCTTATTGGCAACTTCAACGGCACCATTAGCCTTAGGCCTGTAGATAGTAGAGTTTCTGTGCTTGATCTTGAATAGACCACACAATCCATCTACCATGTCGTTATTGAGATTCCTTGCATTGTCAGTGATCAAAGTTTCGGGCACACCAAAACGACAAATGATATGATTCTTGAGAAAATCTGCTACCACTTTCTTGGTCACTTGCTTGTAAGATTCTGCTTCTACCCATTTGGTGAAATACTCAATCGCCACAAGGATGAATTTATGCCCATTTGAAAGCAGGAGGATCAATTACTCCAATGACATCCATTCCCCACATTGAGCACGGCCAAGGAGCAGTCATACTGTGGAGTTCCGAGGGAGGAGCATGTATCACATCACCATGCATTTGACACTTAATGCACTTTCTGACGAACTCAACACAGTCATGCTCCATGGTGAGCCAAAAATGTCCGGTTCTCATTATCTTTTATGGCTAGCAAGTGTCCATTCATATGTGGCCCGCACACGCCGCTGTGTACTTCCCTTCATCAAATATTCAGCTTCCTTTTCATCTACACATCTCAAAAGGCCAGATCGCTTGACCTTTTATACAATACTTCTCCGTTCAAGAAAAATCTCGTAGACATCTTTCGGAGAAAATTCTTAGCCTTTGTACTGATGCTTGAGGGATAGAATCCATTCCTTAAATACTCTTTCAAATCATGAAACCATGAAAGACCATCGAGCTCCCGCTCAATGCGCAGACAGTGAGCTGGTTCTTCTTGAATCTTGATGGAGATGGGCTCGATCACCATATTATCAGGGTGACTGATCATGGAAGACAAAGTTGCTAAAGCATCTACGAATATATTTCGAGTACGCGGAATGTGAGTGAATTCCGAGGTTTTGAATTGCCTGGCAAGAGTGAGTAAGCAACAATGATACGGAACGATTTTAGAATCCCGAGTTATCCATTTTCCCAATGTTTGATAAACTAACAAGTCAGAATCACTGAACACTGCTAACTCCCTAATATCCATATCCGATGCCATTTTCAAACCCAAAATACAAGCTTCATACTCGGCCATGTTATTAGTGCAATCAAACTACAACTTAGCTGTAGCAGGATAATTTTTCCATTAGGTGATATCAGAACTGCACCTATTCCTGCTCCGAACAAATTTGAGGCACCGTCAAAGAATAACCTCCATCCCAAAGATTCTTCATTCATATGATCTACTGCTCCCACAAACAATATCTCTTCATCCGGAAAATAAGTGTGCAAGGGTGCATAATCATCTTCCGGGGATTCCCTACCAAATGATCTGCAATAGCTTGACCCTTGACTACCTTCTGAGTTGTGAACACAATGTCAAACTGACTGAGAATCATCTGCCATTTAGCCATGCGTCCAGTGGGCATCGGTTTCTCAAGTAAGTACCTCAAAGGATCTGATCGAAATATAAGGTAAGTGGTGTGATCAAGAAGATAATGCCTGAGTTTCTGAGCAGCCCAAACTAATGAGGGTCATTCCAATCCATTGGGGCATTCTTCCTTAATAACTTAAACAGTGGCTCACAAGTGAGGGTCAACTGAGCGATAAATCTGCCGATGAAATTTATCTTTCCTAGAAAACTTTTCACGTCCTTTTGTGTCTTTGGAATTGGCGTTTCCCGTATAGCTTTTATCTTTGTGAGATCTATCTCAATACCTTTCTTGCTAACAATAAATCCCAATAACTTTCTAGCAGGAGATCCGAAAGCACATTTTGCAGGATTCAATCTCAGACTACATTTCCTCAACCTTTCAAACAGTTTTCTCAAATCTACCAAATGGTCTTCGGACCTCTTAGACTTGACTATGATGTCATCCACATAAACTTCTATCTCCTTGTGGATCATGTCGTGGAACAACGTAGTCATAGTCCTTTGATAAGTGGCCCCAGCATTCTTCAGTCCAAAAGGCATGACTCTATAACAAAACGTACCCCATGGAGTGATGAATGACGTTTTCTCCCTATCTTCTTCTGCTACCAAGAGCTTATGGTACCCAGCAAAATAATCAATGAACGAATCCATTTCATGTCCTACTGTGTTGTCCAACAAAATGTGAATATTGGGTAAAGGAAAATTATCTTTTGGACTAGCTTTGTTTAAATCCCGATAATCCACACAAACTCGCATTTCTCCCAACTTTTTGAGAATCGGAACCATATTTGATAACCAAACGGGATAGTAGGACACAACAATAATATTGGCATTGAATTGCTTGACTATCTACTCTTTAATCTTAAGGCTCATTTCGGATTTGAATTTACGAGGCTTTTGTTTTATTGGAGGAAAGTTTAGATCAGTTGGCAATCGGTGAACTACTATATCAATAGAAACTCCAGGCATATCATCATATGACCATGCGAACACATCCTGAAACTGCGTGAGGAATTCAATCATTTCATTTCTCTGCTTCTTGTTTAAATGCACATTGATTTTAACTTCTTTCACCTTTGTCTTAGTTCCAATATTAATAGTTTCTATTTCTTCCAGGTTTGGCTTAAGTTTTTCCTCGTATTGTTCAAGTTTCTTAAGTACGGAATCATAATCTTCTTCGATATCACTCTCATTCTCATCAACGGTTTGCATTATTTCAGAATTCAGAGAGATATCGAAATTGCAATAATCGGTTTCAAGTAAAGTGACATCCAAAGGATCATAAGCAGTTATTATCGGCTATCTGAAAAAATAAAAGTAAAGAAAACATAAATAAATAGATAAAAACAAAAACATAATTTTCATTTCATTAAAACTCAGAATGCATTGAATCAAAAAGTGGAATATATACAACCACAGAAGTGTGGAACTATCCTTCAAGGAAAACATAAAGACGCAATTCAACTTTAAAGCAAGGTTTAAAAAATCATTTTAATTGAAAAGTAAAATGCAAAACATGATATGAGCCTGACTCTATCAACATAAAGGAAAAATTCACTCTAGGGCTCTGTCTAGATATGAACATTGAGCAGAAGTAATCCCAAATTTACCGAAACTCTCTTCGCATAGGGAGATAATCGGCAATCCAGTTGTTCAACGCCCCTTCCTCAATTTCATCAAAACTGGCAGTGTCAGATACTTCCTCAATGTCAGTCATTCCGATGAACAGGCAGCTCACTCCTTCTTCAACATCATCATCCTCGTTACAGATTTCAGAGATAGGAATACCAGATGGCCTCGAAAAGCTATGATAAAGAGGGGGATATAGAGTGGGACGTGCCGTCCTTCCTTCTCAGCTCTCTTCTTCTCTTTCATCGCTTTCACATCCTTACCAGTTGGGTGAAACCAAGCCCAAAGGTATCCTTCTGCTCTATCAGCTGAATGGGTTCTACCACTCCTTGTAGCATCCTTCCAATGCCCTTACCTGGTTGGTAATCAACCCTAATTAGTTCTTTGACAATCATGATACTGGAATCAGATAATATTGGCTCCACAGGCAACTTTCCTTCAAAATCCAATTAATCGATACAATGTCAGAAGCGCGAAAACCCTGATCTAGTGGCAACTTGTCTTTTTTTTTCCCGAAGATCCACAGTTTATCATCATGGTGCAGTCGTCCTCAGCAAAGATAGTGATTTGTTTATCATCCATAATGAATTTTTCTAACTGGTGCAGGAATGATGGTATTGATCCTGAAGAGTAAATCCATGGTCACCCCAATAGCATATTATAGATTCTCGAAAAATCCATGACTTGACAGGTAACTTGATATTGGGCTAGACCCATTTCAAGCACTAAATCGATCTCTCCCATAGTCTCTTTCCTTGATCCATCGAATCCTCTAACAATAGTTGGCGATTGGTGGACTTGTGATCGCAAGTATCCCAACTTCTGTTGAGTGCCCCAGGGATAGATACTCAGAAAAAACCCATTATCAATCAAACCCCTGGCGGATGTTTCTCATTATATCGCACGGATATGTACAGAGCTTTGTTGTGTCCCTTCTTTTCAGGGGTCAGCTCATCTTCAGAAAAAGTGATCTGGTTGGATGCCAAAATATTCCCTACTATTCCAGCCAATTTTTCAGTGGGAATATCCTTGGGAACATGAGACTTATTAAGAATCTTCAAAAGGGCATCCCGATGCAACTCAGATGTTAACAAGAGGTTGAGAATCGAAATTTGCGCCGGCATTTGGCTCAACTGTTCCACTACCTTGTATTCGCTTCTCTTTTTTTTTCTTCTTTTTTTTATATAAAAATCCCTCATTATAAATGTCATAACACATATTACATGAATGCACTAATTGACCATAATCAATATTTAACGCGTGAAATTGAGTAAAGAAGAGAAATTTTCATCAAACCACAAAATTTAGACATAATTTCAACTACTTTACAAGATATACTTTCTATAAGAACAAAACTCCAAACCACATAATAATTATTTCTTAGTACTTGAAGAAAGCATTTGTCAAAGTACATAAAGTAACTTTAACCAGTAGGAAAATTAGACAAAAATCAGAATTGCAAGTCATAATTCATAAGCGTGTAACATCCCCTATCTTAACCTCACAATAACTCATACAACACATTCCAAAGGTGAACAAGAACTTGTGGACATGAAACAATAAAACTCCCCTTGTGAATTGGTTGAAATGGCATCCCCTGTGTATTTGTTCTTTTATTGTGTTTGAACCGCCCAAAAATACATCCAAATTGGCTTGACATTTTGCAAATCTTCAGAGCAAAAGTGCATTTTGACTTAACTCGCTGATCGATGTTTTGGTGTCAATGTTTGTGGTTTCTACCTCTTCTAAGTTAAGCTTGAATTTTCCTTTTGTACCATTCAAAATCCTTAACACAGAGTCCAGATTCCTTTTCGGTATCACTCTAAACTCCTCATTAACAGCTTGTGTTATTTTGGAATCCGACGAGATATCGAAGTGGCAATTATCAACTTCAAATAAGATGATATCTAAAAACTATGGGCATTTATTTTCACCATAAAAAATACAAGAAAATGTTTTTCTTTTCATTCAATTTGAGCTTACACTTAGTCATCAAAAGAGAAACTTTACAATGACACAAACCTATCATTAGGTTTTGAGAAAAATGTGACTTATTTCAAGGCCTCACCAAAGAATCGTTTGCTCAATAGAACAAAAGATTTGAAGAAAACTTTTTCAAAAACTAAATACAAGACATGAAGGGAAAATCAAATGTTATAAACAAAGTTGAGAAAGCAACTTATTTAACGCTTTATCTGAGAAAGAATTTTGAACACAAGGCAATCTTAAATTTACAAAAAGAGTACAATTATTAGCATCCAAATCATTACTATTCTTATTACATCTAATAATGAACAACTGTCTAGCTACGAAATACAATTTCATTTATCACATTGGTTATCCTAACCAAAACTCACATATCTAGGTTCTAGGCACTATCAATTCTTAAAAAAAAAATCAGTTGTCCATGATCCTTCAAACAATTCAAAAGAGCACTTATATTTTTGATGTCCTTACAGGTCTCGAACATGTGACAATTTATTTAGAATTGGACCATAATTTAAGATACTCAAATGTAAGACCAAATATGTATCAGATGTCTTTCTTATTTTAACGCCTTTGTTAGAGGACCTGTAAAAATGAAAAAAAATCAAAATTAGTATAAATAAAAACAAAAACGGATGCATGTCCTAGGGGAACCCTTATTATGCCAAGGGTAGGCGTAGCACTGAAATGCAATCCTTTAGGGTGAGACCCCCCTTTTTAATCGTAGATGGGCTAGATCCGTCTGGAAGAAATGCCTTCATTTTACTCGTATTACCTTACCTAGGGTCTCACCTGCCAGAATTTACCGAAAATATAAACGTGTAAGTCTTTTAAGGTTAAGTAGCCAAGACAAAAGGATAGCTTTCCTATCATGGGATTCCCGAAATGGCTTCCCTCTAGGGTTTATGCATGATGCCAGTTTATTAAAGAAAATTAAAATATGCAAAAAATGCAAAACTAGAAAAAATGATGTAGAATTTCTTTGAGAAAGATGGACCATGAATTGTACAAAAGAGATTATTGACTCCAAATTTATTTATTTGTAAAAAAGTCGAGCCTTTATGAGGTTATAGGATACAACATTGAAAGAAAACAAAAGTCATGACTTTATCTAGAAATATACAAGTCAAAACACCAGTTATTAAAGTCCAATGAAATATGTGTTGAAATCACTTTTTGTGTAATGTGGGATGGGAGGGTGGGGGATACGGTGTGACAGCCCAACCTTACCGAGAGGCGCACCAAAGGGCTTAGCGGACTGCCTACCTAGCTCTCGCCAGGACTCGAATCACGCACTCACTCAAACATCCAAGCGTACTTAACCCAAAATAAAATACATTCATAATGAAATACATTCATTTAATTCATTCGAAAGTACAAGTATCACAAGAAGTTTACATCCCAAAATATACATATTATTTACAATAAAAGCCTACACAATTAGGCTATCAAGATATATGAAACAAAACATTTACTATGTCCAAAATTAGCTTTTCCAGCTTTAGTATTTTGGGAAACCTAGTTAAAGAAAACAAATGAACGGGATGAGCTATAATAGCCCAAGTGAGTGCCCAAGTCATGCAACCATACCAGAAATTCATTATTTTATGGAACAAAATAATTGACAAGATTAAATAAGCCGGGTATGAACAATTTAATTAACAAGTAGTCAATGGCGGATACAAGGCTCAACTACGGGAGCAAGCTCAACCGCAGAGGAGCAAGTACTGATCATGTAACCATGACGTTAGGACCGAGATAATAGCTCAAGGTCCTTGCCAAAGGTCATGCCAGTATTAACAAGCAAGACCCTAACCACCGTTCACCTTATAACCTCCGTACAGGCTACCACATCCAGGGAGTAATCTCGACCTTGGAGGGCCAACACACGAGCAAGAAAGTTCAATCCGGAGTTGGCCTCTTTGAGGATTCACAACTCAAGGGGAAAGAACAACACGCCCTAAAACACCCAGCACCTTATATCCTCCCACGCACGTCCGGGTTGACTAACCGTGAAGTAATGGTGAAGTTAGTCACTGGTAGCCTCAAGCACAAGTAACACATTTGATCACTGAAAGCATGTAACACATTGCGGAATAGATGTGATAAAGTACACATCTTTCCTCAAGTAACACATGTCATAAAATAACAATTACAAGTATAACATAATATTTCATAATATAACATTCTCAAGTGTGACAAAGCATTTCATGCATCATGCACACATACAGACACTCACCTAGAATGCCTATAAAAATATTTCGTAAAATGGTCGCGATTCGCTTTCGGGTCCTGAAATTTAAAAGAAATAATCCAATGAAAACCCGATTAAAACCCTAAGTAAATTAGTAAGAAAATTCGAGAAATAACCCAATTATTTCTAGGGTTTTCATTTCTAGGGTTTTAGAGTTGAGGGTTTTACCCTAAGGTTTAGGGTTTTATTGTTCTAGGAAAATATAATTCATTACTAGATCATTTTCTAAAAATTCTGCACAATAAATTTCCTAAATTTAGCATATTCTAGGTTTAAAATCTCACTTGTCATTTTTTTTCTTTTAATTCAACCGAAATTTCGGCAGCACCTCCCCTTAAAACCGGACTAACCCAAAATTTTTCCTGCAAGAAATCAACCATCCAATCCAACTTTCAACAAGTTCTATAGCTTCCATATTTATATTAAACTTAATTTCACTCAAAATTCCACTCAAATTCAAGATTTCAAGCCCAAGTTTCTTCACCAAGCAACATATAATACATGAAATTTCAAGGTTTAAATGCTATCTACTAGTCTATCTAACCAAGAGAACACTTAATCTAACAAGTAAAACTTCATTTCAAACTTAAATCTTCAAGTTGTAGTAATAAGAATCTAGTATTAAACTAGTACAAAAGACTAAATAAAACTTGAAATTAATAGCAAAAGTTCATAGTAGATACCTTAAACAAGCTTAGAACTTTGCTTAGGAAGAAGAAGAAGCTCACTTTCTATGGTGAAGTTGTCCAAAGTTTGGAGAGAAAGCTTCAAGAAGATGAAAACTAAAGAGAGAAGAAAGTGAAGTAGGAGGGCCGGCCAAGAAGAGAAGAAAAGAGAAAGAAATAGGCCAAGAAAATAGAAAAGAAATAAAGAAAATAATGGGGAAAAGAATGACCAATTATAGCAAGACAAGAGTCATGCTAGGTGTTATGCTTTTAATGAAATAGTGACCAACTTGGTTAATTTTGATTGGTGATGATTTTAATCATTTATCTCCTAGTAATTAACAAACTTTATGGCACAAAATTAAAGCAAAAAGAGAGAAAAATAGGGGAGAGAGGGCCGGCCATGAGGAGAGGGAAAAAGACAAGAAATTAAGTGAAATTTTGAGTTAATTTTTGAACTAAAGCTCAATTAGTCAAAAGGCTTAATAATGGTAGAGTTAGTTAGTCAAAATTAAACACTATTATAAACTAATGGTCCAATGAAATTAATCCAAATTACTACTTAGGTGTCCCACTTAATAATGAGAGAATCTTAGTTAATTAACCTAATTAACTTAAGAAATCTTCCAACTAATAAATCAAGGATTAATACTAAACTCCAAATAAAAGAATTTCTCTTGTAAGTACATTTTCGATTTTTCCCCTTTTTCTTTTTCTTTTCTCATTATTTTTTTCTACTAATGGACATACATGAATTAAATAATTCTTATATGAATTTCTAGGGTGTGATAGCCCCACCTTACCCAGAGGCGCACCAAAGGGCTTAGCGGACTGCCTGCCTAGCTCTCGCCAGGTCTCGATTCACGCACTCACGCAAACGTCCGAGCGTACTTAACTTAAAATAAAATAAGCTAAAATAAAATGGAATAAAATAAAATACACTCATTTTATTTAACATAAGGTACAATTCACATCAAGAGTTTACATGTCATAACATACATGATTTTTCACAAAGATCGCCTAACACAGTTTGGCGAATACAATAACTGAACCGTCTATAACAATCAAAACCCAGTTGATCCAGCTTTAATTTCTCAGGAAACCTGAGTAAAGGAAAAACAAATGGAATGGAATGAGCTATAATAGCCCAGTGAATGTCCAAGTCATGCAATCATATCCAGAACTCATTATTTTTAGTAAATGAAATAATCGAACAATTAAATTAATAAATCAAGATATAAACAATTTAATTTAACATGTAGTCAAAGGAGGATACAGGGCTCCACTACGGAAGCAAGCTTAGCCGTAGGAAGAGCAAGCACTGACCATGTAGTCACGATATTTGGACCGAGATAATAGCTCAGGTCTTTATCAAAGAACATATCAGTTTTATCAAGCACAAACCCTAACCGCCAATCACCTTATAACCTCCGTACAAGCTACCACATCCAGGGAGATATTCTCAACCCTGGAGGGCCAACAATCAAACAGGTTCAATCCGGAGTTGGCCTCTTTGAGGATTCACAACTCAAAAGGGAAAGAACATCAATCCCTAAAACACCCAGCACCTTATGTCCTCCCACTTGCAGCCCGGTTGACTAACCGTGAAATAACATGGAAGTTAATCACGGTAGTCTCACGCACACACAAGTAACACATTGGTCAATGAAAGCAAGTAACATGTTGCGGAACAGATGTGATAAAGTACACATCTTTCCTCAAGTAGCACAGGTATTCACATAGTAATTGCAAATTCTCGCATAATATTTATCAAATAAAATATCACATTCCATGCAACATGCACACATAAAGACACTCACCTGATGCCTAAGAAAATATTTCGTAGTAGGGTCGGGAACCACTTCCGGATCCTGAAATTCACGAGAAAGAATCGTGTAAAAACCCTGACTAAAATCTAAGAAATTTCATAAAGAAATTCAAGAAATACCCTAAGTCTTTCTAGGGTTTAATTTCTAGGGTTTTGGAGCTTAGGGTTTTACCCTAGGGTTTAGGGTTTTCGAAATTAGGGTTTTCTAACTTTCTAGGGTTTTGGCTCGGAAAGGTTTAATTCACTAATAGCTAATCTACAAAAATTTCTGCACGCTTAAATCACTAAATTACAGCTTATAAAGTCTTAAATCATAGCCTAATCACTTTTATTTCTTAGGTTTTACCGAAATTTCGGCAGCATTTTCCCTATAACCGGACTAACCCAAAAATTTAAAACCTGCAAGAAAATCAACTATCCAATCCAATTCAACAAGTTCTACAACTTCTAGGTTCAATTTAAACTCAAATTCAATCAAGATTCCACTCAAATTCAAAATCCCTACTCCAAGGATCATCACTCAAATCTGCACAGGGTTGGTTTTCAGCCAACTTCGTGCCATTTCTGGGGTCAATCCATTAAGAACTAAGAAATTCTGATTACATGGTTTTAAAGTACGTTTATAGGGCTACAACTTTCGTGAAGATCATCAATCCAAATTCCAACTATAACAGGTTCAAAATCAGCCCTCAAGTTGGCTCATCACCAAAACTGTTTTCCGCAGAATCAAATTTTCAGCCAACTTTGCAAACTTTCTGCGATTAATACATAACGAACCACAGGGCAAGCCTTATACCGTTGGAAAGCCCTATCAATCTAGTTTCTAAAACAACAAGAATCACTCGAATCCAAGTTGTGTATACCAAGTTATGAAAGTTTTACTAAAACTGGTCCAGCATGACTGTTTTAAGTGTTCTTGAGTTCCAACTTAAATCCTCAACTAAACCACATATAAAACATAAATTTCCAAGGTTTAAAAGCCATATACTAGTCTATCTAAGCACAAGAACACTTTATATAGCAAGTATATATCAAGTTCTAACTAATTTCTTCAAGTAGTATTAACAAGAAACTTGGTATTAAACTTGCATAAAAACTAATTAAAACATGAAATTAATAAGGTAAGTTCATGGTAAATACCTTAGATATGCCTAGAACTTTGCTTAGAAAAGATAGAAGTCCACTTCCTATGGTTGATTTGTGTCAACTTGAGAGATGATAGTCCAAGAAGTTGAGAGCAAAAAAATGAGGGAAGAAGGAGAAAGGAGTTGGCCGGCCAAGGTGAAGGAAAAAGAGAAAGAAATAGTCTAGGAAAAATGAAAAAGAAATGAAGAAAAGATGAGAAAATGGTGGTCCAATTAAAACCTCACAAGAGTAAAGTAATTAGTTAGTCTTTTAATGCAAGAGTAACTACTTGGTTTAATTTGATTGGTGAAGATTATCAACTCTTTTCACTTAATATAATCAATAATTAGACACAAATTATTAAAGCAAAAATAGAGTGAAAATGAGAAAAGAAAATCCGGCCATAAAGAAGAAAGAAAAAGAAAAGAGTTTTCGGCCAAGAGAAAAAGAAAGAAAGAGAAAATTTTCAGCCAAGGGAAAAGAAAATAAGGTAAGAAAATAAGTGAAATTTTTGAGTAAAATTGAGCTAAAATTCAAGTAGTAAAAGGCTAAAAAATAGTAGAATAAATTAAGCAAAATTTTAAACTCTAATATAAATTAAATGGTCAAGTAAAATTATTCTAAATGTAGTACTTAAGTGTTCTTGCTTAAAATGAAAATCTTAACTAATTAACCTAATTAACTCAAGAAATCTTCCAACTAATAAATCTAGGATTAACACTTAACCCTAAATAAGAAAAAAAAATGTCTCTTATATGTGCATTTTCTAGGGTGTTACATAGGGTGTTACATCTCATTTGTAACATCCCGCGTCTGGGCTGGCCCAATAACTTTTGAGCTTTAAACCACAGGCTCAAAATGCTTAAGCTAAGTTATTTAGTAGTCCAAAGGTAGGATGTTATATACTATACATTTTTCTTTTTCCCACTGATGTGGGATATCACATTCACCCCTCCTTTAGGCCTTTGAGTCCTCGCAAAGCCCAAGTCATATCCGGACTGTCCACTCTGTTGTGTCAGATTCTAGAGGTGGCTCGAACGGGCTCTAGAGGTGGCTCCCACCCTTAAGTCGACGTAGCACTTAGCCCCGCACAACACTTAGTTCCTTCATTTCCTTGCGTAGTCCGGCCCAAATACCATAGGCCCAGTCTCACCCCGTGCACAGACCACACGAGGTTCGCTCTGATACCATTTGTAACATCCCGCGTCTGGGCTGGCCCAATAACTTTTGAGCTTTAAACCGCAGGCTCAAAATGCTTAAGCCAAGTTATTTATTAGCCCAAATGTAGGATGTTATATACCATACATTTTTTCTTTCTCCCACCAATGTGGGATATCACATACGGCAAAAATGACACATTAATTTCTTTGAAAAAAGGATAAATACAAACTTGTACAAAAATTCGACCACTTAAGTGCATTTATTGACTCTAAAAAAAAATTTTGGTTCGGATAAAACTAACAAGTACAACAAGAATAAGTAATCATTGAAAAGGATTTAAAAACTACAATTTTTATTCAAGAATATACAAGACGAAAAATTAAATTTTTAGGATTTTTAGGAAATTCACAATGATTGATCCCTTGGGTATTTATAACAAAATACAATTTGTAAAAAATTTATAAAATTCCATTTCCATCTTTCTCAAAGAAATTAATTATGAAAACGAAATTTAAATGTGCCAAAAGAGGGTTGGCTTCCTACGAGGGCACCATGCTAGGGCTCTTTATTCTATGGTTGTGAATGCAATCAAAATAGGAAAGAAACGTGTTAGTTTATTTAACAAATAACACATAACACATTGGCAAAAACAAATAATACACACAGATAACAGTAAATGGCATAACAAGAAAGATAAAAGAGGTTGGTTCCCTCCTCTCGTGCCTGGTGTGCCTATAGGGTAAGGCTGACTCTACCCTAGGTTATTCTACATGGATGCATAAAGTTGGGCTTACTAATACATCTAGACTCAATCAGGCTGTCGGTTCTCAAGCCTTCAGACCTAAGGGTAAGGGTCATCAATCCCAAGGCCCTTGGTCGGTGGCTCGAGTGATCCCCTGGACACTGCTACGCGCACGTCGAGCCACGGCCACATGTCCAAGCGAATCGATTTTTAAAGCCCAAATCTCTAGACTTGTGGACTCAAGCCAAGAGTTTGGGTGATCTCCTAGACAATGTTCCGTGCACGTCGTGCCACGGTCACATGCCCAAGTGGATCAAGCTTGCGATACGGCTTAAGGCTCCCAAACCTTCAGACTTAAAGACCCAAAAGTAACAAATCCGTCAATTCCAAGGGTCGCGGTCGGTGGTTCGAGTGATCCCCTAGACATCGCTTCAAGCACAAATGTGATGGCCACATGTCTAGGCAGATCGATCTTAGTCCTAAAGGGATGAGTGGGTGGCAACCACCAAAAAGAGAAAAAGGGTAAACAACATCAAATGCACGTAAAAGTGCTCCTTATGAGAGGAGGGATTGATAAAGTGTGGGCTCTAAGGGTGACTAACCCCCTCCCAAATGCAAGCGCGGTCGAATAAAACAATAACAAGTAAATAAATCATACATACATCACATAAGTAGCCGAGAGACGGGAAGTGTGTGAGATGCAAAAGAAAAACCTAAAAACCTAGAAAAGAAAAATGCAATCCTAACATCCAAACGCGATGGAATAAAAGGGTTAAGTAGGGAAAAGATGATTAAGCCTAGTGCTCGGACTCACTAGTGGTCCCCAGTGGAGTCGCCAAAATCTTGTCACGTCCTAAAAATCGTGAGTAAAAGTGCTGTGTGGGGTCGTTGACTGTCACGTCCCAAAAAGACGGTATAGTCTGATGACCCTTTTGAAAAGCTTGGGAAAAATCGTGCGCGTGTGAAAAATCGAATTTTTATTGAAAAAAGTGTATTTTAAGAAAAATGGTATATTAAAAGAAAACAAGGCCAAGACTAAAAGTGCGATAGTTTTGGCCAACTAATTTTGAAAAAGGGTTTTATTAAAAAAATAGAGTCGCCACTTGGTACTGAGGTAGGATGTACCAAGTCACCCGAAAAATCATTTAACAAAAAAAAATAAAAAATTAAAAAAAAATCATTTAAAACCCTTTTTCGACTCCAGTCTACGAAAAACGAGAGAAAAAATGTTCGGGAGTCACATTTGAAGAAAGGGAAGACAAAGGCTTGCACCTAAGGCACCCTTTCGACCTAGCTGAGGCTAGTTGCGAGGTTTAATCAAAATTTCCTAAATTAACCCTAGATTCTATCGCGTTTTAGATGTCTCTAAATGAATGCAAATCCTAAGTCTAAATGTGAGTATCGAGAGGGTCGAAATGTTCTGTCGAGACTTGGTCGGAATTATCGCATTAATTGCGAAACCCGAGTCGAGACCTCGAGGGAGTCACGAGTTTTTATGCAAAATGTGATGCAAAAGGAAAAGAAAATAATTAATATATAGTAAGTGAAAGAAGGTGGGTATGTAACATGATGGGTACGGGGGACTAATAACTCGTGACTGAATGTTTTTACTCATGAAGGGGGGAACGGCCTGTACGCCACCGCTTCCCACGCGAGTAGACGATTATTTCTAGTCAAATCACGCAAATGTCCTAATTTCTAAGTGAGATGCAACTTAAATGTCATGCATTTTGAAAATGTTGTCAAAATAATAATAATAATAATAAATAATAATAATAATAGTAATAATAAAATCATGCCAAATGGAAAGAAAACTAAAAGTGTGTGAAATGTGAAATGCACACGAATGATCCTAACACTAAAATGCCCTTGGGGTCTAGCGTTGGACTAACCCGTTCTAAAAATCCCACTAGCATTGGACTAGCGAGAAAAGAAAGAGGCCACAACTAGTGTTGGACTAGTGTGGTGACGGAATATCTTAAATCATGAATTAAATATTAAAGCATGAATTAAAAGCAAATTAAACATATGAAAACATATAAGATCACATAGGAGCACATAACACATAAGCATAATGTTCTAGATGTAAAAATCCTAAGGAAAGCGGTAAAAGAAATAAGCACATAGCACGCAAAAGCAAATAAACCCTAACTATTACACCAGGGGCTTAATTTACAATTTAAAGGGGGAAAATTAAAAATGCCCTATCTATTACACTTTCTATCTAGATACAAAATTTTACTAAAATATAAGAAAAATAATCTAACTATTACATTGACTATCTAAATACAAAAATATTACATTTTTTATCAAAATAATAATGATAAAGAAATAATAAGATTTAAGATGAAATCTCATGAAAGAAATAAATACATAAAGAACATACCATATAGGAAATATATGAATAAATGCATAAAAATCACATAAGGCACATTGCAGCACATAAAGAGAAAGATAACAAAAAGTCGGGATACCTTTTTGGAGATCTGGTACTAGTACTTAAAAAAATGAACACACGAGTTAAAGGGACCACTATTTAAAATAATAAAAAGTAAAATACCAAACACTAACAAGTTGGGCAAATGTAAATTATAGCAAGTTAGGGGGGCAAAGATAGAAATAGAGCAAATTAGGGGCCAAAATAGTAAATTCTAGCAATTTGAAGGCACGTACTTGTAATTATCGAGGAATTAATTGAAATCACATGAAATTTAGGGGGTCAATACGCAGTTATTAAAGACTTAATTGCATAAAAAAATTCTTGAGGCCAATTAATAATATTCAAGAAAATACAAGGACTAGACCATAAATATTTATATGATAACAACTTAGAAAAGAAAAAACTAAACAATGACAAATATTAAACTAATTGATTAAATTAATCCCGTTAACTAATGTAATTAACCAAAAACCAAATTAAACAAACTAAAACAACATGATAAGAGTAAATTAAGAAAACAGACATTAGAAAAAACCCCTGAAGGCCCATTCTGCTTCTTCGTTTTTCATTTTTCTTATGTTTTTTTCATTTCCCCTCTTTTTCCATTTTCTTCACTATTTCTATCTTTCATTTTTTCTTTTCCTTCGTTTACTCTTCTTCTCTGGCCTTCTCTGCATCTCACTCCCTCTCTTCTACTCTCTGTTATATCCTTTCTCCTTCCGATTCTCTCTCTCTCTGTCCCTCTCTCTCTGAATCTCTTGTTCTTCTCTCAATCCTTTCTCTCTCTCTCTCTCACCCATCTCCAGCTCTCTATTTTCTCTAATTTTTCTCTCCCTCCAGCTTCTCTCTTTCCGTTCTCTCCCTTGCCCGAACCAATTTCTCTAATTAGATTGCATCCTCCTCTAACTTCTCTCTTTCTCTCTGTTTTGATTTCAGTCGGTCCCCTCTTTGCATCTCTTTCTTCTTTCTCTTCGTCTCACTCTCTCTCATTTTTCTAATTTCTGTCTTTGTTTCATTTTAGTTTCTTTTCCTCTCTGTTTTTGCTGGTTTGCTAGGAACAATTGGGCGTTTTAGACTGTGAATTTAGAGCCTAATTGAAAAGAATTTTTTTTTGCTCTTGATGAACACTAGTGGGCGATTTGGAGAACCCTCGCTAGAATTGGAGTTGAAGGTAGGTTGTGGGTGATTTACTTAGGCCTGTGATTATGGTGTGGGCTTGGTTTTGATGGCAGATTGGTTTTTTTATGGTGATTATGGAATGGTGAGGTAAGTGATTGCTGATGGTGAGTTTTATAGTTTTTGTAAATTGTGGGGAACGACTAAATGGTGGGGATTGGAGTGAGTTATTAGTGCTGTGCTGTGATAGTGGGATCTTGGTGGTTTGTATGGTGTTGGAAGCCGAATGATGAGAGCTGTTGGTGACGGTGGGATGGAGATTTAGTTGATTGTGTAGGTTTGGGTGGTGAAATTGGGGCTGCGTAAGCAGGTGGTCGAGAGGTTATTGGTGATCCGATTAGTGGTTATAGGGGAGTCCGTTTGTGATTGGAGGTTGGTGGTGATTTCGAATGGTTGGGAAGTGATTTTGGTGAAGGTTATGGGGCATGGTTTGACGATTACAGGTTTGAATGGAAATGGCGATTGGTACTCTACTGTGAGGTTATCTGGGAGTGATTGGGGATAGTGACATTGGTTTGGCAGTTTAGTGAGAAGCTAGTGGTAGAGGTGAGAACAGGGAAGGCGGTTGCATGCTTATTCTGTTCTGGAGGTGGGTAAACTGATGATTGCTGGAGTTACAATGTTGGTGAATTAGTCATTGGTGCGCTACAATTGACTGCAGATGATTGTTTTGGGCTGTTGGTTTTGTTTGCAAGTGAGGTTGCAAATAGGAGGAGACAACGATGCTGGTGGCCTCGAGTTTGCAAGTGGACCAAAGGAGATGGAGGGTTAAAGTGTTGTATTGTGGTTATAAGCAGTGGTTCTGTGGACTTGAAATGACAAAAGGAATGGCTTCTTGACGTTGTCCGGAAGTGGCTTCTTGACAGTCTTGGTAGTCTTGCAGTTGAGGCTTGATAGCTGAAATGGGTTGATTTTGTGCAGTAGTGGTAGTGATCTTGTGTGGCTGTGGGTGGTTATTAAAAGTTGAGAGAGGTGACCAAGGGCTGCTTGAGGGGCTTTTGGTGGTTGTTTTTCTGATTTTTGCTGCAATTTTGGGCTGATTTTGGGTGGGCAGTGGTTTATTGCTTGATTTTTGGTGGCTGGCCATTGTAATGGAATTTAGGAGGTTGATTTTCGGGGTTTGTTTGTGGGGCTGCCTGACTTCAATTTGGGGATGATTTTGCTTGGATGTTTTGAGTGGATTTTGTGATAATTGAGGGTGGTTTCAGGTGGTCTTTGGTCTATTTGTTGCAGGTTTAAAAGAGGAGGTTTACGGCGGTTGCTGGTGGCTGGGAACCTGATGATTATACAGTGACTGATGGCAAGAGAAATCTGGGTTTTGATTCACGGTGACAGAGAGGGTAGATGTTGGTGAGAAAACAAAAGAAGACAGGAGACATGAACCCAAAAACAGAAAACCCAAAACCAAAAAAAAGCAAGATAGTAAAAAGAAAAAACTCAGAATATTCTTAGAAAATTCAAAGAAAGAAAACAAAAACACAAATAATTTCAAATTTTCATAAAAGATATGGACGAAAATGCATCAAAACGAAGAGAAGATCTCACCTTTTTTAAGCTTGATGAACAGTAAACGCCTTTGAGATTGAAGATGAACAGTAACTAGGAAATGGAACTGACGGCCTTGTGTGTGTTTTTATGTGTCAAGTGTGTGTGTTTGATTCTTAAAGCACAAAAACCAAAGTGTTTGTAGGGTTTTCTATTTTTTCTTCTCTTTTTTCTGCTGATTAAAAAGGGTATTTATAGGCCACTTGTCTTTTTGGCCAAGAATGCTATAAAATAACGAAAACGCCATTGGTATTAAAAATACTAATTTTATTAAAAAATATTTTTTAACCTCAAAATTAAAAATTAATACAAAGAATCTGAAAGCAATCTTTAAATTTTCAAAAAAAATTCACAGTAGATTTCAAAAATAAAAAACTAGAGCTCGAAACTGATAAAAACGCGCTTGAGGAGTAAAATGACGATTTTGCCCCTAGACAATGAAAATACACAAAAAATAGATATTAGCCTCAAAAAAATTATCAAAAATTAAAAGTAAGCTTAAAACATTAAGAAATGCCTTTTTGACTCAAAATTTGACAAAAAATGAATTTAAACTATAAAATGACGATTTTGCCCTTGGACAATGAAATTTGCAAAAAAAATAGCTATTTAGCTAAAAAAATTATCAAAAATTAAAAATAAGCTTAAAACTCTGGAAAATACATTTATGGCTCAAAAATTAATGAAAAATTAATTTAATTTGTAAAATGATGATTTTGCACTTGGACAATGAAAATTTACAAAAAAATAGCTATTGACCTCAAAAAAAATTACCAAAAATTACAAATAAGCTTAAAACACTAGAAAATGCATTTTTGACTCAAAATTGGTGAAAAATGAATTTAATTTATAAAATGACGATTTTGCCCTTGAGCAATGAAAATTCACAGAAAAAATAGTAATCGTCTTTGAAAAAATCAAGAAAATTCATAAACATACTTAAAGAATTAGAAAAATAAATTTGAAACTAAAAATGAGCTAAAATGGTATTCACGAGGTGAAATTACCATTTTGCCCTTGTGCTGGTAAAAATATAAAGAATACTAATTAAATCCAGAAAAATCATGAGAAATTAACAAATTCACATAAAAGTAAAAATATGAATTTAAAACCCGCAAAAGCTTATAGAAAAATATTTACAGATAAAATTACTATTTTGCCCCCAGATTATTGAAAAATTAAAATTTGTCCCAAAAAGTGCAAACATGTCCTTCCAATGTTTGAAAATAAATGGTGTGTCAAAATTTGGTGTCTACAACATATATTAAAGATTCATAATCAAATTAGCCCAAATCACCATCTTTAATGTAATGTTCAAGAGACAAGATTTTTTCAAAATATCTGGTTTTGTCTCTTTACATTAAAAAAAGACACTTATCTCAATTATAAACAAGCAAAAATAGAAGCATCATTGAGTTTCTTCTACTTCTATTTATATTTTTGATGTCTTAAATGAAATTTTAGTAAATTTTGAGGTCCGTTGTCTATATAGATGTTAGAGATATGCATCTTGCTTTTATTTTTATTAAAAATATTGTACATGTTTTGTACATAGGCCATCCACAATTGATAAAAGCGAACAATAATTATAGACAAAACAGAAGTAATTTTTTTAGGATTGTTTTAAAAAATAATTAAATATATTGGATAATCATAGCAAATCCTCTACGATAGTGAGAGAAAGTACTTTTGCCAATTCAAATAATAAAATTTTTAATTAAATTTCAAAATTTGGAAGTTAGAGAAGCAGGGAAATTCTCTCACAAAATTCTTCACTATCCTAAACTTTTCAAACCAAAAGAAATTATTATTTTGTGTTGCTAGTCGCAAGAGCAATCAAACTATATGGTCTCATGCATATCTATTTTACTCTCTAGTAGGATATCATTTGCGCTTTGACCATTTTTATTTATGTATACAAGAATCTTTAAGTTTGTTTTTGTTGAGAGCAATCAAAAGGAAATGTTGGAAAAATAAATTTTCCATCCAAGAAGTAATTAATTGAACAAATAAATGTATAAGTAACACTAGGGAACATGACGAATATGCTATGAAAGAAAAGAAAAATGAAAGAGATGTAGCATTTATACTATATTTAAAATGATGTAGTAAACCGAAAATTTTTTTATCAAAAATATAAAAATTTCACCTATTGCCACATATTTGGGCTTCAATAAATGATCACAATGAAGTATTATACAATAGCCAATTTTTGACGTAGAACAAAGTTTAATAAAAGAGTAGTGGATCATTAGAGGCTGAGACAATGGACATCTGGTAGAAACTTAGAAAAGTGCATCGATTACCATGTCTCTAGGTTCTTCAAGACTATCTTGAAGGAATATTAGACAACCAAATATTAATGAAAACTATACACTTAATGTTCATTGAATATGTATGTGCTTATATCATGCATGCAAGTTTCTTCATTTGGAAAATTCATAAGTACAGAGTTTGGTTGGAGTTAAATTATACCATTCCTAATTATGCTACAACTTCTTTAATGCTTAGTTACTACCAATTTTCACTACTGATATGCTTGTCCCAATGAAAATAACATATGGTAATAAGTAGCAGTACTTTATTGGTATTTGATTCTTCTGCATGAAAATTTTTGCGGTAATAGAACACTTACTAATAACCTTTAAGAAAATAAAATATTTGAAGAGGATAATTACAAGAATACTATACAATATGAAGGATAACTGCTAATTTTGTTGGAATTAGAAATGTTTATCAATGTAATAAACGAATTTTTAGGAAGGACCTGCTATTTGCTCCAAGTATGGCTAGTCATGTGGGGATGAATGGAGGGCGTTCTAGTGTGAATGAGTGAGGGAAGGCCAGTCGTTGCAAAGGAGTAATGATGGGGCTATGCAATAGTGAAGGAGGTAACTAGTAGAATGAGAATGCAAAAACCTTCCCTCTTAAGAGTTGCACATGGCTTTAGCAGCATAAGAATCTATCTTACTAAAATAAATTATATTGGTTTAAGCTATCATTTCATAATTTATTCCTAAATTAGAACCTAAGGATTTTGATTTTCAAATTTCTAAAAAGATTATTGGATTTTAGAAATTTATCAAAAGAAAACACTAATATCTATATGAATGTTTTTAGGCATAGATTTTCTTAGTTAGGTTATATGAGTTTGTGTATACAGATATATTATTCTCAACTAGTTCTTAAGGTTACCATGATTAGGGTTCTTCATTATTTTTGTATTTTTTTATGTTTTCACATCATATAAAATGTCATAGTAACTAGTGTAAGGTAATAATACAGGTAATGCAGCGGAAAAAAAATTTATTACCTTAACCGTGGATCTCTTTGATATATCTATATGATTACAAGGGGGCTTGCATAAGAATTACCTCAAGCACAGAAGATTTCTATGCTACTAGGCCAAGATCCTTCGATGAAGAGATAAGATCTACCAACAAAAGCCTTCCAAGTGTCAAGCCTCTAACGATATCCACACGAACAAATTCTTTGGGAACCTTCTAGGCTTGCTTGCTTTGATTTTTGAGTACTAGCTCTCTTGAATTAATTAAGAACACAAAGAGAAATAGACAACCTAACAATTAGGAGGAGAGAGAGATGCCTAGAGAGAGAAAAATGGCGTCTTTCTTTTCTTTAATTTTTCTCTGACTAGTTTTCTTTTGTATTGCAATAATAATTCAAGAGTCAAAGCATGAATCTATTTATAGAGGAAGTATTCCAGTCTTTTAGTAGATAAAGGTAATTGGAAACCAAAAAGGTTTAGGACGTTAACCTTAAGCTAATCCTTTTCCTTTAGGAATCTTGTTCCTTTAGGAAACCAGTTAGTTACTTTATTTCTTTTAGGAAACTAATTTCCTACAAGACTTAGAATATTTATAAATAAGTCTTGTAAGTTAATTTATCTCATAAATTAACCCCATAAGTATCTCATACTTATCTTAATTATATATTAACCCACAGATTTTGTTCTTTATGTGTGTGATCCATTAGGTTCCATTCAAGTTGGCACTGAGTACAAATTATAACTCATTAATTAATTTATTAAGAACTAGATAAATTAAACACTTTAATTTATCATTAATTCACAATTAATTTAATTCATACTTATAGATCATGAGTGGCATCTAGCAATGCATCATGACCACCCAAGTGAATAAAAAAGACATATGATAGACTATACTCATCGATGACAATGTTACTATGTTATTAATATCCTTTCACCACACTATATCCCAATTAGTCTAAAGAGTATAGTGCATACTTTTAAATGACTAATTTATAATTTCTTGTTCCAGAAATATAACGCTCCATGATGTATGACCCTGAAACTACTTTCAAGTTAGACTATCACTTCTACAGAAGATTTATGAGTTAATATTTCCAACAAGTGGCCATAAAGGGATATACTCTCCTATTAAGAAGTAGTAAATCCTATATTGATTACTCACTATCTTTCCATGCTTCAAACTATATCCAATCTCTATTCTATGTGCTACTCTTTTACGAGCACTGAGGAATAGAGTCAAAGTATAGCAATCCACGCTCAAGATAATATGGTAATCTCAAGTCAAAAGAACACTCACACCATTGCCATTAAGAGTTCAACCACTGGTACTATAGTTGAAAAATCTTGGCAGATCAATCCAATGAACATGTTCTCAAACAAGTATCCACATATCAGCTTAGATGTCATGCACACCATAGTCAGTGAGATCAACTACTACTTACCATAAGTAAAGGCAAAGTATGTGCTAGTCTACCGTATTAATGATGGCCAATCTCATTAATACTATGATTAGGGATATTTAAGAATATGACTTTATGTATTAAAGTCTCATTATTGTAACCCTTACAATCTCTAAAATACAACCAATATTCTAAGGACTTTATCAAACAAACAAGTAACATGGAAATACAAGTATAGATAATAAAGCAAAATGTCACATGTATAATATAACATAAATATACAAAGAGCCTTAAACCAATTTGATTTTAGGGCATACACTAACAACAAGAAGAATCATCATCGTCTATCACTAGTACAACATTTCCCTAACTTATAGCATTGCCACTTTAAGGAATCAACATGGTACAGAATATTTTAGTGACAAGAAAGCTCGTCATCATCTAGGACTAATACAATATTGCTCTTATTAATGTGAAATTCATATCTTTTAAAATCATGAAACATCCTACAAGATCTACGAAGAGCTTGCATATCATGAATGTTTAATTTCATCCTATCAACATACTGTTAATTAGTAGTAGTTTTTGGTTCTTGAACTTTTTTAAGTTGAATTTTACTCCCAATGCATCTTTCAACAATAAGCTTTCCAAAAAAGATGACATATTTTGAGACATGCACCAGTTGCTCACTAGAATTATAGAAATAGTATCTATAAGTTTCTTTAGAATACCTTGCAAATGAATACTTGTTAGGCTTGGCTCCAAATTTATCTGATATTACCTATTTTCACACAAGCGAAACATACCCAAATCTTCATGCATAACCTACTTGATTTCTTCCCGTATCACATCTCATATGATGTGGTATCTACAACGTTAGTTGGAACCTAGTTTAGTGTATTAGAGATGACATAAAGTGCATAGTCTCAAAATCACATTGGAAGAGTAATGTGGATAATCATGGAATGCACCATACCTAATAATATGCGGGTTTTCTTCTTAGGCGCGCCATTCATCTCAAATGTGTAGGATGGAATTTGTTGAGAAAGAATCCTATTCATTTCAAGATATTTTTGAAACTCTTGGCTTAGTAATTTCCCCCTTGCTCATATTTAAGTGTTTCATTACTATTTCCAAGTTATTTTTCTCCTTTTGTTCTATAGACTTCAAATTTTTTAAAACTCTCGAATTCATACCTCATTAAATACACATAACCATATCTAAAATTGTCATTTGTCAAAGTAAAGACTAGTTACCAAATAAACCCTCAAGTTTAGAGAAATTACAAAGCTAACCCTGAAAATTTTTAAATTTGCAACCAACAAACCTCTAGCATAAGTCATCTAATGTTGATTGTCTAACTTCTATCTTTAAAACTTTATACTTGAATTCCAAAAATACCCATGCAACCCTAAACTACTCATCCACCATAATCTTGTCTCCCCACAAAGACCAACATGGCTGATTAATAGCCTTATAATGGAAAGAGCATTAGGAATTTTGAGGAATTTTGGGTCATATTTCATCTTTGGTTCCCAAAGGTAAAGGTGGATGGTAAAAATTGGATTCAATTTTTTCAGTCCATTGGAAAATTGAAGAAGACGTGTACTTTTCAGTTGGCAAAATGGCTGCCTCCTCGTCGTACATTGGTTAAACTAACACTAATGGACATTCTAGGGGCAATCCGAGGCTATGTGGAGGTGGTGGGATTTTAAAGGATTCACGAGGTGTGCTTATTTTTGCATTTTCATGTTTTTTGGGGTTGGAACTAGCATTCAAGGTGAGGCTCAAGCTTTGCTTTTTTGGTATTCGTGAAACCATTCGGTTGGGGTATACTACATTTTAGGTGGAATGTGATTCTCAAGTGTTGGTTAACATATTGAAGAAGCAAGCTCAATATCCATGGACGATCTCACGTGATGTTCAAGAGTTGATGAAGTTGTTGGGTTTTTTCCTTTCCATTAATCATTGCTATTGGGAAGCTAATATGGTGGCAGATATTTTGGCCAATGAAGGTTGCTCAAATCAGCAGACAAAGATTGTTACTTTAGAATTTGATCTCCTATGCCTAGCTAGAGGAGAGATGCGGATAGATAGACTACGTTTTCATTCTATTAGGAAATGCAAACAGTAATTTATTTTCTTTGCGCTTACTTTTTGAGGTAAGGTGTTATGTCCCCCTCACTTATTTTTAATAAAATTTTGGAGTGGCGTCCACCCTCGTGTACGGGGTTAGCCAAATTAAAAAAAAAAAAAGAGCATTAGTGTAGAATAGAAATATAATTGCAGTTTTGGGGTTTTCTTCTATCTTTTTCCTCCTGTAACAACCCACGTCTGAGGTGGCCCAATAACTTTTGAGCTTTAAACCACGGGCTCAAAATGCTTAAGCCAAGTTATTTAGTAGCCCAAACGCAGGACATTATATACTGTTAACTTTTCTTTCTTCCACCAATGTGGGATATCACATTCACCCCTCCTTTAAGCCTTTGCGTCCTCGCAAAGCCCAATTCATATCCGGACTGTCCACTCGGTTGTGTCGGATTTTAGAGGTGGCTCGTACGAGCTCTAGAGGTGACTCCCGCCCTTAAGTCAATGTAGCACTTAGCCACGCACAACACTTAGTTCCTTCACTTCCTTGCGTAGTCGCGGCCCAAATACCATAGGCCCAGTCTCACCTCGTGCAGGGACCACACGAGGTTCACTTTGATACCATTTGTAATATCTTGTGTCTGGGCTGGCCCAATAACTTTTGAGCTTTAAACCACGGACTCAAAATGCTTAAGTCAAGTTATTTAGTAGCCCAAACACAGGACATTATATACTGTTAACTTTTTCTTTCTCTCACCAATGTGGGATATCACACCTCCTTTTCTTTACAAGTTTGCACAATTATTTTTTTGTTGGCTTTTTGAAAAAGATAAGAAGTTTAGAAGTCTATAATCTAGTTTTGTTCCTTTTCAAAGTAGGACCCATTTCAAAATTATCATCTTTTTTATTTTTTACTTATTTTATTACTCTTCCATGTGAGGATTCTTATGTCATTACATTACTTTTGTTTGTTGTGTTTTGACAGTGTTACTAACAATAGGGCTAGTGTAAGTTGGCCAAATCTAAGGGTACGTTTGGTAGTTTGGCCAAACCTCAAGGAGATAAATGTAATTGATTTGTGAAAGTAATGACATAAGAGAAACCCTTTAACATAGATCAAAATTGGACCACAAATATCGATAGGTATGAGGCAAGGTAAATTACTAGCACGCTCATCTTTTGCTACAAAAGATGTCTTGGTCATTTTGCAAGTACACAAGATTCACACATATTAAAGATTCATCTTCCAATGAGCCTAAATAATCATCTTTGTGTAATGTTCAAGAGAAGCAAATGTTTTTAAAGATCTAGGTTTTTTATTCTTATTTTTACATTGAGAAAGCACATTTATCTCAATCATAAACAAGCAAAAATAGAAGCATCACCAAGGTTTATTTGCTTCTACTTATAGTTTTGACTCTATAACTAAAGGTTTAGTTAGATTTAAAATCCTTTTGCCTATATAAATGCTAGTGCTTTGTAGTTTGCTTCTAATCTTTATTAGAAATATTTTACATGTTTTATACATAGATAATTCATTCACAATTGACAAAATTGAACAATAATTAGAGACGAAATAAAAGAATTTTTTGAATTTTTTTAATTTTATAGCAGTCTTTTACATTATAAAATGAGATAGAAATAAATATATAAGAGTTAAGTTAATGTTATTTGTGTAAAAAATGTCCATTCACTCTTGTTACTTTGACATAAAATAGAGGATTATTTCAAAAAATAATTAAATATTTTGGATAATCATGCAAATCTTCCATGATAGCAAGAGAATGTAAATTTTTCAATTCAAATAATAAGTTTGTTATTAAATTAAAAATATTTGAAGTTAGGGAAGTAGGGAAATTCTTTCACAAAATCCTTTGTAGCCTTAGCTTTTCAAATCAAAACAAAACTCCATCTTATGTTGCCTAGTTGCATAAGAAATAAAATTGGATGATCTCATGCATATCCATTTTACTCTCTTTTTGGATGTCATCTACCCTTTGATTACTTTCATTTAAACAATTACTTTCATTTATGTTTACAAAAATCTCTGAGTTTGCTTTATTGAGTCAACCAAAAGGAAATGTTGAAAAGCTAAATTTGCCATACAATAAGTAATTAATCGAACTAATAAATGTATAAGTAACACTTGTAAGTATGGCAAATATGCTATGAAAGATAGGATACAAAGATGCAACAATTATATTATAATTAAATGATGTAGCAAAATGACAAATTTTTTATCAAAAATATAAAAATTTCTTCTATTGCCACATCTTTGGGCTCTGATAAATGATCATGTTGAAGTATTACATAATAGCCAATTTTTTATGTGAAGCAAAGTTTTGGTTAAAAAAAAAAAGGAACTAGAAAAGTGGAATATTGAAGGCTAAGGCAATAAATATTTGGAAGAAAATTAGGAGAGGTGCATCGATTACCATTTCTTTAGCCTCATCGAGACAATCATATAGGAATAGTAGACAACCAAAAATTGGTGAAAAATATATATTTAATGTCCATTGAATATGTACATGCGTATATCGTGTATGCAAGTTCCTACATTTGGAAATTTCATAGTTAGAGAATTTTGTGTGAGTAAAATTATGGCTTTTATAATTGTGCTACAATTTCTTTAATGTTTAGTTACTGTCAATTTTCACAACTGATATGCTTGTTACAAATGGTAGTAAAATGTAATTCTTTTTCTTCTAAATGAAAATCATTGTCTCAATAGAATGCTCACTAATGACCTTTTAGAAAATCAAATGTTAGAAGAGGGTAATCGCATCATTACTTTACAATAGTGAAGGATAACTGCTAATTTAGTTAGGATTAGAAATTTTATCAATTAGGAAGGACATGTTGTTTGTTCCTGGTTTGGTCACAGATGTAAGGATGAATAAGGGAGGTTTTAGTGTGAATGACTGAGAGAAGGCTGGTCATTGTGAAGGATAAATGATGGAGCTATGCAACAACGAAGGTGATGACTAGCATAATGAGAATGCAGAAGACCTTTCCTCTTAGAAGTTGTACTTGCCTTCAGCAGCATAACAATATGTATTACTGAAATAAGTTGTATTAGTTTGAATTAAAATTTCATGATCTATACCTATATTATAACCCTAAGGATTTAGAATTTAAAATTTCTAGAATGTTTATTGGATTCTAGTAATTCATCAGAATAATACTCTAATATCTATATTAATGTTTTTAGATACACTTTTTCTTTGTTTCATTATACGAGTTTGCGTATATAGATATATTTTGCATAGTTTGTTCTTAAGGTTGCCATGATAGGGTTTCTTCATGATGAGTTTTGTTTATGTTTCTACGTCATTTAAAATGTCTTAGTAGCAAAAGGCACTTCATCATCTATGACTAATGCAATATTGTGCTTGCCTTATCTTTAGGGATAATAATGTATCCTTGCAGATCTATGACGAGCTTGTATATTATGAGCTTATGGCTGTGTATCATCAACATATGGTGTAAACTCAAGTTACAACCATTGATCAATATTTGTTTTTGGTTCATGAAATTCTTCAAGTTCTATTTTGCTTCCAATGTATCTTTCAAGGATAAACCCCTTTTGAAAAAGATGGCACATTTAAAGAGCAACTCTCTTTTGTTCACTGGGATTATAGAAATAGTATCCATGAGTTTCTCTAGAATACCTAACAAATGAATACTTGTTAGACTTGGTTCCAAATTTATCTGATACTACCTGCTTTTGCATAAGCGAAATAGCCCCAAGTCTTCAGATAACACCCATTTGGTTTCGTCCCATACCATATCTCATATGATGTAGTATCAACAACTTTAACCTGGTTTATGATATTGGAGATGACACAAAGAGCATAGTCCCAAAATCACATTTGAAAAGTAATACGGCTAGTCATGGAATGCACCATACCTAAGTGCATATTCTCCTATTAGACACACAATTCATCATAGATGTGTAGGATGGAGTATATTGAGAAAGAATCCCATTATTCTCAATATAATTTTGAAACTCTTGGCTTAAGTATTTAACCCCTTGATCATATTTAAGTGTTTTAGTACTTTTTCTAAGTTGTTTCTCTACTATTCTAATGACTTTGAATTTTTCAAGAGTCTCGGATTCGTATCTTAGTAGGTAAACATAACCATATCTAAAATAATCATCCATGAAAGTAATGAAGCAATAGAAACCCCTTTTTTCATGGATCGATATCAAACCACAAATATATGTATATATGAGAGGTAAATCACTAGCACACTCACTTTTTTTGCAAGTAAACAAAATTGAACCGGTGAAAGATTCATCACCAATTGATATGTGCGGAACTATGAACGGCCAATGATTCTTGAAGATTCAGGTATGCAACTCATTGAACTCAAGACTAACTTAAATTTGTTAACTTAAGTAACCTTGAAGTGGAGTTGTCTTGCTTTGACTTATTCCCTTGTAGAAATTTCGAACCTAAGGATAAACTTTGCTAGACCAATATGAGCAAGTTCATTCGTCTAACCTAATTTACTCTAAGGACTTAATCAAAACAAGAAGAAAAACTCTAAGCAAAGGTTTTTGATCTTGGAATCACTCAACAAGATCGAGTATAGTTCTTTATCAGCAAAGAACCAAGAAAACTCTGAATGAAGAAAAAATACTCAATATTATTGATCAAAACATTTTTGAAGACTCGAGCATAGCTTGAATCATGGCATCTCCCGAAATTGACAAGTAGATCATATGATGATGCACTTTGATTCCTATCACCAAATGAGCCAAAATATCTTTATGTAATGTTCAATTGACATATTGTTTCAAAATATCTAGTTTTTTTACTTTACATTGAGCAAAGGCATTTATTTTAGTCTTAGACAAGTAGAAATAGAAGCATCACCAACGTTCTTCCACTTCTACTTATAGTTTTGACTCCATAAATAAAGTTTAGCTAATTTTAAAATCCTTTGCCAAAATAGATGTTAGAAGTTTGCTGTTTGCTTTTAATTTTTATTAGAAATCTTTTACACATTTTGTACATAGACAATTCATTCACAATTGATATAATTGAGCAATAATTATGTATGATAGAAAAGAATTTTTTAGAATTTTCACATTTTATAGCATTCTTTTATATTAAAAAATGAGATAGAAATAAATGTATGAGTGTTAAGTTAATGTTATGTGCAAGAAAATGTCCACTCACTCCTATTAATTTGATATACAACAAAGGATCATTTGAAAAAAAATTACATATATTGGATAATCATGCAAATCCTCCACGACAAGAAAGAAAGTAAATTTTTTCCAATTTGAATAAATTTAAAATTTTGGAAGTTAGGAAAGTAGGGAAATTCTTTCACAAAATGCTTCATAGTCTTTAGCTTTTCAAGCCAAAACAAACCTCCATCTTATGTTGCTAGTCAAATAAGCAATATAACTATATTATCTCATGCATATTTGTTTTACTTTCTATCTGGATATCATCGACCCTTTGATCCCTTTCATTTTTTGTTTATAGGAATCTCTGAGTTTGCTTTTGTTATTGCAATCAAAAGGAAATGTTAAAAAAATTTTGCCATGTGAGAAGTAATTAATTGAAATATTAAATGTATAATTAACATTGGCGAGCATGACAAATATGCTATGAAAAATAAGAAAACGAAAATGTTGCAGCAATTATACTATAATTATGATGATGCAGGAAAATGACAAATTGTGATCAAAATATAAAAATTTCATCTATTGCCACATATTTGGGCTTTAATTATTGAACACAATAAAGTATCACATGATAGCCAATTTTTGACATAGAGCAAAGTTTCGGCCAAAAAAAAATGACATAGAAGAGTGGATCATTAGAGGCCGAGATTATGGATATTATGAAGAAAATTAGAAGAATGCATCAATAACCATGCTTTTAGGCTCTTCAAGATAATCATAGAGAATATTAGAAAACCAAACATTAACGAAACTTATACATTTAGTGTACATTGAATATGTATGTGCATATATCGTGCATGCAAGTTCCTACATTTGGAAATTCATTGGTTCATGGTGCAAGTTGAATTATACCTTTCCTAATTGTGCTAAAATTTCTTTAACGTTTAGTCACTACCAATTTTCACAACTAATATGCTTGTACTAAATAAAATAACATATGGCAGTAAAATGGAGTACTTTATCTGTATACTGATTGCTCTACATGGAAATTGTTGTGGTAATAGAGCACTTACTAATGTACTTTTAGAAAACAAAATACCTGGAGAGGTAATCACATGAATACTATATAATAGTGAAGGATAACTAGTGAATGTGGAGACTAATGTAATGAGAATGCAGAGGATGTTTCCTCTTAAGAGTTGAACTTGCCTTTAGCAGCCTAAGAATCTATCTAGCTAAAATCAGTTATATTGGTTTAAGCTAATGCTTCATAATTCATACCTATATTAGAACCCTAAGGATTTTGAATTTCAAATTTCTAGAAAGTTTGTTAGATTTTGGTAATTTATCAAAATAAGACACTAATATTTATATGAATGTTTCTAGACATAGATTTTCTTAGTTACATTATACGTGTTTGCGTATATAGATATATTTTGCTCAGCTAGTTCTTAAGGCTTTCATGATTTGGGTTCTTCATTTGTTTTTGTTTCCACAACATATAGAGTGTTTTTTTAACATGTCCAGATAAGGCCAAGGAGGATAGTTGTGTTTGGTCACTCATAGGTAAAGGTAATTTTTCTCTTGGTAGTGCTTTTAATCTTGTTAGACACATGCACAATAATTCATGGATATTGGGAAGGCCGTGGTTACAACAAGTTCCTATCAAAATCTCTTTCTTTTGTCTTCGTATAGTTGCATTATAAGTTACCTCTGGATGATGTTCTTCAGAAATTTGGCTTCCTAACTCCTTCAAGATGTAGATGTTGTACTTGTCCAAAAAATGAGTCAATCGATCATTTGTTTGCTACAAGTGAATTAGCAAGCAAGATTTGGCAATTTTTTGGGGTGGAGTTTAATATGCCATGGGGTAGAAAGTTAGCTAGGGAATATATGTTTACATGGTGGTTGCAAAGCTCTCAAAACCCTAAGTTAAATTTTTTTATACCGTGTTATTCCTCTATTTGTTTGCTAGCATATATGGAAGTTTAGGATTGTGGTGTTTTTTTATGGAATTACAAGATCTCTTAAGGTGGTCTTGGTAGATATATGTAAAGATGTGGTTGCTACTTTTTTAGCAAAATTTGGCATCGGTAAAGGTGCAATTACACTGTGGGTGGATGTTCTACAAATGGCGAGGAACGTTAGGAGAAAAGTGTGTATTTAGACAGTTAGGTGGATTAGGCCTTCTACAGGTTGCTTGTTTCTTAATACTGATGGTTGTTCAAAAGGGAATCCTGGAGAAGGTGGTGGTAGAGGAATTTTACGTGATTCACAAGGTAACTTAATTTTTGCTTTTGCTTGTTATTTTGAACAAGTCACAAGCTCTCAAGCAGAGGTGAAAGCATTGTTGTACGGATTGAGGATGTGCAGGGAACAAGGCTTGCAATCTATACATGTGCAGCTTGATTCAAAGGTCCTTGTTGATGTGATGAATATGATTTTTGAGGTGCCATAGTCAGTGGCTCGTGAGATTGAAGAGCTAAAATGTTTTTTAGTTTTATCCTTCTCACATTGCTTTAGAGAAGCTAATAAAGTTGCAGATTTTTTGGCTAATTTTGGCTATATGTCATAGTGTCTTAGTGCTTTTCATAACTGTAATGAGCTACCAAAAATGGCTCGAGGAGAGTTTCGGTTGAACAAGTATGGATTTCCTTCTATTAGAATTTCTTCTAGTTTTCTAGTAAATTTAGGGAAGTAAGGTTTATGTTCCCTTCCTTGCAAATTTTTATTATTTTATTAATAAAATTGGGAGTGGCACCCCCCCTGTGTACAACATTAGCTAAAAAAACAAAAAAAGTAGCAAGAAGGCTCATCCTCATCTATGACTAATACAATATTTCTCTTACTTACAAGAAATCTATATCTTTTAACGTTGCCACTTATGAGAAATTAGATATAATGCCTAAATGTGTTAATGTCTTAATCTCATAAATCATACATGATAGTGAGAGAAAGTAATTTTTTTTTCAATTTGATAGGTCCCAAGGTTAGCAAGCTTCCAAGGTGACTGAGGATGTACTTCAAGACTTGGATGGTCCTATGACTAGGTCAAGAGCTAGGAAAATGAAGGATGCTTTGCATGGTCTCATTGTGGACACGCTTGGATAATGTGTGCAAGGCGACCAACATGGATCTTTTGTCACGTAGTGTACTTTGCTTATGGGCTGACCAAGGAAGGAAGGATGATTCAAGCATGGGAATGAAGTGCCAAACCTTCTGACCGAACCCGCGCCATGAACCCGCGCCGCGTATAGGTGCCGCGGGTACCATCAGAAGGCTCGTTCGTGAAGTGCTTGGAAGTGCCAAACTTTCTGACCGAACCCGCGCCCTGTACCCGCGCCGCGGATAGGTGCCGCGGGTACCATCAGAAAGTTTGTTTTAGTTGTTTTATGCAATTTTTAGAGTTGTAATCTTTAGTAGTCGAATATTAGGTTACAACTAGGGTAAAGTACTTTCTTGGTTATGTTTTTTGTGCCGCCCTATATAAGGGTTTCTTGTGAACAACATGAGACAGAACGTTTATGATATTTTGAGTGAAATTCTCTCCAGAATTTTCTTGGTTCTTTGGTGATTGAGAACCGCCATAGGTCTTATCAAGCTTTGCTTGTGGCGACCATCCAATCTCGCTTAGAGTTTCCTTTCGGTTTTGTTCAAGATCTTTAGAGAATTAGGTTTGAACGATTGAACGCGCTCAATTCGGTTCATCTTGGTTTTTCTAGGATCGAGGGCATCTTCAAGGGGAAAAGTTCGAGCAACCTACTCCACGTCAAGGGTTCTTGGAAGATCCATCCAAGGGGTCTTGAGTTCAACGAGTAGTAAGCCTAAAATCCAAGGGTCTTGGTAGTCTTCCGTACGCGCGATCTCATCAATTGGTATCAGAGCCAACTTCTTTGGATTTCCAGGTTCTATCAATCCGTTTGTTCCTTTGGAATTGCGGATATATCCCTTTGTTCGTTGTTTCGTGATATTAAGGCAAGAGCTTCGTGCCTAGCCCTAATATTTTGTTTGTTTCGTGCTGTCTTTTTCTTTTCAAATTGTGTTTGCCTTCGTTGAATTTTGTTTCTGTCCGTCTTTAACATTCTTAAAATTTCAAGCCTTTAGTTTTCGTTGTTTCCTTATTAAATTCGTGCTTTAGGGTTTGTTTAGAGTCGTTCTTGGTTGCTTCTCAATCAAGAATTCTAGAGTTGTGTGGTATTTTGTATTTTCTTGACTGTTTTTATTGTTTTCTTGGAATTCTTGTGCAAAAATCTTTCAAAAGAATTAGTTTCTTGGACTTGCCATCCTAGGGTTGAAGATTCTTGAGGAAAAAAAAAAATCGCGTACTGTTCACGTACTGTAGCATCACTGTTCACGGCGGCTACTGTTCACACTAGGGTTTACTGTTCACGGTGGTACTGTTCATCGGAAATTCACTGTTCATTCGGTGAATTTTACTTTTTTTTTGTTTGATTTTTGTGGGTTATTTGGGTTTTGAATTAAAAAAAAAAAAGTCTTGCACAAAGAAAAGTCGTGCAACACAAAAGAAAGTGAAAAAGGCGTGCAAGGTGATAAAAGCCAAGCACACGAACTAAACCAATTAAACTGAAGTATATTTGGCTGGAATACTGTCCTTGTGCAACCGAAGTAGACCTGTTGAAACAAACAGATCGTTGGACAGAGAACAACGCCACGTACGAAAGTTTAATTGACTAGGTTCTATTCTTCTTATTCTTAGTGTTTTGTTGGAATATTATTTTTGCATAAGTTTGGTTATTTTTCTTCCAAAGAACATTAAAAATCAAGAAACATCACACAATTATATCACACATTAGGGTGTCTATATTGTGTCTAGTTCTTGATTCTTGGTCATTCTTTGTTACTCTCTTGAACAAAACACTCTAAGCATACTTATTTTTGACCTCTACATTTACTCTCACAGATTGGTGTTGCTATAAGCCTTGGTAAGATTGAGTGAGCTGGTTCTTCTCTAAAGGGCCAACAAGAAAATTCATTGAGTGGAAAAAGGCTTAGTGGTGAGCACAAGGAGGGTAAAAGCCAACAAATTTGAGGGAAGCGAGTGCAAACACTAAGGGAGTGATCTACAAATTCTTGTTTATATTGTTCTAACCTTTTATTTTGCAGGTTTAAGGTACTATGGCGGAACATGATGATCTTAAAGCCATGATGAGAGGCATGCAAGATAACTTCCAACGCCTCATGGAGCAAATGCAAAGCATGTCCATGAGAATGGACAATGTGGAGCAAGCATCTAGAGCTCGAGGAGATCAATATGATGGTAGAGAAGTTGGTTCCAACACTAGAATGACTCGAAATCCAGCTTATGATGATGATATTGAAGAGGGGTCGGAGTTTGATGAAGTTATTCAACGGAGAGGAAGGAGGGTACCACGTGAGCCCGATGGAAATTTGGGAAGCATTAAGATGAAAATACCTTCATTCCAAGGCAAAGTTAGACCCCGAGGCATATCTTGAATGGGAGAGAAAGGTGGAACATGTATTTGAGTGTCACAACTACTCCGAAGGTAAAGAAAGTGCAACTAGCTGCAGTTGAATTCACCGACTACGCAAGTGTTTGGTGGGATCAACTTGTCAAAGATAGGAGGAGGTGTGGAGCTGAACCCGTGAGGACTTGGGGGGAGATGAAAGCCATTATGAAGAAGAGGTTTGTCCCAAGTTATTACTCACGTGACCTACATAGGCGTCTACAATTCTTGAAGCAAGGATCTATGAGCGTTGACGAGTACTACAAGGAGATGGAAATGCTCATGATCAAAGCGGACATTAGGGAGGATGGAGAGGCTCTTATGTCACGTTTTCTAGCTGGTTTGAACTCAGAAATTGCTGAAATTGTAGAGCTACAACATTATCTAGAGATGGACGACTTGGTGGAAAAAGCAATCAAGGTTGAGAGACAACTGAAAAGTCAGGCGTGCTAGAGGGTTTTCCACTACACAAAATCGTACTAGTTGGAGAGTTGAACAACCAAAGAAGGGCTTTAGAGATGCTGAACAATCACATGGTCCTCCAACTCGTGCACCATTGCCTAGGGCTGAACCAACTACAAAGCAAGATCCTAAGGGTAAGCAAATTGTGAAGCCTAGGCAAAGAGAGATTAAATGTTTTAAGTGCCAAGGGTTCGGGCACATAGCTGCTTCTTGTCCAAACAAGCGCACTATGGTTATTTTTGAAGATGGTGAAGTAGCTAGTGTAGCTTCAAGTGAAGATAATGAGGAGATGCCTCCATTGGAGGGAGGATTTGAAGATGAAGATAATCTGTATGGTGGGGATCAAGGTGAAGTCCTTGTCACTAGGCGTGCTCTTAGCATTGCACCTAAGGAGGATGAAGTGGATCTACAAAGAGATCATATTTTCCACACTAGGTGTACCGTGCAAAACAAGGTATGTAGCATGATTATTGACAGTGGATCTTGTACTAATGTTGCTTCTACTTTGTTTGTAGATAAGTTGGGCCTTGAGACTAAACGCCATCCCAAGCCATACAAATTGCATTGGCTAGCTGAGGTTGGGGACATGAGGGTTACCAAGCAAGTTAGGGTACCATTCTCCATCAACAAGTACAAGGATGAGGTGTGGTGTGATGTGATTCCCATGCAAGCGTGTCACATACTTCTTGGACGTCCTTGGCAATTTGATAGGAGGGTCACCTATGATGGCTACAAGAATAGGTATTCCTTCATGTGGGACAACCGAAGAATCACCTTGGATTCCATCAAACCGTCTGAGGCACACGCGGACCAAGTAAGAATTGCAAAGGAATTCAAGGTAAGGGAGGAACAAAAGTCACAAGCCCGTGGAGAAGTTAAGAAGGGGCTTCAGTTTGGTCATGAGGTTGACCAAAATGGCATAGTAAATGGTGAACAAAATAGGGTTATAAGTGAGAAGAAAGAGAGAACGAAGCAAGTGAATGCTTTTGCTACCAAGAGTGAAATTGCTTCAGCTTTGGAGGCTAAGCAACAACTTCTACTTGTTCTATATAAAGATGTTCTTCTCTCTTTGGCGAACTTAATGTTCTTAACCCTAACTTACCTAGTATTGTGGTGTCTCTTTTGCAGGATTTTGAAGACGTATTCCCTGAAGATATACCACATGGATTGCCACCATTGAGGGGGATTGAGCACCAAATCGATTTTGTACCTGGTGCTAGCATACCCAATCGCCCTGCTTATAGAGCAAATCCTGAGGAGACAAAAGAGATTCAAAGACAAGTGGATGAACTTGTGGAGAAAGGATTTGTTCGTGAGAGTATGTCACCATGTGCCGTACCAGTCATTTTGGTGCCGAAAGAAGGATGGAACATGGCGCATGTGTGTTGATTGTAGAGCCATCAACAAGATAACGGTAAAGTATCGTCATCCTATTCCTAGGTTAGATGATATGCTTGATGAATTGCATGGTTCTACTATTTTCTCAAAAATTGATCTTAAAAGTGGATATTATCATATTAGAATGAAAGTAGGTGATGAATGGAAAACCGCATTTAAGACCAAGTATGGATTGTATGAATGGTTAGTTATGCCTTTTGGTTTAACTAATGCACCTAGTACATTCATGAGGCTTATGAACTATGTGTTTAGGGCTTTCATTGGTAAATTTGTTGTGGTTTATTTTGATGACATTCTAGTCTATAGTAGGTCACTTGAGGATCATGTTGAGCACTTGCACCAAGTTTTATGTGTATTACGAGAGCATCATCTTTATGCTAACTTGGCTAAAGTGTTCATTTTGCACTGGAAAGCATTGTGTTCTTGGATTCATTGTTAGCTCTAGGGGTGTACATGTTGATGAGTCTAAGGTACAAGCCATACGTGATTGGCCTACACCAAAAAGTGCTAATGATGTTAGGTCTTTCCATGGTCTAGCAAGTTTTTATAGGAGATTTGTGCGAAATTTTTCTACTATTGCTGCACCTCTTAATGAACTTGTTAAGAAAAATTCTGTTTTTAAGTGGGAAAGTAAACACCAAGAGGCATTTGATTTATTAAAGGACATGTTAACTAATGCACCTTTGTTGTGTTTACCTAATTTTGACAAGCTTTTCGAGGTTGAATGTGATGCTTCTGGAGTAGGTATTGGGGCCGTTCTTATGCAGGATTCCAAGCCCATTGCGTACTTTAGTGAGAAACTAAGCGGTGCAACCTTGAATTATCCCACATATGACAAGGAGCTCTATGCCCTTGTACGAACTCTTCAAACCTGGCAGCACTATCTCCTTCCCAAAGAGTTTGTGATTCACTCTGACCATGAGAGCTTGAAGTTTTTGAAGACTCAAGGCAAGCTCAACAAAAGACATGCGAAGTGGTTGGAGTTTATCGAGTCCTTTCCATATACGATCAAGTACAAGCAAGGTAAAGAAAATGTGGTAGCTGATGCATTGTCGAGAAGGTATACTCTTATTACCACTCTTCAAACTAAATTGCTTGGTTTTGATTGTATTAAGGAATTATATGAGCATGATTTAGATTTTTTAAAAATCTGGTCTTTATGTTCTAAATGTGCTCATCTTGATTACTTTAGGCATGATGGATTTTTATTCAAAGGTCATAGATTATGCATGCCTAGGTGTTCTATGCGTGAGTTGTTGGTTAGGGAAACTCATGGGGGTGGTCTTATGGGACACTTTGGTGTCAAGAAAACTTTGCACGTGTTGCATGAGCATTTCTTTTGGCCTAACATGCGAGTTGATGTTGAATCTATTTGTGCTAAATGTATTACTTGCAAGCAAGCAAAGTCTCGAGTTCAACCCCATGGTTTGTATACACCTTTACCCGTTCCTTCACAACCTTGGGTGGACATTTCTATGGATTTTGTTTTGGGATTACCGAGATCTTCTAGTGGTAAAGATAGTGTGTTTGTTGTGGTAGACAGATTTAGTAAGATGGCACACTTCATTGCATGTTCAAAAACTAATGATGCCACTTACATATCTGATTTGTTCTTTAAGGAAATTGTTAGATTGCATGGTTTGCCACGTAGCATTGTTAGTGATAGAGATGTTAAATTTTTGAGTCATTTTTGGCGCACTTTGTGGAGTAAACTTGATACTAAACTATTGTTTTCTACATGTTGCACATCCACAAACTGATGGTCAAACTGAAGTAGTTAATAGAACCCTTTCTACACTATTGCGTGCAATCATTCAAAAGAACTTAAAGAATTGGGAAAAATGTTTACCACACATTGAGTTTGTGTAGACACCAAATTTTGACACACCTTTTGTAAAAATATGTGTGTTACTTTATTTTAGGGGACATTTTTTATTTTTCAGGGGCCAATTGTAATTTTTGTGTATATTACGTCCAATTTGTTACATCAGGGGCAAAATTGTCATTTCACCATGTAAATATTATTTTATTTTTATTTTATTTCCTAAATATACAATTTTACTATTTTTATCATTATCTATAATTTTAATAATTTTTAGGAGTCATCTAGTATTTATTTGAAATTTTAGCATTTTAAGTTTAATGGCACGTTTTTCAATGCACTCTTTTTTATGAGAATTTTTAAGTGAAAAATTTTATATATGCATTTTTGAATACTCATAAATTTTCTGTAAAAATCTCATAATTTTCAGAGGTCGTTTAGTATTTATTTAATTTTTATCTTTTTGTTTATTAATGGCACGTTTCCCAATGCATTCTTTTTATGAGAATTTTCTCAAGTGAATTTATTTATGCATAGCTCATATATTCATGAATTTCCCGTATAAATTTCATGATTTTTTTAGAAATTTTTAATATTTATTTTAATACTTTATTATTATTATTTGTCATTATTATTTTTCTATTAATCGCACATTTTAATGATATGTTAATTTTTAAATTTTTGCAGTAAATTTTATTTATTCGTTTTATAACTATAAATTTCAGTATTTTTCTCAGTAATTTTAGAGACCCCAATATTTTTATTTTTATTTTATTCTATTTCATTTTTTGTTTTCCTTTATTTTCCTCCTCAAAAAAAAAAAAAAAAAAAAAAGAGTAGAGCAGGCTGCGTTTAGCAGCCTGCTGCTACTGTAGCAGTATGGCTGCTACCAGAACAGCCTCAAGGCCATACTTCCAATCATACCAATCACTCAACCACTCTTTGTTTAATCCCATCACACCCTCACTTGCACTCATGGTTTTAGCAGATTTTTGGGGATTTTACTTGCATTTTCACTCTTTTCTCTCTGCATCTTCTTCCCCTACAGACATCACACACGCACATTGACACACACATTCACACCTCCCTCACAGAAAACACTCACCTCACTTGCACTCACCTGCATACATACACACAGCACACCTGCACTCCCTCACTCTCATTTTGCACACAGTTTTTCACTCAATTGCACTCTTCCTCCCTGCACCTTCACCAGCACACGTTCACTCCTTCCCTCACAAAAACTTCACAACTCACAACAAACATCTTCCCACACTCTCCCTCACCACCAGATCACAGGCCATTTCAAACTCTCTGCAATACACTCACAGCCAAGCCACAACACACACAGAACACACACAATTTTCATCTGCACGACCTCACCTCACTCACACCTCACTTTCACCATCTCTCCCCCCCTGCACTTCCACAAACCAGACACGCACAACACACACACCTTGAATACACAATTCACTCCCCCTCTCCTTCTTCCCTGAGCACACAGACACAAACACAGCAGCACAATCACGCACAATACACACATTAGCACACACTTCACTCACTCTCTTGGCCTCCCCTTCCCCTCCACAAAACAGCACACAACATACACACACTTGCACTTTCATCACCTGCAAGCAGATCACACAGAGCACAGACACGGCACACACATTCACAATTGCATACACCTGCAAAACACACACACACGCACCTGCAAAAAAAAAAAAAAAAAAAGAAGAAGAAAAGGGCAACAACTACAATCAGCAACAACCGGCGCCTACTACCACCATTCCCACCACCGGCTACATCATTCCACCAGCCCCCCATCCCGAAATCAGGTAAATAAAATCACTAACTCACTCCCTTAGTTTCTACTAATTAGCATCAGTTGTTTGATTTATGATGTGGGATTTGGGATTTGTAGAATTGTAAATAGATTTTGAGAGAGAGAGAGAGAGAGAGAGAGAGAGAGAGAGAGAGAAAGAGAGAGAGAAGAGAATCGGACAGAGACCGGCGAAGAGAGATAGGTAGCAGAGGAAATCGGGGGTTCGGGGAGGAAGAAGAGAGAAAAAGAAAGAAGAGAGAAAAGAAGGAAGAAAGAAAAGAGAAAAAAAAAAGAAAGAAAAGAGAAAAAAGAGAAAAAGAAAATCGGGTAGAAGTAAAAAAAAAAAAAAAAAAAAGTTTTAGTGAAACTACGTCGTTTTGACGTAGTTTCACTCAAAACTACGTCGTTTTGGTTAGTTAGTTTTTTTAATTTATTTTTAATTAATAATAGGTATTTATTTTATAGTCCTTATATTTTCATTAATGCTACTGTGGCCCTGGAAATGTTTGACTCGTGCATTTAAATTTCTGTTTATTGTAGATTGACCCCCATAATTTAATTTTCTTTGCAATTAGGTCCCGATTAATTGCATTTAGGTCCCTCAACTTTTAGATAATTATAATTTTGCCCCCCTACGTTTTTAATTTTTCATTTTGACCCCTATATTTTTCGGTAATTACATTTTGACCCCTGTAATTTTTCTGGAATTGCAATTTTACCCTCTGATATTTATGAAAATTGCAATTTTGCCTCCCAAGCTTGCTGTTATTATATTTTAGGCTTTAAATGTTGCTGAAAATTGTATTTTGGCCCTTATACATTGCTGGAAATTCTATTTTTGCCTTAGAATACTTGCTGGAATTTCATTTTGATCCCCCCAACCTTGCTGGAATTTTATTTAAGTCACTACTATTGCTGGAATTTTATTTTTTGTCCCCCAACCTTGCTGGAATTTTATTTAAGTCATTACTATTGCTGGAATTTTATTTTTTGTCCCCCAACCTTGCTGGAATTTTATTTAAGTCACTACTATTGCTGGAATTTTATTTTTTGTCCCCCAACCTTGCTGGAATTTTATTTAAGTCATTACTATTGCTGGAATTTTATTTTTTGTCCCCCAACCTTGCTGGAATTTTATTTAATTCATTATACTATTGCTGGAATTTTATTTTTTGTCTCCCCAACCTTGCTGGAATTTTATTTAAGTCATTATACTTGCTGGAATTTTATTTTTTGTACCCCCAACCTTGCTGGAATTCTGTTTAGTTCACTATACTTGCTGGAATTTTAGTTTAAGTCCCTATACTTGTTGAAATCTTAGTTTTAAGCCCTAGATACTTGTTGGAATTTTATTCTAAGTCCCTGAATTTGTTCGAAATCGACATTTTATGCTCAATTTTTAAGTATTTCATATTTTATACTTTAAATAGTGGTACCTTGACATGTTTGTTGATTTTCTTAGCAATTTATACCGGGTTTACGAATGGGAGGTACCTCGATTACCCTTTTATTTCTCTTTATGTGCTTCTACGTGTTGCTACGTGTTTTTCTATATGTTTTTTTTTATCTCCTTTTGCTTATAATTTTTATACATATGTGAGTGTTTATTTAGTTATGCCATGTTATTTATTAGAAATTTATTTTTGATTATTCAAAGAAATGTAATAGATAGGTAATATTCTATTGAGCAAAAATTCTGTATTTAGATAGTTAATGTAGTAGATAGTGTATATCTAGTTAACAAAAATTAAATTTTGTATTTTAGATAGAAAGTGTAATAGATAGGTTAGATAGGATATCTTTTATTCTTTTTCTATTTTTAGATTGTAATTAGGTTATTCTCCGGTGTAATAGTTAGGGCTTTGTGTGCTATGTGCTTATGTGTTTTATTCGCTTTCTCTAGGACTTTGCATTTAGAATATCATGTTTATGTGCTATATGCTCTTATGTGCTATTATGTGCTTTTATGTGATTATTGTTTTAATACATGCTTTATTTACTTGCTTTATTATCCTGTATGTGTATCGTTGCCACACTAGTCCAATGCTAGTTGTGGTTAATTCCGGTTTCTTCGCTAGTCCAACGCTAGCGGAGAACTTATAGAAAATAGGCTAGTCCAATGCTAAGCCTTTAGGTCATTTTAGCATTAGGAACATTTTTCGTATGCATTTCATGACATTTCACACACATTTTATCTTTTTAGACTTTTTCCATTTTCTATGAGTTTTTTATATACTTTATAACTTATTACTTATTTTAACCTCTATTTGGTGCATAACATTTAGATTCCACTACACATAGAATTTTAGGTCATTTGCGTGATTTCGACTAAAAAATAGTCATCTACTCACGTGGGAAGCGATGGCGTACATGTCGTTCCCCCCCTCCGTGAGTAGAAACAGATAGTCACGAGTTTATTAGTCCCCCGTACCCGTTATGTTGCATCCCTACTCTCTTTGATCACTTACTACCTATATTACTATTTTCCTTTTCTCTTGCATTCCATTTCGCATTTATACTCGTGACACCATCGAGGTCTAGATTCGGGTTTCGCAATTAATGCGATAATTCCGACCAAACCTCAATGGAACATTTTGTCCCTTAACGATATTCATTTTAGGACCAGATTTGCATTCATATAGTTGCATCCAAATGTGATAAAACTTTAGGGTTATATTAGGAAAATTTAGACTAAACCTCGCAACTAGTTTCGGCTAGGTTGAAAGGGTGCCTTAGGCGCAAGCCTTTGCCTTCCCTTTCTTCAACTGTGACTCCCGAACCTTTTTCTCTTGTTTTCAAAGATCTGGAGTCGTCTAAAAGGGTTTTTCTTGTTTTTCCTATATTTTTCCAAAAAATCATTTTTCAAAATAAATCATGCCCAAATTTTTACCTTTCACAAAATATTTTTGGTGACTTGGTACACCAAAACTCAATACCAAGTGGCGACTCCATTTTTCCTAAAAACCCTTTTTAGACTATTTTTTTTGGGCCCAAAAACCGTCGCATTTTCAAAGTCCCATTTTAGGCCCTTTTTCTTTTGTTTTTTCAAAATAAAGTATTTGTTTGTCACATTTTATCGAATTATCTTTTACAAAGCATTTTTCTAAAAATCATTTTTTTACAAAAATTTATACACTTCTTTTTTTCCAATAAAATAAACACAACCACATTTAACACTTCCTTTTCTTTTTTCCAAACATCTAACACTCATTTATTATCCCTTCGAAAAATGGGGCGCGACAGTTTGCTTATAATAGGACTGTTCATTCCACTACATCTTACTCACCTTTTGAGGTTGTTTATGGTTTTAATCCCCTAACTCCTTTAGATATTTTACCTTTGCCTACTAATGAAGTTGCTGATCTTGAAGGTAAAAAGAAAGCTCAATTTGTTAGGGATCTTCATGCTAAGGTGCGTGAGAATGTGCAGAAAAAGAATGAGCATTTTGCAAAGGTAGACAACAAGGGTCGCGTGAAAGTCGTATTTGAGCCCAGAGATTGGGTTTGGGTGCACATGAGGAAGGAAAGATTTCCTGAACAGAGGAAGTCTGAGTCGCATCCTAGGGGGGACAGACCCTTCCAGATCCTTGAAAGAATTGGGGACAATGCCTACAAAGTGGATTTACCTAGTGAGTATGGAAACATTAGTGCAACTTTTAATGTTTCTGACTTATCTTTGTTTGATGTAGGTGATTTGAGGACAAATCCTTTCGAGGAAGGAGGGAATGATAGGTCCCAAGGTCAGCAAGCTTCCAAGGTGACTGAGGATGTACTTCAAGACTTGGATGGTCCTATGACTAGGTCAAGAGTTAGGAAAATGAAGGATGCTTTGCATGGTCTCATTGTGGACACGCTGAATAATGTGTGCAAGGCGACCAACATGGATCTTTTGTCACGTAGTGTACTTTGCTTATGGGCTGACCAAGGAAGGAAGGATGATTCAAGCATGGGAATGAAGTGCCAAACCTTCTGACCGAACCCGCACCATGAACCCGCGCCGCGTATAGGTGCCGCGGGTACCATCAGAAGGCTCGTTCGTGAAGTGCTTGGAATGCCAAACTTTCTGACCGAACCCGCGCCTTGTACCCGTGCCGTGGATAGGTGCCGCGGGTACCATCAGAAAGTTTGTTTTAGTTGTTTTATGCAATTTTTAGAGTTGTAATCTTTAATAGTCGAATATTAGGTTACAACTAGGGTAAAGTACTTTCTTGGCTATGTTTTTTGTGCCGCCCTATATAAGGGTTTCTTGGGAACAACATGAGACAGAACGTTTATGATATTTTGAGTGAAATTCTCTCCATAATTTTCTTGGTTCTTTGGTGATTGAGAACCGCCATAGGTCTTATCAAGCTTTGCTTGTGGCGACCATCCAATCTCGCTTTGAGTTTCCTTTCGGTTTTGTTCAAGATCTTTAGAGAATTAGGTTTGAACGATTGAACACGCTCAATTCGGTTCATCTTGGTTTTTCTAGGATCGAGGGCATCTTCAAGGGGAAAAGTTCGAGCAACCTACTCCACGTCAAGGGTTCTTGGAAGATCCATCCAAGAGGTCTTGAGTTCAACGAGTAGTAAGCCTAAAATCCAAGGGTCTTGGTAGTCTTCCGTACGCACGATCTCATCACAATTTGAATATATTTTTATTAAATTCAAAATTTTGGAAGCTAGGAAAGTAGGAAAATTCTTTCACAACATGCTTCACAGTCTTTCGCTTTTGAAACCAAAACAAACCTCCATCTTCTGTTGCTAGTCACATAAGCAATAGAACTATATGATCCCATGCATATCCATTTTACTCTCAACTTGAATATCATCTCTCCTTTGATCACTTTCATTTATATTTATGGGAATCTCTAAGTTTATTTTTATTGAGAGCAAGCAAAATGAAATGCTAAAAAAATACATTTACATACAAGAAGCAATAAGTTGAACAAATAAATGTACAAGTAACACTAGTGAACATGACAAATATGCCATGAAAGATAAGACAGATGAAAGAGATATGACATTTATTTTACAATTAAAATGATGCAGTAAAACGACAAATTATTTATCCAAAATATAAAATTTTCACCTGTTGCCACATATTTGGGCTTGATAAATGATCACCATGTATTACACAATATCCAATTTTTGATGTACAGAAAAGTTTTGGCAAAACAAAATTATAGTAAAGTGGATGGTTGAAGACTCGAACAATGGATATTTGGGTGAAAATTAGAAGAGTGCATCGATTACATTGTTTTTAGGCTCTTTGATAAGTAAGAAATTTACCTAATAATATTTTTTGTTTTATTATATATTTTGGGTATAATTATAGTATTAGTATAGTAATTTTGGTTACAAATGATGCATTTTCCAACTTCTTTTAGAATTAGGGTATTTGCTCGATTTTTATGGTTTTGAAGAGGAATTTATATTTTGAGCAAATTAATGCAAAAACTTTGTATACTCTTATTGGTTTTATATATTCAATCATAATTTGGATCAATCAGGACACAAGTCACCATATTCATTGTAGATTCAAGGACGATTGAATTAGGAGCTCAAAGGACCAACTTTTACATTCAAAACTTGGAGGATTGTTTTGCTCAACTTTTGAAAAATGCTCGTCAACAAATTCACCATGGAATTAAAAGATGAACATACAAAAAGGTATCAAGGGCAGAAGAGGAATAACAAGCAAAAGAGAAGTGCAAAGAAGCAATGGAAGTAAAGAAATAGACAAAACTAGAAGTCAACAACAATCACACACTTCTATATTTTGATAATAATTTGAGCTAAAAATATTGGATTGGGATGATACTTCTTGCATTTAAATCTAAGAGGACACTCTACAAATCTTATGAAGACATCAAAATCCAGTTCTCACATCTTCATAGTCAAAATCCAAATTACTGAAGAATAAAGCTCTCCCAACCATGTCTCAGTTTTTTGGCCATATCTTTGACTCTAGAAATCAAAATGACATTATTCTTATGGTGTTGGAAATCTAACTAAAAGGGCTACAACCTTCATGTTTTGAGGAAAAGCTGATTCATCCATCTTCTTGGGGCAATCCGCGAGTTAGATCCGCGGGTCAACTAACCCACGGATGACCCGCGGATCAATGTTGGCCAGCGATTTTTCTAGGGTTGCAACTTGCACCAATTTCTAGCTGGTTTTGCAGATAGTTTCAGATGGGGATAGGGTTTTGCAAGCTGGAGATTTCATTGAAAACATAAATGAAGACTTTTGTGCCATTATGGAATCCCAATGCAAATCTTCATCATTTCATGCATTAATGGCAATTGCAAGATGGAAAATGATGTGAAGAACCTTTATCTATAAATAGGAGTCATTTGTAACAAGTTTATCATCCATTACAATCCATTAGTTAGAGTAAAAGTTAGTATAGTTGAAAGAGAATTGATAGAATTCTCTTAAATTCAATAGAATAGTGAACTTCTTGTACTAAACTTCTTGTACTTAACACTTTGAAGAAGAAATAGAAGTTGAAGACTTGTTCATAAGCTTTTCTCAACTCTATCTCTTATTTTCATAATTGAAGCATGAATTATTGTATTCTTGTTAAGTTTCTTTGTGTTTCATTAGTCATGATTCACTAAAAGTTTTATCTAGAATATAGATGAAGCTAATGAATCTCTAGCATGACTCAAATTCTCCAAGCTAGCTAAGCTTGCATTTGTTTGTCTAATTGTCCAAGTTTTAACTATTGTTTTTGTTTGGCCAACTTAAACAAGCCATCTAGTTGTTATTTGTCATTGAGAAATGCTCTTCACAATGGAAAATGAACAAATATTGCTTAAGTTATTCATATGATGATAATGAATGCTTAAGTGAATCATTTCAGTTCATGTCTTCATAAGATTTCATCATGAAAATAGTTGGAATCTAATCATTTCATAGTGAGAGCTAGTTATGATTTAAATGGAATTAGATTCTTAACAAAGCAAGATATTACTTAGCAAGCCATTCATGCATCTTATGATTCATTTGTGGATTCTATATTCTAGACATCTTGAATATTTGAATTCCTACAAGTAGTTGTAAATATTTACCTATTCTATTGAACTTTCTTTTTACTACACACCTTAATTTTTGGTTGTTTAGATAATAAAGTAAGTCATAAAGCATTAGTACTTCTAAATATTTGATTCCTCGTAGGATACGATACCTATATACTTCCTATACTACACTTGACCCGTATACTTGCAGTAAAGTTGGGAGATTAGGTTTATTACTTGATTTTGAGTGTGTTTTACCTATATTTTCGTACCTAATCTACACCACGTCACTCTTCAAGACTATTAAAGAGGAATTTTGGTCAATCTAAAATTAACAAAAATTATACATTTAATATTCATTAAATTTGCATGTGCATATATTGTGCAAGCAAGTTCATACATTTTGGAAAATCATAGATCCAAGTTTTGGTATGAATTAAGTTATACCATTCCTAATTGTGCTACAATATCTTCAATGTTTTATTACTGCCAATTTTCACAACCAGTATGCTAGTACTGACTAAAATAACATTTGATAGTAAAATGTAGTACTTTTTTGGTACTTTGAATTTGCTACATGAAAATTAATGTGGTAATAAAACATTCACCAATAACCTTTTAGAAAATAAAATATTTGTGGAGGGTGATCACTTGAATATTATATAATAGTGAACGACAACTACTAATTTAGTTGGAATTCAAATTTTTTATCAATTTGATAAACAATTTTGTAGAAAGGTCCTGCTATTTTTCATGGTATTGTTATAGATGTGAAGCTAGATGAGGGAGGTTTAAATGTGAGTGAGTAGGAGATGGCTAGTTGTTGTGAAGGAGAAATGATAAGGATGGTGCTGCGCAATAGCAAAGGTGGTAACTAGTCTAATAAAAATGCAAAGACCTTTTCTCTTAAGAGTTGTACATAACCTCAGCAACAAAAGAATCTGTCTTACTGAAATAAGTTATAATGCTATAAATTAAGTATATCATGAGTTATATTGGTCTGAACAGACACTGATCGTGAATTTGAGACCTAGATCCACAAACCTAAACCCGTAGATTGTCCCTACAAGTCTCCTTCTGAGAGCTATTAATTTGACTTCGTGACTTGAATATATGATCTTAAGCTTGCAGATTCCCTAAAGATTCTCTCTTAATCATTATGACTTGAATCCACAACTTTAATCGATAAGTTTAATCATATTTCTATGGGTGCATGTGTTTCTATGTGAATTTTTCTAACCATGTGTTGTGTTAGTCTTTATGTTAGTTGTCTAGGAGTGAGTAGTGTTTCAAGTCTTAGGAGTCTGTGAGTGTGTACAAACGGTGTAGATGATGGAGTAAGGTACAAATGTATTTTCCAAGCCCATAGAAATATGAATAGAGTATTTTCCAACATATGCATTCATTATCCCTACTTCTCATAGTATAAATCTGTATGTGGTTGTCAAGCCTTCTCATAATATTCAATAATTGACTTGTTAGAAGAGTTGGACTCTTTTCCCAAGCATGACATACTAGTATAATCGTATATACATAAGAACATATACATAAAGTCATTTCATAGGTTTAAATATGGAAAAGGTTCACACATATCACACCCCGTCAAATTAAACGATCTCCATTCTCGTCAACTTACAAGTCCCAAGAGCAAACTAACTCAACCCTATTTCTTGGAAAATATACCTAACAATCTTAAACCCTTGGCACGGATTTAAGTCTAAACTCTGATTAAACCCCAGGCATAGATTTAAGTCTAAACTCTGATATTACTTGTGATGCCACCAACCAAAGCCCACAATTGAATCTGGATTGAGTTTCTTGCCAAGGTCTCGCTAGGTCTTAGATACATATCAGTCATTTATGAAAAAACAAAATTGAACTTACTTTTACATAAACTGTCAACATTATTTTTATCGATTGAGTCATCTCAGCTTTAACACGCACTAATCCAATGACTAACACTAGACAAAATGAAGACCCTTTCATTCAATCTCTGCTCCATTTCCCCATGAATTCAACATTATAAGGTAAAGAATTTGGACAAGGGTGAGTTTAAAGCCTAGTAAGGTCGATTTTTAAACCGAGTCAAAGAGTTTGTCGAAAACATTTATTTTTAGCAAGTAAAATATTTAGCACGAAATAAATTTGGATTAAGTAGAAAAACAATTAAACACATAAACAAGGGAAGATGGGGAGGATTTCATGAAAACCCTCATTAGGTATTTGTTGCTATTGTGACCATTTCATTCAGTATCAACGTACTAATATTTAGTAACACTAAAGAACATTTCAGTATCAATTTTTATGACCTACAATAGTACAAAAACTACCCCAGCAAAACTCCAATATATGTTATTTTTGTGGCTACATAACTGTAATTTGGTAAATTCAAGTGTTACCCAAGTATATTTCCTCAATATCCCCTTAAACTACAAACTTCCTTGCAAACCAGTAAGTGACAAGAAGACAAGGTAGCCAAAATTTGGTAGCTCGGCTGTTGCTAGCTAGCACCATGGCACAGGAACATTTTAGTATCATTTTCCATGGTATATAATAGTCCAAAAATTGCCCTGTTAATTCCAATATATATTATTTCTGTGGTCACATAACTCTAATTTGGTGAACTCAAGTGTTACCCAAGTACCATTCCCTAACACTCCCTTAGCCTATGAAACCACCTCGCAAGATGGTAGATGATGAGAAATAAAGGTAATCAAAATTTGGTGACCAACCGGTTGCTCAAGGCAAGGTCCAACGGTTTAGTAACATTTATTTTCCAAAACAACAATATACACAATTGGATTCACAACATGTCCAAGTATTAGTGAGCAAGTATTGGTCATCAATAACTTTTCAATAAAATAGCAAGCTTCTTAATCAGTACAACACGTTATTCATATTTCCCCTAAGAGCATCAGTCCAATACAAGCATTAGAAATAGGTTAGATGATTTTCAAAACATCTTTTACTCCCAAGGATCATTAACAAGTCACATGATTTTGTAAAACATAGTTTGTAAGTAAATGTAGTTTTAGGATGATCATGGTATTGTTCAACAAGCTGTAGGGTCCTTTTGACCTTTCTCAAGCTCAAAATTTTGAGCTACCTATTTATTAAACTAGGGTTTCTAAGAAGGTATAGATCAAAATTAACATTTATTATTCTATAGATCATAATTAAACAAAAAATTTATTCAAAACTAGTGTTTCAGAGAGGATTCGTAGGTTGGATTTGACAACCAAGGTCCCAAATCCAACCATGTTTTATCTAGAGAGATATCACGAGGATAATCCAGGAACTCAAGTTTTGGATTCTGAACCAATTTAGTCCAAAAAGAACATACATGGACAATTTGTGACCTCATGGTAGCGGGTTAAAGTCACAAGTTTATGACTAGTACTTGTTTATATAGGGATAACTCAGGTTCCACTCAATAAAATTTAAAAATCTTGGTGTTTTTTAAAAGCTAGACTCAATTTTTTACGATTTTTGTGAAGACGAAAACAACTAATTAGGACTATAATTTTAACCACAAATTGATTCCATGGCAAATCTACTTGTATGGAACCAGGTTTCCAATCTAGTCAAGTACCAGTTTTCAACTCGATATAACTTTCAAAATATATCTCACATGAGTATAATATTTATATGCTTGGAACTAAGTTCAAGCACTACAAACTTTCATGAAAACTCAACGTCATATCTCAATCAGAACATGCTCCAAATGAGCTCAAACTTTGACACATCACCAACCCTGGTTGTGCAGTGTTGGATTCTTGGTCAATTTCTCAACGATATCGACATTAATCCATGAAGAATATGGGCATGAATTTTATACCATTAGAACGCTCTTTGAGTTTAGTTTCTAACATGGTAAGAATAATCCAATTCAAACCTTTCTACACTGTAATAGCCCCACCCTACCCATAGGCGCACCAAAGGGTTTAGCGAACTGTCTGCCTAGCTCTCGCCAGGACTCGAGTCAAGCACTCGCTCAATACGTACACATAATTAATGCAAAATAAAACACATTCATAAAGAGATATATTCATAAAATTCATTTGAAGTACAGGTATTACAAAAGGTTTTACGCACTAAAATTTACATAGTATGTACAAGAATAGCCTAAACAAGTGACTATCAAAAGATACCAAACAAAACATGTACAATGTCCAAAATCAGCTTTTCCAGCTTTAGTATTTTGGGAAACCTGGTTAAAGAAAACAAATGAACGGAATGAGCTATAATAGCCCAGTGAGTGTCCAAGTCATGCAATCATACCCAGAATCTATTATTTTATTGAACAAAATAATTGACAAATTAAGTAGACAAGTTATGAACAATTTAATTAACAAGTAGTCAATGGCGAATACAAGGCTCAACTACGGAAGCAAGCTTAACCGCAGAAGGAGCAAGTACTGATCATGTAACCATGATGTTAGAACTGAGATAATAGCTCGGGTCTTTATCAAAGGTCATGCCAGTATTATCAAGCAAGAACCCTAACCACCCTTCACCTTATAACCTCCATACAGGCTACCACATCTAGGGAGAAAATCACAACCCTGGAGGGCCAACACGCAAGAAAGTTCAATCCGGAGTTGGCCTCTTTGAGGATTCACAACTCATAAGGGAAAGAACATCACGCCCTAAAACACCCAACACCTTATATCCTCCCAAGCCTGTCCGGGTTGACTATCCGTGAAGTAACGGTGAAGTTAGTCACGGAAGTCTCATGCACAAGTAACACATTGGATAATGAAAGCGTGTAACACATTGCAGAATAGATGTGATAAAGTACACATCTTTCCTCAAGTAACACATGTCATAAAATAACAATTACAAGTATAGCATAATATTTCATAATATAACATTCTCAAGTATGACAAAGCAATTCATGCATCATGCACATATAGAGACACTCACCTGAAATGCCTATGAAAATATTTCATAAAATGGTCGCGATTCACTTTCGGGTCCTGAAATTTAAAAGAAATAATCTAATGAAAATCCGATTAAAAGCCTAAGTAATTTAGTAAAGAAACTCAAGAAATATCCCACTTATTTCTAGGGTTTTGGTTTTAAGGTTTCTAGGGTTTAGGGTTTTCTTATTCTAAGAAAATTTAATCTATCACTAGATCATTTCTAAAAATTCCTACACTTCAATTTCCTTCAATTGAACATATTCTAGGTTTAAAATCTCGCTTGTCATTTTTTCTTCTTTTAATTCTACCAAAATTTCGGCAGCATTTCTCCTTAAAATCGGACTAACCCAAATTTTTTCCTGCAAGAAAATCAGCCATCGAATCCAAATTCAACAAGTTCTACAACTTTTATATTCAATTCAAGCTCAAATTCAATCAAGATTCCACTAAATTCCAAGAATTCTACTCCAAAAATCTTCAACCAAACAACATATAGCACATGAAATTCCAAGGTTTAAATGTTATCTACTAGTCTATCTAAGCACAAGAACACTTTATCTAGCAAGTAAATCTTCAATTCAAACTATGTTCTTCATGTAGTAGTACCAAGAATCTAGATATAAACTTGTACAAAACACTACATAAAACTTGAAATTACTAGGAAAAGTTCATAGTACATACCTTGATCAAGCTTAGAAGGTTGCTTAGGAAGAAGAAAAACTAAATTTCTATGGTGTAATTGCTCTAATTTTGGAGAGAAAGCTTCAAGAAGTTGAGAGAAAAATGAGAGGAAAAGAGAGAGAGTAAGGGCCGGCCAAGAGAAATGAAAAAGAGAGAGAAATAGGCTAGAAAAATAGAAAAGAAATAAAGAAAAAGGTAGGTAAAATAATAACCAATTAAAGCATAACAAGAGTAAGACTAGGGTTTAGTCTTTTAATGCATTAGGTGTTAACTTGGATTAATCTAATTGGTGCAACTCTTCATTACCTCTACTCCTAGCCCCAACCTTGCTTAATTCTAGTAAACTCTGACTCTCAAATTAATCCAAACAAGTTTTGTTAATTCCGTAACACATAACACAAGTCAAAATAGGGATGAACTTACCTTGAATCTCCTAGGCTTCATGAGTTTCTCTCAATTCAACTAGGGTTTTCCAAGTTTTCTCAAGTTTCTTCAACTTCCTTTCCCTCTCACTTTTCCTCTCACTTAGGTATTCTTTCTACTCCTTTTTCTTTTTTTGACACGTGGTTAAAGATGGGAGAATGGGAGAGGTGGTGTTTTACCTGCTTGCTTCGTGTTTTCTCTCATGGGTGCTTGCCACCCCCAACTAGTACTTGCAAGACTTTTGACTAATTGATATATCCCTTATTTTTCTTTTCTTTTCTTTTCTTTTGGCTTCCCTTAGTTATCTACTTAGATTTAGTTAAAATTTCATTAGATGTTTAATCCTTTTAGCTTAGGTGTTATAATGTGCATCTATATATAAGTTTGGTGCAATTTTTAATCATACCTTTTCTAATTGTACTACGATTTCTTTAATTTCTAACAATTACCAATTACCTTAACTGGTGTTTGCATACTGATAGATGTGGTAGTAGGATAGTACTCTACTGGTACTTTTGATTCTTCTCCAAGATAATTGTTGTGATAATAGAATAATCATTAAGGATCCTTTAAAAAGTAAAATTTTCAAAAAGGATAATCACATAAATCCTATATAACGGTGAGGGATAATTACTAATTCTAATGGAATTAAAAACTTTCTATTAATGTGATTATTTGTTTTGCTATAAATTTAATGGATTTTCTTCAGTAGCTCATGTCCAAGTGCTTGCTACAGCAATCCCAATTTGTACACTACAGTTTGAAAGTTTAGAAAGGCTAGGGAAATTCATTGCATTGTTTTCCAATCCTTGTCCCTTCTACCTCAAGAAACATTGTTACCTGTTAAAAATCATTCCCCTCTTTTTCAATTAAAAAAGATGATACAAAAAGATCGACCAATGCCTATAATCACATCCTTAAAAGTACATGCATGTTCAATTAAAACTATTTTGCTCATTTAAATTTTTGACATTTGCATTTAATTTTGATTTAGTTATATGTACATGCTTTGCATGTATATAATTCATCCCTCAAATGATACAACCAAATAATAATAATGGACAAAATAAAAGAATTTATTCAATTTTTAGATTTTACAGGAGTCTATATAGACTTAACTAAATGAGATAGAAATGAATATTTGAGCAGTAATGATATGGGTATAAGAAAATGTTGATATAATATTTATTCCTATGAATTTCTCATAAAATAGAGGATCATTTGAAAAAATGATTAAATAAAATACGCAAACACACGAATCTTAAATGATAGTGGGAGAAAGTAACTTTTTCAATTAGAATAACAAATTGTTTTTGTTATATTTAAAATTTTATGGAAGTAGGGAAATTCGTTTGCAAAATGCTTCATATTACTCACACGAGCAATAAAACTTTATACACTCCTACGCATCCATTTTACATGATTTTTCGATATCATTTGCCAGCACTTCCATATATGTTTACAAAAACCTCTTAGTTTTCTTCTATTGAGAGCAAATTGAAGGAAATGTTGAAAAAATTAATTTTCCATACAAGAAGAAATTCTTTGGACTGAAAAATATATAATTAATAATATTAAAGATGATGAATATGCTTTGAAAGATAAGACAAATGAAGAAAGCCAATGCAGCAGAATGACAAATTTTATGACAAAAAATATAAAAATTTCACCTGTATCTTTGGACTCTATTGAATGATCATGATGAAGCATAATACAATGAAAATTTTCGATAAGTGCAAACTTTTGGTCTAAAAATAGAAAGATTGCTCTTTTGAGAATAGGACAATAAACATGTGGATAGAAAATTAGAATAGTCCATTAATTACCATAACATTCCAAAGATATAATAAAAATTTTACATTTTTTTCGTCAAATATGTCTGTGCATATATTGTGCACGCAACTTCATACATTTGAAAAATTCACAGGTGCAGAGTTTGGTGTCAGTAAAATTATAGCTTTTCTAACTGCACTATGAGTTCTTCATTTTCTAGTTACTACCAATTTTCACAACCGATGTACAAGTGCTAATTAAAATAAGATATGTAGTAGCATGCAGTAAATTGTTCGTATTTTGATTTTTCTCCATAAATATTGTTGAGATAATAGAATAATCAGTAAGGATCGTTTAAAAATAAAATATTTAAAGAGGATAATCACATGAATCCCAAACAACAGTGAGAGATAATTGCTAATTCAACTAGAATTAAAATTTTTCAATCAATTTGATTATCGATTTTGTAGTAAATGTAACAGAATTTCCTTCAGCAACTCCATATCCAATTGCTTGTTATAGTAATCCCAATTCATTCATTGATTAGATATATTGTATCTATTTTGCAAGTAGATGATTCGACCCATAAATAATATAGCCATATAGTAATAACAGATGAAATACATAATTTTTTCCAGTTTTTGCATTTTATAGTTATCTGTATATTATTAATTGATATAGAAATAAATATATGAGAGTTAAGATAGTGATATATGTGTAAGAAAATGTCAATATAACATTTCATTCTTATTTCTATAATATAAAACAGTAGATAGTTTGAAAAATTAATTAAATGTATTGGATAATCATGTGAATCCTAAACTACAGTGTGTGTGTGTGTGTGTGTTTGTGTGTGTGTGAGAGAGAGAGAGATAGAGAGAGAGAGAGAGTATCTTTTTTAGTTAGAATAATAATTGTTTTTTACATTAGATTTAAAATTTTATGAGTAAGGGAACATAGAAACTCTTTTATAAATGCTTCACAGTCATTGGTTTTTCAGCCAAAATAAACCTCGGCCTTGTGTTGCTCGTCCCATGAGAAATAAAGCAATATGATCCCATGTATATCCATTTTACCTTCTATCTGGATATTAGCCCTCCTATCACTTTCATTTAAGTTTATATGAACCTTTAAGTTTTCTTCTGTTGAGAAGGAAATGATGAAAAACCAAAATTTTCATATAACAAGGAATTAATTAGACTAATAAATGTATAAGCAACACCAGAGGAGATGAGGAAAATGCTATGAAAGATAAACCAAATTAAGAAGATGTAAATATTATACTAAAATTAAATTAGGACGATGTACAGAAAATTAGAAGAGTCCATCGATTACAATGTATATAGACTCTATGAGACTATCATAGAGGAGTATTAGATGACCAAAACATTTATAAAAAAAATACATTTTATCCTCATTGAATATGTGTGTGCGTGTATTGTGCACGCTACATTTGAAATTTTATAGGCACGGAATTTTGGTGTGAGTTAAATTATACCTTTCTTAATAGAACTATTATTTCTTTAATTTCTAGTTACTGCCAATTTTCATAACTGATGTGCATGTACTAATAAAAATTAAATATAGTAGTAAAATGCAGTACTTCATTGCTATTTCATTCTTCTTTATAAAAATTGTTATGATAATAAGACACTCACTACGGGCCTTTAAAAAATTAAAGTATTCGATGAGGGTAATCAATTTAGTCCAATACATTAATGAAGGATATCTACTAATTCAGTTGGAATTAAAAATTTTCTAACAATTTGAGCACTTGTTTTATCATAAATGAAATAGTTGAGTTTGCTTAGCAAAACTGCTGAGAAGAAAGCTCTAATGCAACAAGTCCTAATTGTCTCTCCTCTGCTTTTCTATTAATTAGTACAAATGCTACTTAAATTAGTTCCTTAAATGCTTTGTTTGGTTCTAGTTAATTTTGTTAATGCTGATGCTAGGTAGCTTGCTGGATTAGTGGTGAAGTCCATTTAGAGCATAAACTAGCTATTTTAGCATTCATGAGCTGAAGTTCTCTTGGAGTTTGATTTCGTTTGTGGATTAGTAGATCGGTATGTGTAGTGGATTTTTGGGCATTCAGTCCAAAAATTCACTTGCGTGTCTTCGCAACCTTGAACAAGACAACAGTTGAGGTTTCTTATGTAGCTTTCAACCCTAGTAGATATTCATTTGAATGATCAACTAACTGGCAATGGATACCTTAAACCTGATTGGACATCATTTAATTAACTGATCACATTAAATTCTATAGTTGGATCCTAGTAGTGATGATGAGATGGCTGCGGTGACTAGTGTTGCCATTTCGATTCTTAGTGCAAGATATGTATTTGTTGAATCCTATAGAATTTTAGATACCATACCTAAACCACATCATATTAACAAAGAATGAGCAAGGAAGCCATTACATGGATAGCTTATTGTATGGAAGTATTTCATTTTGCATACCAAATAAGGATGGATCACAATACATTTTTCAGTTACAAAACATTCTCACCGTAAAAGGATTGTTTTAGCCAACAATCCATATGCCTTGAAGAGAGCAATTGTTGATGTTTTGCAAATAGTGGATTCTATTGTTAGGTTTCAAATGGTTGCTGGATATTTGTATAGATCAACTGAAACTATTCATCGATATTTTTTCATTGTGCTTAAAGTCATATTGAAATTATATCCAGAACTAATTCATTTTTTAGATGGTTCAACTACATCAGAGATACGTGATAATCAAAGGTATTATCCTTGGTTTGTTGTAATTTCAATTCTCTATTATAATATTTGGATACATTCCCCTTGAAATTCAAGGAAGGTTTCATGGCCAAAAGGGTATGCTTGCATAAAATGTTCTAGCAGCTATTTCTTTTGACCTCAAATTTTAATATGTGCTTGCTGGTTTGGAAAGCTTGGCACCACATGATTCTCATGTTTTAAAAGATGCTCTTTATAGACAAAGGTACTTGTTTTAATCTTTTGAGTCACAACTATTATGATAAATAAATATATGTAACAAATCAACTTTGTGTTTAAAATCTAGGCAAGTAATATCTTGTGATGCTGGTTATGGAATTCACAATAGGTTCCTCCCTCCGTACACTAAAGCTTGATATCATTTTTAAAATATGACAATAACCCCCCTCAAAATGAAAAAGAGCGTTTCAAATTTCATCATTTCTCCTTGTGAACCAGCATTGAACGAGGCTTTGGTGTTTTGAGGTAAAACTTTTAGATGGTGGATGGTTATCCATTTTGAGATTTCCAAACCTAAGTAGATATGGTGATAGCATGCTACTTCATACATAATCACATTGTAGGTATAGCTCCAATAATGATATATTCAAGCAAGAAGTCATTCAAAAGCAACAGCTCCAAACTTCTAGTGCCTTTCACGAACAACAATCTCAAGCACAACTATGTCAACACAAAATGAGAGGAGATCAAAAAGTAGAGAATGGGCAAGGAAAAGGGATGCAATTGCACATGCTAATTATGCAAATTAGACGTGACGATAACCAAATAGATGGTGTGAATGCTTGCTATTATTTTATTTCTTCTTTTTTTTTGTTGAAATTTTAGCTTATTGAATATGTTAGAACAAGTAGTATGTCAGTCAAAAGTATTTGTTTGTGTGAGAATCTTGTAATTGTTTATGAATATCTTTTAGCATTCGAGGCATATTTTTTAGAATTTTTCCCTATTTGAATATTTTAATATATGCATGTCTCTTTTTATTGGAATATTTTAATATATGCATGTCTCTTTTTATTGATGTACTTGTTTATTAACTTTTGTTGTTAAAATTGAATGATTTGGTATAAAGATATGAAAGAAGAGTGAGAAACAGTTTAGGTGACTTAGGCAAAAGAATGCCTTATGCTTGATATTCAAGCTAACGAATTAAAGCTGAGAAATAGGCTTAACAATAATTCTGATCTAAGTTCTTTCACACGTGTGATACTTGCTATGAAAGATAAATTTGGATTGACATGTTAACTAGATCATGTGAAAAATCATTTAATATTAATGAGAACTTATTGGTCTGCAATAGTGGCAATTCGTGGCAAAAGTTGATTTGGGTAGCATGATACACTAAACAGGGTCACTGCAAGTCTTATTACACAGCATGAGCTTGTTCACGCAGTTCACTTTTCCTTTCTTCCATTGCACTTTTGTTGTTCAAACTAGCCATGGTGTTTGTGGTATTTGTGCTTGGGAGCATGTGTTTCTATGTGAAATTTTGTCTGACCATGTGTTGTGTGGGCATTTATGTTAGTTGCGCAGGAGTGAGTAGTGTTTGAAGACTTAGAAGTCTGTGAGTGTGTACGAAGGGTGTAGACCATGGAGTATGGTGTGTGCTGTGAGGGAGGGTACAGGGTATGAGTGATTCTATGAGGTAATGGTGATCGGGAATTGTGAAAGCGTAAGTGTGTAGGGCAGGTAAGGGTTGTAGGTTTTCAATATGAGGAGGACAATAATGGTGCAATTGGTTGCAAGTGTAAAATGAGAAATTGGCGGTGCAAAAGGTGAGAGGAAGATGCTGTGAAGTGTTGTGGTTTTTGTTTTGAGCGAAAGGGTTGGAGATGCTAATGTGATGTGTGTAGTAGTTGTGCTTGCAGAGAGCGAGTGTGAGTTGTGAGGCAAGGTGAATATATCTGTGTTGCACCAAGATTAGTGTGAGTGTGCAAATGCGTGCAGTGTGATGATTATATCTATGTTGCAAATGTGTGAAGTGGAGTGTAAGATTTGGTGTTATACAAGTGTGCGAAATATGTGAAGTGAAGTGTAGGGGCTGGTGCGTTGCAAGTGCGTGAAGTGTCTAAAGTGAAGTGTAAGGAGTGGTGTGTGTAGTAATTTATGAGTTGCAGCAGTGGTTTGTGTGCAGGTTGCAATGGATCTACAATTCTGATGCTCATTTCTGCATATGTTAGGAAAATGTTGTTGTTTGCTCCTGGTATAGTTTCTGATGTGAGGATGAATGAGGGATGTTTTAGTGTGAGTAAGTGAGAAATGGTTGGTTGCTGTGAGGGAGATATGATGGGGCTGTTGTGACTAGTGGAACAAGAATGCAAAAGACCATTCCTCTTGAGAGTTTGTAATTGTCATTAGCAGCACAATGATTTGTCATATTGAAATAAGTTATACTGGTTTAAGTAAAACATTTTATAATTTATGCTGATATAAGAATCTTAAGGATTTTGAATCTAAAATTTCTAGAAAGTTTGCTTAATTTTATTAATTTATCATAATAAGACATTATTATCTCTATGATTGCTTTAGGCAATTGCTGCTAGTTACACTATACCATTTTGTGCATACTGATATATTTTGCTGAGTTAGTTTTTGATGTTGTCATGTTTATGTTTGTAAGTGACTGTAGATATCTGCTTTCGGCAACAAGCACTTGATTGACAATTTCTGAATTTAACAGAATATTCTTGGTTGATTTAAGCATATCCTACACTGTTTGTTTTGAGAGCTAACTCTCTATCTCCAGTTTCTATGCTATTATCTTCCAATCACCTTTAACCAATATGTTGTAACTAAATTTGTAATGCATAATATCTAATTGTATATGCTTGTATACAAGTGAAGAAGGATAATAAAAAAAGTAATTTCCTGTGACTGCAAACCTCTCTCTCTCTCTCCTATTACCGAAACCTCATCTTCTTCCTTGTTCTACTCAGTTTGAATTTTAAGATTCTCCGGCCATGGCGGCGCTGGAACTAGCTTTGCCGCCTGTCATGGACTGCTCTGTTCGTTGGAAAAAATCCTTTGCTCAAATGGTTGCTGGGAAATCTAATCATTCGACTCCTGATTTTGGTTTTGCAACAAAGTTTAAGGGGGAACCTGCTCTATGCTTATCCAAAGACGAGTTTCTTGTTCTTTCTAAACCTTTCAAAAATTCACTGATTGGCAGATTTCCAGTAGGTCATCCTTCAATGGAGGTGATTAGAAAATTTATTGTTTCTCTCGGGCTTAAAGGATAATGCACTGCTGGCCTTGATGACAAACATATTCTCTTAAAACTGCTGCTGGAGGAGGACTTTACTAGGTTGTGGGTGCGTGGTGCGTGGTTCATATAAAACAAACCAATGAACATGACAAAGTGGACTCTGGAGTTTAAACCCAATCAAGATGCATCCCTTGCACCTATTTTGGTAAAGTTTCCAGGAGTACCTTTACCTCTCTTCAACATGAGGAACTTGGAGAAACTGGGATCATTGCTCGGTCGTCCACTTCAGGTGGATTCAGCAACTCTAGACTTCAAACTGTCCTTCTGTGGCAAGAATGCTAGTCGAAATTGATGTCACTAGTGAACCTAGTCAAGCAAGTTTGGGTTGGTGATTCGGGTTTTGGTTTATGGCAGTCAATGGAATACGAAACTTGGCCGGATTATTGTTCATTTTGCAAGAGATCGGGACATGTTGCTTCGTCCTGTTTTACGAAACATCCTGAATTGAAGCCTGTGGTGCAGCCAACTGATGTCATGGATGAGGAACGTCAGAAACGTAAGAGGCATCAACAGCACATGCAAAAGATCTATAGGCCAAAAATACCAGTTCAAGAAACTAGTAACAAAGCAGTTAATAATGAGTAGCAAGGATAGCAAGAGGAAAATGTAGAAGCTTGTGCAATGATCGCGGCCCAAATAGCTAAAAAAGACGTTAACAATGGCTGTAGTGTTGGTTCAGACATATAACAGATCTCTGTTGAGGGTGAACAGCAGGTGGATGATCCATCAATGGTGCTGCAAGACTCCAGGAAGTTCAACAAAGTCATGGGTTGATCTCACCTAACCCCTTTGATGTATTGACGGCTTTACAGAAAGATGAAAAGGAAACTGCAGCAGCTCCTGTGATTCATAGAAAGCATGAAACTTTGCGTTCACCATTAACATCCCCAAGGTATACTCACTAACATCCCTCCTTGCGTAGATTTGGATCAAGTGGGAAGAATGATGCAATGGGGACAACAATCTCGCAATTGAAAGATTTTCAAATTTTGTTGAATACTAAGCTTGCTGCAAATGGTCAGGAGCCATGCATTAGCAAAAAGGGTGATTGTGAACTGCTGGAGGCGTTATTGAAGAGGAAGCCAGGTCGTCCTAAGGGCTCCAAAAATAAAGTGGTTAGCCAATCTTCAATTCATTACCCTCTTAGGTCTCATAATGTTGTGTCCAATTAATTTTGTAGCTTGGAATATACGTGGTGCGTCTAAAAAAGACTCACCACGGTATGTTAGAGATGTATGTAGGACAAATAATGTTCGTCTTCTCATTTTGTTGGAACCAATGACTAATGTTTCATCTTTAGATGTTGTTAGAATGTTTTTGCATTTTGATTTTGGATGCTCCTTCCTAGGTGGAAAGATTTGGATATTTTGGATGAATGATTTCACTTGCTCGTTTGAAGAATTTGGAGAGCAGCTTGTACATATAAAAATAATGTTGCATGGGGTGGAGATTCTTATTTCTGCAGTCTATGCGAAGTGCACAAGAATTGGTAGACGGACTTTGTGGTCCTCCTTGTTGGAGTTGGGTTCGAGTTTGCAGAAGCCGTAGTTAGTATAATCGGTGAGTTCAATGTAGTGGCAAATAATAAGGAAAGAAGTGGAGGTGCTGCCCCTAATTATCGTGACATGGAGGAATTTAATGAAGCTTTTTTCAACAGTGGCTTAGCTTCGGTGCAATTCGAAGGGTCTCCATTTACATGGACCAACGGATGACTTTGGCAACGGTTGGATAGGGCGGCAATGAACTCCTACTGGGAAGAATCTTATGACTTCACGAGGGTCACTCATTTGGCTAGGGGGCGATTTGATCATTGTCCTCTTTTGGTTTGTTGTGGTGGTGTTAACAGATCTTTGGGTGCAGCCTTTCATTTCCTTCATGCTTGGAAAAACCATCTAGACCTACCGTCTATTATTTAGGAGAACTAGAGCCAAAATGTTGAGGGGACTGGTATGTCTCGTTTCTTTAATGAGTTAATGAGACTAAAGAAGGTTCTTCAAGCATGGAATAAAAATGTGTTCGGGATGTGGCTGATCGGGTTAAACATGCAGCGGAAGGTTTATTGCAGGCTGAGCATGCATATGATTATCAAAGGGATGATGACTCTAGGGTGGCATTACAGGAAGCTCGTGCGATACATACAAGGGAGTTAGCCAATAAGTGTGAATTTTGGTGTCAAAAGGTAGCAGTGAAGTGGATAAAAGAAGGAGATGCAAATACTGCATTCTTTCATTCTATGGTTAAACAATGTCGCAGAACAAACTATATCTCCTGCATTTTGGGCCCTGATGGTGATTGGTTGGTGGAGGCGGATACCATTAAAGAATCTGCTACTGAGTTTTTTGCTTCTTTGGTCAGTTCAGATAGAGGGATCCAGCTACCTACATCTCTTCCTTTTAGTCTACCACAACTATTGGGGGATGATAATCAGAAGTTGGGTTCCCTACCATCTTTGGAAGAGATGGGTTTGGAGTTGTCTTCTATTAGAGGTACTAGGACACCATCAAAGAGGATCTGTTATGTGCTATACATGATTATTTTAAGGGTATGCTAATGCCAAGAGGGTTTACGAGTACAATGATCGTATTAATCCCAAAGAAAGAAGGAGTAGCTAAATGGGAGGATTTTCATCCAATTAGTCTTTGTAATGTTTCTTCAAAAATCATTACAATGATTTTGGCTAACAGGCTTAATGGTTTTCTTCCTCAGATTGTTTTCGAGTGGCAGATAGGTTTTGTTCCAGGCAGAGGAATCCAGGAGAATGTTCTCTTGGCGCAAGAACTTGTCTTGGAGTTAGACAAAAAATTAAAGGATCCAAATATTGTGATTAAGTTAGACATGGAAAAGACCTATGATCGGGTTGAATGGCCTTTTTTATTATTTATGCTACGGTCCTTTTGTTTTCAGGAGAATGTGGTGGATTTGGTGTTTAGAGCAATTTCTAACAATTGGTTTTCCATTCTAATAAATGGAGAGCCTGCTGGGTTCTTTAATGCGTCCGTCAAGGTGACCCTCTCTCTCCATCTTTATTTCTTTTGGCTGCAGAATTTTTAGGCAGGGGACTTCATCAATTATTTCTGGAGAAACCACAATACTTTTTCAGTTCCTCAGGAGAGTCAGTGCCCTACTTAGCTTTTGCAGATGACAGCATTATATTTGCTAGAGCATCAGAAGACTGTATCAAGGATGTAATGAATTTTCTCCAAGCATATCAGAATGCTTCGAGTCAGAAAATCAATATTAGCAAATGCTCATTTATACCTCGGCTGATTCCTCAATAGACACAGATGATTCTTTCTACAACAGGGTTTCAAAGACAAGATCTACCTTTCAAATACTTGAGTGTTCCCCTTTTCAAAGGGAAAGCAAAACGTATATTTTTTGATGGGATAATCACAGCAGTTCGGAAGAGACTACAGCATTGGAGTGGGAGATTCCTGTTTGTAGGAGGTAAGATCATTTTGATACGACAAGTTCTAAATACCATTCCTTTATATTTAATTCAGGTGCTAAAACCTCCTAAAGGGGTGATAGTGAGGCTTCATAGGTTGTTGAATAGTTTCCTATGGGACCGCATGAAGGCTAAAAGCATACATTGGGTCTCATGGGAAAAATTATGTTTTCCTTTGGATGAGGGAGGTATGGGGATTAGATCATTGCATGACATGGAATGGGCTTTTGCTTTCAAGCTTTGGTGGAGATTGAGATTGAAAAGTTCACCTTGGGCTTGTTTTATGCACAAGAAATACATAAAAAATTCTCACCCAATGCACGCAAATGGACTAAGGGGATCATCTACATGGAGGAGACTTCTTGATGTTAGAAAGGAAGCAGAGTCCAATATTTGTTGGTATGTTGGCAAAGGATTAATTGATTTCTAGTATGATTTTTGGGTTTTGGATTTCTCATTAATTGAATTAAGCACTCGTGACCATATTCCACACTTCTTAGTTGCTGAATTTTTCGCAGAGAATGGTTGGAATCTAGATATGCTTCATACTTGGCTTCCTAATGATGTTGTGGAAATAATTTCTCATATCCCTAGTTGTAATATTAGGGACCTTTAGAGGGTATTTTGGTAATTGATGTTTTTGGGGTGGAGTTTTATTTTCTCAAATAGAGGGACTTAAAAGAAATTTTCTAAACTCTAATTTTTGCCCAATTAAGATTAGGGCTTTTGATTTTCCAAATTCTCCTCTAATTCTTCATCTTCCAACTTCACTCCTCTCTAAAGCTTTTCTTCTTGTCTCTCTAATTCTTCTCTAAGGTGAGGTTGGAGTGCCATCTTCTAGTAGGGGATCAAGGGGAGGAAGTGTAGTTTCTTCTACTCAATCCTTCACCCAAGGTAATTCTTCTTTTCCTAAGTGCACTTTCTTCTTCCTTGAGTAAATTAAATTGTGTGAGTATGTGATATTTGATAGGTATGTATTGTAAGACTTTTGTGCTTTAATGATTCTATGCTTGGTGTTGTTGTGGATGTGTTAAGAGAAGTGAGTGGTAGAGATAGGTGGATTGAGAAGAACTTGGTGTGATTGTAGTGTAGAATGTCTTAGATGTATGTTTTGAATCCTATGTGTTATGTCTTGCTTTATCTTGCCAAGTTTTGCTGTTTTGAGGTCGTTTTTGTTGTTGGTTAGGCTTGGGAGGTGGTTGGTTGTGTTTGGAAGGTTTTTGGCTGTGTGTTGGTGTTGCAGGAGGTCGAGCCGCGGCCCTGTTGAGGCCAGCCGCGGTCGCGGCTAGAGCCAGGGTGCCCGCGGCTCGACCCCAATGGGCTGGTGCGGTTCTGTCCGTGGCCGCGGGGTTATCCGTGCCGCGGACAGGCCCGCGGGTGCTGAGCCGTGGCCGCGGCTCACCTCGGCCTACCCACGGCTTGGGTGCACCATTTTGGTGTCAAGTATGTCCGAGGACCGCGGCATTGTTCGTGCCGCGGCCTAACCCTGCGGATGCCAAGGCGCAGGCCGAGCTAGCTGAGCCGCGGTCGCGGACTCATCCCAGGCCTACCCGCGGCTCGGCTTCTGCTGAGTCCGCGGGTGAGTTTTCCGGCCTTGGGCACGGATCGTTTGTTCCGTTTTCTTTGTTAGTTGTGCTTCTTCTATGTTATGCGTAAGGTCTTAGATTATGTTTTAATATAGAAATTAATGTAGAATCGATCTATAATGGAGTGTTCTTGTGTTATTAGGCGAGGAAGGCGGCTATCCATTCTCCGATTATTTGAATTAAGGTAGGATTGAGGTAAGTAGTCTATGGATCCCTTGCGTATTCCAAATGAGCTTTGACTAGTACGAATACTCTAAATTGTTAATCATTGATTCCTTGGCTTGAGTTGGACTATTTTATGCTTTCTTATATGAAATGTTTATACGAGGTAATGTGTTTGATAAATTGATGTTTGAATGAGCTCTTGAGTGAAATGACCTATGGCGGGACTAGTTCCTTAAAGTGATGTTTAATATTTGATGTTTGACCGTGCTAACCGGGGATAGTTAGCTTTGTTTGACCAGACTGACCGGGTTAGAGTCAGTAATTGACCGTATTAACCGGGTCGTAGTTGACAACTGGATATCCTAGGGTCATTAGTCGGTTTACTACTTGAGCTCGTTAGAAATGTTTGATAAATGGTTTATGTGATTGTGAAATGAATGTGTTATACCTCGTATTTTACACATTAAGTCATTCAATGTTATTTGTTGCATGAAAATGTATATGTATAACCGTCTCAAGCCACAAGGTGATTCTTTACTACTTACTAGGTGACATGTCACTCACTACTTACTTTGTATCGCAGAGGAGGAGACTTTTGTGGAGGAAGACTGGACTGACTCTTGGGCTTTTGAGTTAGGTTTAGTTGAGAAACTTTTGGTGATAGGGTATATTTTGTATAGGGTGCCTTGTTCTAGGAATGTATAGCCCTATTCTTTTGTTCATGCTAGGGTGCACTTGTAGCCACCCAATTCTTTTGTTATAGAAGAAATGTATGTATTGTGGATACTCATATTTTGAATGAATGAAATAAATCTTTTGGGTTATAATTGCCTTTCTCTTAAGTTTAACTCGTTTTAAGTAATGTAAGTTTGGTTGTAGCCTTGTGTTATAGCGTAGTCTAGGGCATGGCGGGTGCCACGCCTCGGGCTCGGGGCATGACATTTTTATTGGTATCAGAGCCTAGGTTATGATCATGTGGGTTACCTTAAGTGTAGGAATGAAATGAATGTTTAGAGTTGACTTATTGAATATTTGCTATCGAGTATAGATTCTAATGAGATAGAGATAGATAGATAATTGGGTTGGCATGTTCTAACTCAGGTTTTGTGCAGAATGCCACCGGGGAGGAACCTAAGATTAGAGACTTTTGAAGATGGTAATGGCAAGAGAGCTATGGCGAACACCGAGCCCTCCGTGGAAGACATTGGTCCGGATGGCGAAGAAGAAGATGAAGAGGAGCTCAACATTCCTATTGGGAGTTTCATGGCGGATGCCCGCCAGACTTCCCGCAGGCCTCGGGAGGAGGGAACTTCGCAAGTGACTCCTCCACCTCGCCAAGAGAATGCAAATCCTACGCCTCCTCAACTTGATCCTACCACGTTGGCGTTTGCCTACCAATTTCTGTACGGATTTCAAGAATATCAACGACAACAAGGTGGGAACCATGGAGCTCAAGAGGAAGACTGAGGTAGCGTGCGCTACCACTTTAAGGAATTGAGCAAAGTTAATATCCCTACTTTTGATGAGGGCCCAAACCCTGATATAGCGGAGAGGTGGCTTGCATAGGTAGAGAAAAAGTTCCAAACGATGCAAGTGTCCGATCACATTCGACCCCAAGTAGTGACCTCTTTCCTTGTGGGAGAAGCTAAAAAATGGTGGGATGGGGTGGCTTTGACGCTAGCAACCACGGGACGCATTTTGACATGGGAAGACTTCAAGAAGGTCTTCCTTCAACATTACTTTCCACCCGCCATTCGCATTCAAAAGATCCAACAGTTTAATGAGCTAAAGCAAGGGGCGCTCTCCGTGGCAGAATACTACTCAACCTTCCTTTCCTTGGGACGTTTTGTCCCTTCGGTGATGGCGGACGAGACGATCAAAATGGTGTCTTTCAAAGGAGGGTTAAATAGCCGCATTCAATCAAAGATCTCCGAGAACTTTTACACCACAGTGCGATCAAATGTACGAGGCAAAGTTTGGATGCGGAACAAAATATAAAGAGGAAAGACTCCGAGACAAAACAACAAAGGGGTAAGCCCCCTATGGTGCAAAGTCAACGTCCGGGTAGGATGCAACCTCCTCAAATGTTTCGCCCGTTTCGTTCGGGATTTCCTTTGAAACCTTTTGGGCCTCAAACAAGTGGAACTACACAAATCCCTTCGGCGAGACGTGGCCCTCCTAGTGGTGCGAAAGCTTGCGATATTTGTCACCGAGTGCATCCGAGAGAATGTCGATGGAAGACGGGAGCATGCTTCGGGTGCGGTCAAGTGGGGCACAAAGTTAGCAACTGCCCGAATCCCAAATCAACTGACTCCAAGTCGGCAAATCCTAAATCGGTTGGAGGTGCTAGCAAGCCCATGACTCAAGCAAGTGCCAATGCTAATCGGGCAGCGACAAACTCCAAAGTTTATGCATTGTCGCAACAAGAAGCGAAGGATCGGAGGACAGTGGTCACAGGTATGGTGTTGGTCAATTCTCTCCCGGCTTATACTTTATTTGATTGCGGAGGCATTCACTCTTTCGTTTCTAAGAAGTTTGTGTCCTTGTTGAATATTAAACCCTGTGTGCTAGAGGAACCTTATCGGGTAGAGACTTCCGGGAGGAGAGAGTGCTTATTTCAAATCTTGTGTATGAAGGCTTGTGTACTAGACTTAGGGGGAAGAGAGTTCACAGCCAACTTGATTCAGTTGAACATAGGGGGATTTGATGTTATACTGGGTATGGACTGGTTGTCTAGGAATTATGCTTTTGTAGATTGTCGGGGGAAGAGAGTTTATTTTCGTGTTCCAGATACTCCCCTCTTTTTCTTTCAGGGGTGTACTCAAAAACCCAGAAAAGGAGAAATCTGTACCGATCTTGTCAGCTCTTCAAACCTTTAAAGCCTGTTCAAAAAGGCTGTGAATGTTTTCTCGCCTATGTTTTAGACGTCGACAAGAAGGAGGAGGTGAGAATAGAAGATATTCCCATAGTGAAAGAGTTTCCCGATGTATTTCCGAGTGAGTTGCCGGGTTTGCCACCGAAGAGAGAGATAGATTTTGAGATCAATTTGGCACCGGAGCGGAACCCATCTCCAAGGCCCCCTACCGCATGGCTCCGGCAGAATTGAGGGAACTCAAGGTGCAACTGCAAGAATTATTGGATAAGAAGCTTATTCGGCCGAGTGTGTCACCTTGGGGAGCTCCGAGTCCTATTTGTGAAAAAGAAGGATGGGAGCATGCGTCTATGTATTGACTATCGGGAGCTTAACAAGGTCACGGTGAAGAATAAGTATCCATTGCCTCGGATCGACGATCTTTTTGACCAATTGAAGGGAGCTCAAGGTATTTTCAAAAATCGACCTCCGTTCGGGTTATCATCAGCTAAGAATCAAGTTGGAGGATGTTCCTAAGAGCGCGTTCAGGACCAGATATGGGCACTACGAGTTCCTCGTTATGCCTTTTGGATTAACTAACGCCCCGCCGCTTTTATGGACTTGATGAACCGAGTATTCAAGGAGCAACTGGATAAATTCATTGTGGTCTTCATTGATGACATCCTAGTATACTCTTCGAGCGAAGTGGAACACGAGAATCATTTAAGAGAGACCTTGCAGATCTTAAGGCGTGAAGAGTTGTATGCAAAATTAAATAAGTGTGAGTTTTGGCTTAAGAATGTCTCCTTTTTGGGACATGTCATTTCAGAGGAAGGTGTTTCGGTGGATCCTCGGAAGATCGAAGCAATTGTTGATTGGCCCCGACCAACCAATGTGGCAGAAATAAGGAGCTTTTTGGGCTTAGCTGGGTATTACCGGAAGTTCGTCGAGGGTTTCTCTTCCATAGCTTTGCCTTTGACTCGTTTAACCCAGAAAGCGAGTCAAGTTCGAATGGACTTCCAAGTGTGAAGAAAGTTTTCAAGAGTTGAAGGACAAGCTGGTGTCAGCCCCGGTCCTTGCCTTGCCTTCGGAATCGGGTAAATTCACCATTTTCAGTGATGCGTCTAAGAGTGGGTTGGGGTGCGTGTTGATGCAGAATGAACGAGTTATAGCGTACGCCTCACGCCAATTGAAGCCTTATGAACAGAACTATCCTGTGCATGACTTGGAGCTAGCCGCCGTGGTTTACGCTTTGAAGATTTGGAGGCACTACTTGTACGAGGAACAATGCGAAATCTTCACCGATCACAAGAGCCTAAAGTATCTATTCACTCAAAAGGAATTAAATATGCGCCAGAGAAGATGGCTCGAGTTGTTGAAGGATTATGATCTCACCATTAGTTATCACCCCGGGAAAGCTAACAAAGTAGCGGACGCGTTGAGTCAAAAGGGTACGGGATCTATGGCGGCAATGTTAGTGAGGCAAATGGAAGAGTTGAAGTTGGAGATAGTGGAGTCAACTCAAACTAGTTTTAGCTGCTTTAATTGCCCAACCCACACTGGTGTCAAGGATTAAAGAAGCTCAAGAAAAGGATGAAGAATTGAAGAGATCCAAGGAAAAGATGGCACAGGGAGAATTGTCCGACTTTCAATTGCACGAAGATGGTAGTGTATGGATGAAGGGTCGGTTAGTAGTGCCTAAAGGAGACGGATTGAGGAACGAAGTGATGGAAGAAGCTCATTCCTTCACGACTTTCAATTCATCCCGGTAGCACCAAGATGTACCGGGACTTGAAACAATTATATTGGTGGAGCGGAATGAAGAGGAGATTGCGGAGTACGTGTCCAAGTGTTTAGTGTGCCAACATAATCAAAGCTGAACATCAACGCCCGGCAGGATTGTTGAAGCCATTGGAGATTCCGGAATGGAAGTGGGAACATGTGACGATGGATTTTGTGGTTGGACTACCGAAGACAAGGAAAGGAAATGATACAATTTGGGTAGTCGTGGACCGATTAACAAAGTCAGCTCACTTTATACCAATGACGTCGACGGCTTCTATGGACACCTTGGCAAACCTCTACATGGATCGAGTAGTGCGTTATCACGGAGTTCCGGCGAGCATAGTTTCCGATCGAGACCCTCGCTTCACATCGCGATTTTGGGAGAGTTTTCAACAAGCTATGGGCACACGAGTTGAATCTTAGCACAGCTTATCACCCTCAAACAGATGGCCAATCGGAACGCACCATCCAGACATTAGAAGACATGCTTCGGGCGTGCGTTATGGATTTTGGTGGCAGTTGGGAGGATTCTTTGATGCTAGTGGAGTTTTCCTATAATAATAGTTATCATAGTAGCATTGGAGTGTCACCGTTTGAAGCTTTGTATGGGAGAAAATGCAGGTCGCCATTTGTACTGGGATGAAGTGGGTGAGAAAGCCATTACCGGACCCGATCTTATACAAATCACAATGGAGAAACTAGCATTGGTGAGGGAAAGAATGAAGACAGCCCAAGATAGACAACGAAGCTGGGCTAATCTAAAAAGAAGGCCATTGGAATTTCAAACCGGAGACAAAGTGTACTTGAAGGTGTCCCCCACAAAAGGCGTGATGCGATTCGAGTAAAAGTGGAAAACTGAGTGCGAGATACGTAGGGCCATTTGAGATACTAGAAAGAGTGGGAGAATTAGCTTACCGAGTGGCCTTACCACCTGCTCTATCCCGGATTCACAACGTGTTTCACGTTTCCCAATTAAGGAGATATGTTTCCGACCCCACTCATGTGCTAGAGTACGAGCCGCTGCCCATCCAAGACGATCTATCGTATAGGTGAACAACCTCTTCGGATCGTGGACCGTAAAGATCAAGTCTTAAGACGAAGAACAATTCCGTACGTCAAGGTGCAATGGTCTAATCACACCGTTCGTGAAGCCACTTGGAGAGCTCGAGGAAGAAATGAAGAGGAAATATCCGACGCTTTTTGATTCGCACGGTACGTAAGTTTCGGGCCGAAACTTTCTATTAGAGGGGGAGAATGTAATATTAGGGACCTTTAGAGGGTATTTTGGTAATTGATGTTTTGGGGTGGAGTTTTATTTTCTCAAATAGAGGGACTTAAAAGAAATTTTCTAAACTCTAATTTTTGCCCAAATAAGCTTAGGGCTTTTGATTTTCCAATTCTCCTCTAATTCTTCATCTTCCAACTTCACTCCTCTCTAAAGCTTTTCTTCTTGTCTCTCTAATTCTTCTCTAAGGTGAGGTTGGAGTGCCATCTTCTAGTAGGGGATCAAGGGGAGGAAGTGTAGTTTCTTCTACTCAATCCTTCACCCAAGGTAATTCTTCTTTTCCTAAGTGCATTTTCTTCTTCCTTGAGTAGATTAAATTGTGTGAGTATGTGATATTTGATAGGTATGTATTGTAAGACTTTTGTGCTTTAATGATTCTATGCTTGGTGTTGTTGTGGATGTGTTAAGAGAAGTGAGTGGTAAAGATAGGTGGATTGAGAAGAACTTGGTGTGATTATAGTGTAGAATGTCTTAGATGTATGTTTTGAATCCTATGTTTTATGCCTTGCTTTATCTTGCCAAGTTTTGCTGTTTTGAGGTCGTTTTTGTTGTTGGTTAGGCTTGGGAGGTGTTTGATTGTGTCTGGAAGGTTTTTGGCTGTGTGTTGGTGTTGCAGGAGGTCGAGTCGCGGCCCTGTTGAGGCCAGCCCGGTCGCGGCTGGAGCTAGGGCGCCCGCGGCTCGACCCCAATAGTTTGGTGCGGTTCTATCCGTGGCCGCGGACAGGCCCGCGGGTGCCGAGCCGCCGCCGCGGCTCACCCCGGCCTACCCGCGGCTCAGGTGCACCATTTTGGTGCCGAGTCTGTCCGAGACCACGGCATTGTCCGTGCCGCTGCCTAACTCGCGGGCCGAACTAGCTGAGCCGCGATCACGGCTCATCCCCTACCGCGGCTCGGCTTCTGCTGAGTCCGCGGGTGAGTTTTCCGGCCTTGGGCGCGGATCGTTTGTTCCGTTTTCTTTGTTGGTTGTGCTTCTTCTATGTTATGCGTAAGGTCTTAGATTATGTTTTAATATAGAAATTAATGTTAGAATCGATCTATAATGGAGTGTTCTTGTGTTATTAGGCGAGGAAGGCGGCTATCCATTCTCCGATTATTTGAATTAAGGCAGGATTGAGGTAAGTAGTCTATGAATCCCTTGCGTATTCCAAATGAGCTTTGACTAGTACGAATACTCTAAATTGTTAATTATTGATTCCTTGGCTTGAGTTGGACTATTTTATGCTTTCTTATATGAAATGTTTATACGAGGTAATGTGTTTGATAAATTGATGTTTGAATGAGCTCTTGAGTGAAATGACCTATGACGGGACTAGTTCCTTAAAGTGATGTTTAATGTTTGATGTTTGACCGTGCTAACCGGGGATAGTTAGCTTTGTTTGACCGGACTGACCGGGTAGAGTCAGTAATTGACCGTGTTAACCGGGTCGTAGTTAACAACTGGATATCCAGGGTCATTAGTCGGTTTACTACTTGAGCTCGTTAGAAATGTTTGATAAATGGTTTATGTGATTGTGAAATGAATGTGTTATACCTCGTATTTTACACATTAAGTCATTCAATGTTATTTGTTGCATGAAAATGTATATGTATAACCGTCTCAAGCCACAAGGTGATTCTTTACTACTTACTTGGGTGACATGTCACTCACTACTTATTTTGTATCGCAGAGGAGGAGACTTTTGTGGAGGAAGACTGGACCGACTCTTGGGCCTTTTGAGTTAGGTTTAGTTGGAAACTTTTGGTGATAGGGTATATTTTGTATAGGGTGCTTTGTTCTAGGAATGTATAGCCCTATTCTTTTGTTCATGCTAGGGTGCACTTGTAGCCACCCAATTCTTTTGTTATAGAAGAAATGTATGTATTGTGGATACTCATATTTTGAATGAATGAAATAAATCTTTTGGGTTATAATTGCCTTTCTCTTAAGTTTAACTCGTTTTAAGTAATGTAAGTTTGGTTGTAGCCTTGTGTTTTAGCGTAGTCTAGGGCATGGCGGGTGCCACACCTCGGGCTCGGGGCGTGACACTGGTCATCAATGTGACGATGATAAGATGATATGGGCTTTAACTTCGGATGGAAGTTTTTCTGTGGCATCGGCTTGGAGCATAATCAGAAGAAAAAGAAGTGTCTCTACGGTTATGAGAGGAATTTGGTGTTCCATGAACCCGTTGAAGTTTTCTTTTTTTGTGTGGAAATTGGTGTTTAAAATTGTTCCTATTGATTGTGTTTTGGCAAAAAAAGAATTTTTCCTACCGTCATGTTGTTCATGTTGTTTGGAGGAATGTGAAACGATTGAACATCTCTTCATTCATGGAAAGGTAGCACAAGAGGTCTGGTTGCATTTTTTCACAGCCTCTGGGTTACTATGGCAGCAGTTTTCATGTATTTCTTCATTGCTCATGGCATGGTTTATGTCATCTCCAAAAGGAATTTCAAATCATATTGTTTGTGCTTTGCCGATGGTGATCCTTTGGTTTCTATGGAAGGGCAAGAATGAAGCATGCTTTCAAGGGGGAAATTTCTCAACTCATGAGGTGATATTTAAGATGGATCATTTTATGGCACAACTAGCTGCAGTGCAGAGGATTTCCAAACATCGGGTGGCAGAATTTGAGGATACCTATTGGTGTCAATATTTCAAGGTGCAGCATGAAAGATCCAAATGTGCTGTAGTGGTGAGATGGTCAAAGACGAATAAAGGAGCATTGAAACTTAATACAGATGCTAGTGTGAAGAATTTAAAGGCGGCGGGAGGTGGTGTGCTTAGAGATCAAAATGGTAAGGTGATCTTTGCTTTTTATAAAAAATTTGGTGACATTGATGTATTGCATGCTAAGTCTTTAGCTGTATTGTATGGCTTACAATGTTGTGTGGAAAGAAGATTATCGAATTGCTTGGTAGAAGTTGATTCTTTTTCTCTGGTTCAAATTATAAATTCATCATCTAGTGGAAAATGGCCTTTATGTTCAGTGTTGGGTCAGATTAGATATCTTTTGCAGTAATCATGTGCAACAATCAGTCATGTTCTTTGGGAGGCAAACGCTATACCAAATAGCTTATCTACTCTTCAATTGGGAAGGGATCATGTTTTTCATTCTTTTGAGTATTTACCGAATAATGTCAAAGCATTAGTTAGACTAGATGAGATTAGTATGCCTTATATTAGATTATATCGATCTTGTATCAATAATTGGAGGTAAGGTTTTATGCCCCCCTCTTTGTATTTTGTTTTGGTTTTGAATAAAATAAAGGGCTGGCCTCCCTCCCCTGTGTACGGGGCTTTTGCTAAAAAAAAAAAAAAAAGTGAAGAAGGATAACTACTAATTCAATTGGAGTAAAAAATTATCTATCAATTTGAATCTTGGCTTTGTAGTAAATTTAACAAAATTTCTTTTTGTAGCTCCTATCCAATTGCTGGTTATAGCAACCCAAATTTGTGTATTAATAGCTTGGAAGTCTATGAAAGCTGAGAAATTTTTTTGCATACTGTTACACCATCCTTATCTTTTTTAAATCAAGAAACTTCCATGCATGTCAAAAATATTTCCACTTTTTGTCAAATAAAAAGACATTGCAAAAGATTGACAAATGCCTATAATCATGTGCTTCAATATACTTGTATGCATTATAGTTTTGACTTCATAAATGAAAGTTTAATTAATTTTAAAATGCCTTGCTTGTTTAGATGTTAGACATTTGCATTTAATTTTAATAAAAAATATTATACGTGCTTTGTACGTAGATAAATCATACCAACAAATTATACAACTGAATAACAATAACAAACCAAATAAAATATTTTTTTATATTTGCATTTCTTGTACAAGCTTTAGTAGTATGAAATGTCATAGAAATGAATACATGAGAGTTTGGTTAATGATATGTGTTTGAGAAAATGCAGATCCAATATTTCCTTCTATTACTTAAAAATAACCTATGGATCATTTGAAAAAAATAATTAAATGTCCTGGAAAATCATGCAAACCTAACAAAACAAGATGTTAAGCAATTTTTGGTTAGAATTATAAATTTTTACATGTCAGATTCAATTTTTTGGATGTTAGGGAGGCAAGGAAACTCTTTCGCAAAATGCTTCACAATCCTTAAATTTTCAACAAAAAGAAAACTCCATCTTGTGTTGCTTTTTGCATGAACAATATATGATCTTCTGGATTTCCATTTCATATTTTATTTTGATATTTATTGCCCACTGATTACTTTCATATATGTTCATAGGAACTCCTAAGCTTTTTTATTAAGAGCAAACTGAAGAAAATGTTGAAAAATAAAAGTGATATAACAGAAGGAATTCATTGGACTAATAGAATTTGTAAGTAATACTTGTAAAGATAGCAAATATATTATGAATGATAAAACAAATGAAGAATCTAGGCATGAATTTCAAACCGTTATAATACTCTTTGGGACTAGTTTCTTACACGACAAGAATCATCCAATTTTAACTTTTTTACACCAAGTTACGAATAATTTACCAAAACTACTCCTACATGATTGTTTATAATAGTTTCTTGAAATATCTTTGCTTGTCGGCCCAATCTTGCTTAATTCTAGTTAACTCTCACTCTCAAATCAACCCATATAACTCTTGTTGACTCCATACCATGTAATACAGGATTAGATAGGAGCAAACTTACCTTGAATATCCATGCCTCCAAGATTTTCTCTCGATTCAACTATGGTTTTCCAAGTTTTCTCAAGTTTTCTTCAACTTCTCTCTCTCTATCTCTCTCTCTCTCTCTCTCTCTCTCTCTCTCTCTCTCTCTCCATTTTTTGCTTTGAGACGTGGTTAAAGATGGGAGAATGGGGGTGGTGGTGTCTTACCCGCTTGCTTCAGGTTTTTTCTCATGGGTGCTTGCCACCTCCTACTAGCTACTTGCAAGACTTTTGATTAATTGAATTCTCTCTTATTTTTCTTTTCTTTTGTTTTGGGTTCCTTAGTTATCTAATTAGATTTACTTAAAATTTAATTACATGTTTAATCCTATTAGCTTAGGTATTATAGTGTATAGCATGTACATAGTTCATAACTATTGCAAATTATAATAACAATTGTCTTTCCTTCTCTTTTCTTTTTGTTTTTGTTTTGTATGTATCATGTGTAATCAGAAGTTCATTAAGTGACTAATCATTCAAATTTAGATATTGATATGTGTGTGTACGCATAGTTCTTAGCCACTTCAAATATCATTATCAGTTCTATGACTTAGGGTTTTCAAGGGTAATAAATTTTAAGGTCTAGATTTTGTTATCTCAATAGAGCAAACTGAAAACACAGTTGTAGACACCAAATTTTGACACACTCTTTATTTTATTTTTAATAATATTTTGGAATTTTTTTGTTCGGGGGCCAATTGCAATTTTTACTGCAAATTATGACTAATTAGTCGCATCGGGAGCAAAATGATAATTTTAACTTGTCGATATTTTTTATTTTATTTTATTTCTAAATTCATATTTTTATGGTTTTTATCGTTTTTCTAAATTTTAAAATATTTTTCAAAGTCATTTAGTAATTTTTTAGAATTTTGGTATTTTTCAAGTTAAAAGTGCATTTTTCAATGCATCCTTTTTATTAGAATTTTGTGTGAAAACTCTTGCATATACATTTCGTACATTTATAGATTTTTTTTTTGCAAAATTTTATGATTTTTAGAGGTAATTTTGTATTTATTTAATTTTTATCTTTTTGTTTATTAAATCCACATTTCACGAGAATGCGTTATTGTTAAAAAAAATTTTGAATGAAAATTATAATATATGTGCTTTATGTGATAATGTATGTTGTGTAAAATTTTGTGATTCTTTAAATGTCATTTGGTAGTTTTCATAAATTTATAATTTTTGCCATATTTATGTCACGTTTTTCAATGCACTTTTTATTTAAAAAATTTTATATGAAAATTTGGTATATGTGCATTTTATATACTTATAGATTTTATGTAAAAAAATTTCATAATTTTTTTAATTTATTTTTTAAGACTTTTTAAGACCGTTTGGTATTTATTTTAAATTGTATTTTCTAATGTTGCATTAACTTTTAATTTTTTTATACTGAATTTTCTTTCTTCTTATAATCTTTCTTCTTATAATGTTGTATTTTAGTATTTTTTATATATGTAATTTAAAAGAGTTTAAGTAGTTTTTATTTTATTTTATTTTTCATTTTTCTTTATTTTCTTACAAATTTCAAAAAAAAAAAAAAAAAGAGCAGCAGTAGCGTTGTAGCTGCTGCAATGCCTGCTAATCAACCATATCTACCCCAAACACAATCATTTTCCAGCCACCCCATACCCCCAATTCCACCCTCTAATCCTATCAATCATCCATCACCTCTTGCACTCATTTGCTACCAGATTTTTAGGGATTTTGACTCAATTTTGCTTTCACCATTTTCACACTCAATTCACCTACAATTTCTCTCCACTCTCTCTCGGCTCCCTCAATACAATAGCCACAAATAACACACCTGCACACACTACATTTCTCACAATTCACAACTCACAACATGTGACAGCCCCACCTTACCCAGAGGCGCACCAAAGGGCTTAGCGGACTGCCTGCCTGGCTCTCGCCAGGACTCAAATCACGCACTCGCTCAATACATACACATAATTAATGCAAAATAAAACACATTCGTAAAGAAATATATTCATAAAATTCATTTGAAGTACAAATATTACAAAATGTTTTACACACTAAAATTTACACAGTATGTGCAAGAATAGCCTAAACAAGTGGCTATTAAAATATACAAAACAAAACATGTACACTGTCCAAACTCAGCTTTTCCAGCTTTAGTATTTTTGGGAAACCTGGTTAAGGAAAACAAATGAACGGGATGAGCTATAATAGCCCAGTGAGTGCTCAAGTCATGCAACCATACCAGTAAAATGTGATTTTGTTCAATAAAATATTTAACGAGTAAATAAACAATTTGTGAACAATTTAAGTAACAAGTAGTCAATGGCGGATACGAGGCTCAACTACGGAAGCAAGCTTAACCGCAGAAGGAGCAAGCACTGATCATGTAACCAAGACGTTCAGACCGAGATAATAGCTCAGGTCTTTGCCAAGGAACATTCCAGTATAAACAAGCAAGACCCTAGCCACCATTCACCTTATAACCTCCAAACAAGCTACCACCTCCAGGAAGAAATTTCAACCTTGGAAGGGCCAACAAGCAAGATAGTTCAATCCGGAGTTGGCCTCTTAGAGGAATTCAACTCATTTTGGGAAAGAACAACACGCCCTAAAACACCCAGCACCTTATAACCTCCAACTCATGATAGGGTTGACCAACCGTGAAGTAACGGTGAAGTTAGTCACGGAAGTCTCAATCACAAATAACACATATAATAGTGAAAGCATATAACACATTGCGGAATAGATGCGATAAAGTACACATCTTTCCTCAAGTAACACATATCACTAGATAATCATGTCAAGTATATCGTATCATTTTATGCATCAAAATAATGATGTCAAGTAGTACATGGCATTTCATGCATCATACACACATAAGAACACTCACCTGAAGCCTAAGAAAATATTTCGTAATACGATCGGGTCTCACTTTCGGATCCTGAAATTCAAAAGAAATAATAGTATAAAAATCCTGAATAAAATCTAAGAACTTTCATAAGGAAATTCAAGAAATACCCCAAGTCTTTCTAGGGTTTAATTTCTAGGGTTTTGGAGCTTAGGGTTTTACCCTAGGGTTTAGGGTTTTCAAAATTAGGGTTTTCTAACTTTTAGGGTTTCGCTCGGAAAGGTTTAACTCACTAATAGCTAATCTACAAAAATTTCTGCACGCTTAAATCACTAAATTACAGCTTATAAAGTCTTAAATCATAGCCTAATTACTTTTATTTCCTAGGTTTTACCGAAATTTCGGCAGCATTTCCCCTATAATCGGACTAACCCAAAAATTTTCCCTGCAAGAAAATCCAACAATCCAACCCAATTCAACAAGTTCTACAACTTTTATATTCAATTTAAACCCAAATTCAATCAAGATTCCACTCAAATTCAAAATCCCTACTCCAAGAATCATCACCCAAATCTGCACAGGGTTGGTTTTCAGCCAACTTCGTGCCATTACTGGGGTCAATCCACTAAGAACTAGGGAATTGTGATTACATGGTTTGAAAGTACGTTTATAGGGCTACAACTTTTGTGAAGATCATCAATCCAAATTCCAACTAGAACAGGTTCAAAATCAGCCCTCAATTTGGCTCATCATAAAAACTGTTTTACGCAGAATCAAATTTTCAGCCAACTTTGCAAGCTTTCTGCGGTTAATACACAATGAACCACCATGCAAGCCTTATACCGTTTTAAATCCCTATGAATCTAGTTTCTAAAACAACAAGAATTATTCGAATCCAAGTTATCTACACCAAGTTATGAAAGTTTTACTAAAACTGGTCCAGCATGACTGTTCAAGTAGTTCTACCAATTTCACATCAAACTCACTTTAATTTCACTCAAATTTATCACAAAAACACCTAAACTACTCCAAGGTTCTTCAACCAAATCAAACTTAAATCATGTCATTTCAAGTTTAAATCACTATCTACAAGTCATACAAGTCCATAAACCTCATATTCATGGAATAAAACTTCATATTTCATGGCTAAAATAAATCATACTTAACTTTAAAGATATGGGTAAAAGCTATAAAAACTACAAATTATGCTTGAAATAATAAGAGAAGTTCTTGGTTAATACCTTTAATAAGGCAAGATCTTTGCTTAGGATGAAGATTAACTCACTTTCTATGGAAGAAATAGGATCAAATTGGAGAGAAATACTTCAAGAAAATGAAAGCAAAAGAGAGGAAAAAGAGAAAATAGGGGCCGGCCAAGATGAAGAGGAAAAGAGAAAAAAAATGGCTAAGTAATATGGAAAAGAATTGAAGAAAAATTGGAAAAATGGTGGTCCAATCAAAGCAAGACAAAACCAAAGTGATCTTGACTTTCTTAACCATGGAAGACTACACTTGGCTAAGGGTCATTAGAAGAGATTTTTGTGATTTATCCTACAATTATATCTTGCAAGAGATGCTAGGTACAATTCCTAAAAGCAATGGTACAACATGCTAGTAAAATAGAAAATCAATTCCTTATTTCTTCTCACTAATTTCGGCCCTCTCTTTTTTTTTTTTTTTTCTAATGAACATAATACAAAATAAATGGTTTTGGCATGAATTTCTAGGGTGTTACACAACACACACGCATACACAATTCACACACCTCACACACCTGCACAAACAAACACAAGCATCACACCTTCCCACTTCACACAAATTCACTTACGCATCATTTCCCTTCTCCACCATTCACAGACACACTTGCACATTTTTTCATTCCACCAGCAACACAAAACTCACACACATTGCAACACTCACAATCACACACTACACCCTGAAAACAAAACACGCTCAATACACCTGCACACAATTCACACTATCCACCATCGCCTTCCTGCAAATCACCATCACCTGCACACACAAACTCTCCCAATCCATCTCTCCATTCTCTCTCAGCCTTCTCTCACTGAACACATCTGCACAAACACAAATACGCACACTCATTTGCACACTTTCACTCCCTGAACAAACACAATCTCACTAACACTCACTCGCACACACACACCTGCAAAAACACACACATACACTAGCTTACAGGCTTGAACAAACAATCACACACACTGCAACTTCATTCACACACTCCACAAATACACATTGCACACACCTGCAAAAACACACACGTGCAAAAACAAAAATAGGCAACACAACATCACACACAACTCCATCGCCACCACTCACAGTTGTCCTCCACCGCCACTCTGTCATCGCCAAGCAGTTCACCAATGTCATCATCCGGATCAAACTCTCTTTTCTCTAGGCCAAAGAGGTGATATGCAAGCTTTCGTTTTAACTAATTTCATTGGCACATTGTCTATTGGATGTGATTTAATATGGATTGTGGTTTAATCTGTGAATAATTTGTTGTGGGTTTTGAAAGAATTGGGGGGTTTGACTTCGTAGTTCTATTCGGGTTTCAGCAAACCCAATTAAAGAAGAGAAAAAGAGGGAGAACAGAGAGGGAACAAAGAGAGAAATTTGAAAAAGAAATAGAGAAGAGGGAAACCGGAGAGAAGAGAGAGAACAAGAGATCGAGAGCGAGAGAGGGAGAAGAAGAGAAAGAATAGAGGAAGAAGAGAGAGAGTGAATCGAGAGCAAAGGAGAGGGGAAACGAATAGAGAAAGAAGAAAAATAGAGAGTAGATAAATCTGGAGAAAGAGAGAAGAGAAGAAGAAAGAAGAAAAGAAATAAAAGAGAGAAATAGAGAAAAAAAAGGGCAACGAAATCGGTAAAAAAAAATTCTATCACCCAAAACTACGTTGTTTTGACATAAAACGACGTAGTTTTGGTTAGTTTCTTTTACTTTTTTTTATTTTATCAGATTAGTATTTATGTTTTAGCCCCTAGGATTTTGGTTGACTTATTATTCTACCCTGAAATATTTTTAATTGTTGTATTTAGATCCTTAATATTTGTAGATTGACCCTCTAGATCTTAATTTCTCTTCATTTAGGTCCTATTAATTTCAATTTAGCTCCAAATCTTGCTGGATTTATGTTCTAGTCCCTGAATGTTGCTGGAAATTACATTTTTACCCAAATATTGCTGGAAATTTTATTTTTACTCCTATAAGTTTCCTGGAATTGCATTTTCACCGTTGAATGTTGCTGAAAATTGCATTTTCACCCTTGAATGTTGCTGGAATTGCATTTTCACTCTTGAATGTTGCTGGAATTGCATTTATTCCCTTGAGTTTGCTGGAATTGCATTTGCATCCTCAAATGTGACTAAAAATTTGATTCTCACTCCCCAAGTTTGCTGAAATTACGTTTTGGCCTTAAGTATTGCTAGAAATTTTTATTTTGTCATTATGCTTGCTGGAAATTATATTTCAGCCTTTAAATTCGTTGTAATTTATATTATTACCTTAACTATGATTTGAAATTGTAATTTTACGCTTTAGTTTGTTGTAAATTACATTTTTACTCTAAAATGTTGCCTAAATTTCCACTTTTAACCCAAAACTTTGGAACATTTTTATTTTTTGCCAAAAAAAGGATTTAATTAAGTCCTCAAGGCTTTTAATTATTTCCTTTCATATTTTTATTTTTATTTTATTAAATTTATAATTAATGTTCCAAAATTTGGTCTTTTTATCTAATTAATGCTCAAATTAGTTTCTTTATTTCTCTTTTAGTTATTTTGGTGATTTTTATTTGTGCTAAAAGCTTAATTATGTATTATTGTATTTTATTTTTTATTATTATTTTAAATTTTTTTTACCAAACACTTTTCATTTTCTTCCTAAATATTTAATTATTGCTTTTAAATTTTTGTTTATTATTGCTGTAATTATTTTGAACTATTGTGGCATGGTTATAGTGATTAATATGAAATTATTTAATTAATGGTTTATTTATTTAAATAGTGGTGCCTTAATATGTTTGTTCATTTTATTAGCAATTTATACCGAGTTTTCGAATGGGAGGTACCCTAATTATGCTTTTAATGTCTCTTTGTGTGCTCCTATATGTTTTCCCATGTGTTTTTTTATGTATCTTTTTGTATTTATTATTTCTGTTCATGTGTGAGCATTTATTTATTTATGTCATGTTATTTATTTGAATTTAGTTTTAATTGTTCAAAGAAATGTAATAGATAGATGATAATCTATTTAACAAAAATTTTGTATTTAGATAGATAATGTAATAGATAATTTATATTTTCATCTATTTAACAAAAGCTTTTCGTATTTTAGATAGAAAATGTAATAGATAGGTTAGATTGGCTATTTTCTTATCTTTCCCCATTTAGATTGTAATTAGGCTTCTTCCCAGTGTAATAGTTAGGGATTTTGTGTGCTATGTGTGCTATGTGCTTATGTGTTTTACTCACTTTCCCTAGGACTTTGCATCTAGAATATCATGCTTATGTATTATGTGCTTCTATGTGCTATTACTTGCTTCTATGTGCTTATTGCTTTAATTTATGTTGTTATTATTTATTGCTTTGCTTTATTATGAAATATGTGTATCGTCGCCACACTAGTCCAATGCTAGTTGTGAGTTCATTCTCGTTTCCTCGTTAGTCCAACGCTAATGAGGAATTTATAGAAAACGGGCTAGTCCAACGCTAGACCCTTAGGCTCCTTAAACATTAGTTTCATTTGCATGAAATTCATGTCATTCACATGTATCATTCTTCTATTTTTAGGAATCTTATTCTATATTACAATGTCATTTTTCCTTATATTATCCCTCTTCCTATAAATATATAATGCATGACATTTAGATTGCATTTCATATAAAATTTTAGGACTTAAATAGATCATTTGCTTGCTTTGGTTAGGAAGAGTCAACCCTTCGAACATGGGAATAGCGAATATGGTTTTGTAGCCTTAGTACGCTATTTATCCCTCTATAAGAAGGAACACATTTGTCATGAGTTTTCATTCCCCTGTACCTATTATTTGTAATTTTTTATAATTTTTTGTGGAACCACAACTATTTTTCTGTGAATTTTCATTGCCTAAGGGCAAAATCGTCATTTTACAAATTAAATTTATTTTTCCCGATTTTGATTCAAAAATGCATTTTCTAGTGTTTTAAGCTTATTTGTAATTTTTTGATAATTTTTTGAGGATGACAACTATTTTTCTGTGAATTTTCATTGCCCAAGGGCAAAATCGTCATTTTACAAATTAAATTCATTTTTCTCCAAATTTTGAGTCAAAATGTATTTTCTAATGTTTTAAGCTTATTTGTAATTTTTGATAATTTTTTTAGGACAATAACTATTTTTCTGTGAATTTTCATTGTCTAAGGGCAAAATCGTCATTTTACACCTTGACCGCGTTTTTATCAGTTTTGAGCTCTAGTTTTTATTTTTGAAATCTACTGTGAATTATTTTTGAAAATTTAGAAATTGCTGTTAGATTCTTTGTATTAATTTTTAATTTTGGGGTTAAAAAATAATTTTTTAATAAAATTAGCATTTTTAATACCGGTGGCGTTTTCGTTATTTTATAGCATTCTTGGCCAACAAGACAAGGGCCTATAAATAGCCCTTTCTTAATCAGCCAAAAAAAGAAGAAAAAATAAGAAACCCTATAACACTTTGATTTTTGTGCAAAAAGATCAAACACACACATTTTCACACTCAAAAACACACACTAGCGCCGTTTCTTCAAAAAAATTTACTGTTCATCTTCTCTCAAAAACTATTGTTCATCGTCTTTTTCAAAGAGGGCTGCTACTGTTCATCAGATTGTTTTCATGCTTAAAAGGTAAGTTCTTTGTTTCTTTCTTTATTTTAATTCACTTTTCTTTCCTTCTCTTGCATGAATCTGATTATGTGGATCATTTATTTGACTTTGGTTGAATTTATTTTGTTTATCAAATTCTTATTTCTGGGTTTACGTTTTTGTGTTTTCTTTCTATTATGATTATGGGTTTGCTCTCACCATCTGGGTTCAATTCCCTCACCACCTGTCTCCCTCCTCCCTCTTCCACCACCAGAAATCCACGTTCTTCTCCCTCCACCATAGCTCTCCCTTCATTACTGCCCTCAACCAAACAAAGCCACCAACAATTTCGGGACCACTACCAATCGAAATCTCTACCACCAGTGACAATTCAACCCTATCTCCCACCGTCTCTCCTTTCCCTATGACGCCCCGGAAATTCGCACTAAAAAAAAAGATTATTTGATTTATGTTATGTTTATTAGTAGAAAAAAAAATGAATGAGAAAAGAAAAGAAGAGGGAAATTAAAGTGCATTTAATAGGGCATTTCTTTTATTTAAGGTTTAGTGTTAATCTTTGGTTTAATAGTTGAAAAATGTCTTAAGTTAGTTAGGTTAACTAAATGAGATTTTTGTATGATTAAGTGGTACACCTAAGTACCAAACTTGGGTTAATTTTATTGGTCTATTAGTTTACAATAGTGTGTAATTTTGACTAACCAACTCTACCATTATTAAGCCTTTTGACTAATTGAACTTTAGCACAAAAATTAACTTAAAATTTTCACTTAAACCCTTGTCTTTTCCCCCCCCATATGGCCGGCCCCTCTCTCTCCTTTTCCTCTCTTTTGTTTTAAAAATTTTATGTTACAAAACTTGCCAATTGTTGAGTGTTAGATGATTAAAATTTTGTACAAATTATATTGAGCCAACTAGCACCTATTTTGCCAAAATATCTAAACCCTAGCTTGACTCTTGTCTAGCTTTCATTGGTTACACTTTCCTCCATTATTCTTTTACTTCTTTTATACTTTCTTGACTGAATTCTCTCCCATTTTCTCTCTCCCTCTTGGACGAATTTTGCTTGCCCTCTCTCTACCCTCTCTTGTTCTTCATTTTCTTGGAGCTTCCTTTCCAATTTTAGACAAATTCCACCATAGAAAGTGAGGTTTTCTTCTCCCTAAGCAAGGTTCTAAGCTTGTTTAAGGTATGTACCATGAACTTTTGCTATTAATTTCAAGTTTATTTAAGTTTTATTTAAGCTTTATTTAGGGTTTTGTTCAAGTTTTACATTAACAGTCATGCTGGACCAGTTTTAGTAAAACTTTCATAACTTGATGTACATAACTTGGATTCGAGTGATTCTTGTTGTTTTAGAAACTAGATTGATAGGGCTTTCCAACGGTATAAGGCTTGCACTGTGTTTCATTGTGTATTAATCGCAGAAAGTTTGCAAAGTTGGCTGAAAATTCGGTTCTGCGTGAAACAGTTTTGATGATGAGCCAACTTGAGGGATGATTTTGAACCTGTTCTAGTTGGAATTTGGATTGATGATCTTCACGAAAGTTGTAGCCCTATAAACGTACTTTAAAACCATGTAATCAGAATTCCTTAGTTCTTGATGGATTGACCCCAATAATGGCATGAATTTGGCTGAAAACCAACCCTGCGCAGTTTAGGTTGAAGATTCTTGGAGTATAATTCTTGATATTTAGTGGAATTTTTGATTGAATTTGAGCTTGAATTGAACTAAGAAGTTGTAGAACTTGTTGAATTATGGGTTTGCTGATTGGAATCTTGATGGAAAACAAATTTGGATGGCCGAAAATTAAGGGGAAATAATGCCAAAATTTTGTTAGAAAACCCTAGGGTGAAAACCCTAAACCCTAAACCCTAGAACTAAAACCCTAGAATTTAATGGGGTATTTCTTGAATTTTCTTTCTAAGTTGATTAGGGTTTAAATTGAGTTTCATTAGATTATTTCTTATAAATTCCAGGATCCAAAAGTGAGACGCAACCGTTTTACGAAATATTTTCTTAAGCGTACCAGGTGAGTGTTCCTTTGCTTTTGTTATGAGTGTTTCTTCATATATTCATGATACATGTTCAAAGTGTGATTTTATTTGTACCTGATACTCGTGACTTGTTCCAATGTGTTATGTGTTCTTGATATTCTTGAATTGTTACAATGTATTATATGAAGGGAAAGCGTGTACTTTATCGCACTTACCCCATGGTTTGTTACATGCACAATTTTTATTTGATGTGAATATAATTGGTTGTGAATTCTCGACTACATAAAACTTGTTGGCTGGACTTCCGTGGTTAAGCCGCGGTTAGTCTGCCAGGAGGGTACAAAGGAGGATATAAGGTGCTGGGTGTTGTAGGGCTTGCGGTTCTTTTCCTTGAGTTGTGAATCCTCAAAGAGGCCAACTCCGGACTGAACCTTCTTGCTTGTTGCCCTCCGGGGTTGAGATCTCACCCTGGATGGGTCGGACGGGTTCTTGGAGGATATAAGGTGAATGGCGGATAGGGCTCTTGCTTGATAATGCAGGTATAACCGGCAATCCACTCTCAATACCATGGTCACATGATCAGTACTTGCTCTCGCGATTGGAAAGTATCCTCCCTTGCTTAAATCAGTGATTGCTTAAATTTGTCCTTATATTGTCTTATGACTTGTGACATTCGTTTAATTAACTTCTGTTTGATTGCCTCTGTATTTGCATGTGTGGGAACCTCACTGAGCTATTATAGCTCACTCTCTTTTATTTGTTTTCCTTAAACAGGCTCCTATCTCTAAAGCCGGTGGTGAGGAATCCAGGGTAGAACTGGGTAGGATTTTTGGGTAGAAGGACTGCTTGAGATATTATTGTAATAACAAATGTATGTAATGTAAATTGTTTAACTAGTACTTTTACTTTTAAGTTTGAATGTGATGTGACCCTGAGAACTGTCACAGTTGGTAGCTACGAGTTTTCTACCGAATTACATCTGCTTGTGAATTTTAGTGTGTGCTCGATTCGAGTCCTGGCGAGAGCCAGGCATGCAGTCCGCTAAGCCCTTTGGTGCGCCTATGGGTAAGGTGGGGCTGTCACACCAGGTCTTTGAAACACAAGAGAAAAAGGTTCGGGAGTCACAGTTGAAGAAAGGGAAGGCAAAGGCTTGCGCCTAAGGCGCGCTTTCAACCTAGCCGAAACTAGTTGCGAGGTTTAGTCTAAATTTTCCTAATGTAACCCTAAGACTTTATCACATTTGGATGCAACTATATGAATGCAAATCTAATCCTAAAAATGGATATCGTTAAGGGACAAAATATTCCATTAAGGCTTAGTTGGAATTATCGCATTAATTGCGAAACTCGAATATAGACCTCGATGGAGTCACGAGTATGGATGCAAAATGAAATGCAAAAGAAAAGGAAAATAGTAATATAGATAGTAAGTGAACAAAGAAAGTGGAGATGCAACATAATGGGTACGGGGGACTAATAGACTCGTGACTAACTATTTCTACTCACGGAGGGGAGAACGGCATGTACGCCACCGCTTCCCACGTGAGTAGATGACTATTTCTTAAGTAAAAAATCACACAAATGACCTAAGATTCTATGTGTAGTGGAGTCTAAATGTTATGCACTAAATAAATATAAAAATAGATTATAAGTTATAAAGTATATATAAGAACTCATAGAAAATAGAAAAAGGCCTAAAAAGAGAAAATGTGTGTGAAATGTTCGTGAAATGCATACAAGAAATGATTTTAATACTAGAATGACCTAAAGGCCTAGCATTGGACTAGCCTATTTTCTAGAAATTCTCCACTAGCGTTGGACTAGTGAAGAAAACTGAAATTAGCCACAACTAGCGTTGGACTGGTGTGACGACGATACACATATATAATGATGAAGGCAAGTAAATAAGTAAATAAAAACATAGATTAAAACAATAATCATGTAAAAGCAAATATTAGCACATAGGAGCACATAGCACATAAGCATAATATCCTAGATGCAAAATCCTAGGAAAAGCGAATAAAACACATAAGCACATAGCACACATAGCACACAAAACCCTAACTATTACACCGGAGAAGCCTAATTACAATCTAAAAATAAAAGATAACCTATCTAACTTATCTATTACATTTTCTATCTAAAATACATGAGATTTTTGTTAAACAGATAACACATAAACTATCTATTACATTAACTATCTAAATACAAAAAAATTTTGCTAAATAGAATATTACCTATCTATTACATTTCTTCAAATATTTAAAATTTAAATTCAAGTAAATAACATGAAATAAATAAATGTTCACACATGTATAAAAATTATAAGCACAAAGAGACATATATAAAATATAGAAAAACACATAGGAGCACGTAGAAGCACACAAAAAGAAATTAACAGGGTAATCGAGGTACCTCCCGTTCGTAAACTCGGTACAAATTGCTACTAAAAATGAACAAACATGTCAAAAATACCACTATTTAATAAATAAACCACTAATTAAATAGTTTCATACCAATCACTATGAACATACTACGATAATTCAAACAATTATAACAATAATAAACAAAATAAAAGAAAGAAAATAATGATAATAATAATTAAATATTTAGGAAGAAAATGAAAATTGTTTAAGTAAAAATAAATAAGTAAATAAATAAATAAAGTAAAACAACAAAAAAAATAATAATAGAAGATAAAATACAATAATACATACTTAAACTTTTAACACCCCAAATAAGAATTATTAAAATAACTAAAAGGAAAATAAAGAAACTAACTTGAACATTAATTAGACTAACAAGACCAAATTTTAGAACATTAATTATAAAGTTGATAAAATAAATAAAAAAAATTTGAAAAGAAATAATTACAAGCTTTGAGGACTTAGCTAATTTTAACTTTTTTCTTTTTGGCAAAAATAAAATATTATAAAGGTTTGGATTAAAAATGGAAATTTAGGCAACATTTTAGAGTGAAAATATAATTTATAGCAAACAAAAGGATGAAATTACAATTTTTAAACCCTAATTAAGGTGATGACATAGTTTACAACAAATTTAAAAGGTTAAAACATAATTTTCATCAAGCACAATGCTAAAAGTAAAATTTCCAGCAATTATTAAGGCCAAAAATATAATTTCAGCAAACTTGGGGAGTAAAGAATACAATTCCAGCAAACATTCAAGGCTAAAATTAGAGTTCTAGCTACTTGGGGGGTGAAAATGCAAAATTTCAGCAATATTCTAGGGCAAAAATAGAATTTCCAGCAATGTATAAGGGCAAAGATACAATTTTCAGCAACATTCAAAGTCTAAAGTACAATAACAGCAAGCTTGGGAGGCAAAATTGCAATTTCCATAAATATCAGAGGGTAAAAATGCAATTCCAGAAAGATTTAGGGGTCAAAATGTAATTACCGAAAAATATAGGGGTCAAAAATAGAAATTTAAAAATGCAGGGGCCAAAATTATAATTATATATAAGTCGGGGGACCTAAATGCAATTAATTGGGACCTAATTGAAAAGAAAATAAAATTACGGGGGTCAATCTACAATAAATAGAAATCTAAATGCACAAATCATAAATGTCCAAAGCCACAGTAACATTAATGAAAGTATAAGAACTATAAAATAAATACCTATTATTAATTAAAATCAAATTAAAAAACTAAAACAACAAAACGACGTAATTTTGGGTGAAACTACGTCAAAACGAACGTAGTTTCACTAAAAACTTTTTTTTTTTGGTTTCATTTTCTTTCATTTTTTCTTCTTTTTCTTCTTTATCTTTTCTCTCTTCTAGATTTCTCTTTTTATTTTTCTTTCCTTTTTCTTTTTTTCCTTTTTCTTTCTTCTTCTTCCTTTCTCTCTTTCCCCTTTTCTTCTTTCCCCCCACCCGATTCTGTTCTCTCCCCTCTCTCTTCTCTGTCCGGTCTAACTCTCTCCTCTCTCTCGTCCTATCCCTCTCTTTTCAGTCCGTCTCTCAGGTTTCCCATTCCGCCCGGCTATCTCCCTCTGTCTGTCTGTCTGTCTCTCTCTCTCTCTCTCTCTCTCTCTCTCTCTCTCTCTCAATCAAAAAAATCAAAACCCAAATCACTTAATCCTTCACCCAATTCGAAATCAATCGCAATGTGCATCAACAAGTATCCATTCAAACTTCATTGATTGTTTAACAAACAATAGAAATGGACACAAAACTGAAGAAATTTACCGGGATTATTACAGGCGGATGGAGCAACTGAGCCTTTGGGGTTGCTTTCGACGGCCAGGATTGGCTGCGTTTCTGGCTTTCAGGTGCCTGACCAAGTGGGTGGCGGTGCACCACTTTGCAGTGGTGTGAGGGAGGCAGGGCTGGTATTGTGGTGGTGGTGATTTGCTGATGTGATGTTAATGCGTGTATGTATGTGTGTATGCTGGTGTGTGTGTGCATTGTGTGACTGTGATTGGTGTGTGGTATGCGAACTGAGTGTATGTTTTGCTGGTGCGTGTGTGTGTTTTTGCAGGTGTGTGTAGTGTGTGTTTGTGGAGTGTGTGAATGGAGTAAAATGCAGTGTTGTGTCTGATTGTGTATGCAGGTGTGTGTAATGCGTGTTGGGGTAGGAGAGATGGTCCAGAGAGTGAGAGTGCAGTCGTGTGAATGGTGTTTGTGTAAGTGAACTGTGTATGTCTGTGTGTTTGCAGGTGAAAATGTGCTTGTTTTGCAGATGTATTGTATTTGTTTTGCAGGTGTGTGTGTGTGTGTCTAGGCATGTGTTGTGAATTGGATGTTGCAGGATGTGTAATGTGGATGGCTGTGAGTCAGTGAGTGTGTTGCAGGTGGTGAAAGTGTATAGGTGTGTGAGCTGTGAGGTGCGTGTGATGTGTGTGATGAAGGTGCCGAGAGAAAGAATGGGGAGGAAGGGTCTGCAGGTGTGTGTTTTGTGTGTGATGAAGTGAGTGCAATGTGTGTGAGCTTTGTGTTACAAAGAGGGAAGGATCAGAGAGGGAAGTTTAGGGGAGAGGTGAAGATTGTGTGTGAGCTATGAGTCTGGCAGAGAGGGAAATTCGAGAGTGAATTGTGTGTGCAGGCTTGTGAAACGTGAGGATTGAGAGGAGTGGACTGGTGATTGTCTGATGAAAGTGCGGAGAGGAAAATAATGCACCAAATCCCTTCAAATCAGCTGAATGAGTGAAAAAAAAAGGGAGGGTGATGGGATTGAACAATAGAGTAGTTGTGATGATGAAGCTGGTGGCATGGCTGTAGCAGCTATGCTGCTATAGCAGCAGGCCTGCAAAACGCAGCCTGCTCTGCTTACTTTTTTTTTTTGAAGAAGAAGAAATTTGCAATGGAATAAAAAAGAAACAAAAGAAAAGAAAAGAAAGAAAAAAAATGAAATAAAATGAAATAAAAGATATTAGTATTCCCTAAAATCCACAAGAAAAGTATCAAAATTTAAAGTTATAAAAATGAGTAAATAAAATTTACCAGTAAAAATTCAAAAAATTAATATACATAAAAAAAAATGTGCAATTAGTAGGAAAAGAGAGAAAATAAATAAATAAATAAAGTATTCAAATAAATACTAAACGATTTTTTTTAAATTATGAAATTTATACCGAAAATTCATGAACATATGAAATATGCATAAAAAAATTTTATTTAAAAATTTCTCATAAAAAGAATGCATTGGGGAACGTGCCATTAAGTAAAAAATATTTAAAATTTTAAATAAATACTAGATGACTCCAAAAATTATTAAAATTTACAAATAATGAAAAAATAGTAAAATTATGTATTTAGGAAATAAATAAAATAAAATGATATTTAAGTGGTGAAATTATCATTTTGCCCCTAACATGGCGAATTAGTCATAAATTGCATGAAAACTGTAATTGACCCCCGAAAAATGAAAAATATCCCCCCTAAAATGAAGTAACACGCATATTTTATAAAAAGATGTGTCAAAATTTAGTGTCTACAGCTTGCCCCTCTTTGTCGGGAATCTCGCAGAGATTTCAGACAAAGACGTAAACAACACCAAATTTTGACTCACCTAAACACAAATGCAAATGCGGAATGAGACAAATATCTAAACATACATAGTGTAAGTGTAACACCCTAGAAATTCATGCCAAAACTATTTATTTTGTATCATGCTCATTAGAAAAAAAAAAAAAGTGATGGCCGAAAATGGTGGAAAAAAAAAATGAGCATGTTGTACTTAGTTCTTTAAGAGTTGTACCTAGCATCTCTTGCAAGACTTATGTGAAGATAAATAACAAAAATTCTTTCTAATTAGTTCATGCCAAGTGTAGTCTTCCATTGTTAAGAAAGTCAAGATTTCTTTGGTTTTGTCTTGTTTTGATTGGTCAAATTTTTTTTCCAATTCTTTTCCATTTCTTTTCTTCCTACTTACCCAATTTTTCTCTTCTTTTTTTTCTTCTTGCTGGCCGGCTGCTCTTTCTCCATTTTTCTCTCCATTTTCTTTCATTTTCTTGGAGCTTTTCCTTCCATTTAATCATTTTTCATCCATAGAAATTAAGTTGATCTTCCTCCTAAGCAAAGATCTTGCCTTAATAAAGGTATTTCCCAAGAACTTTTCATCTTATTTCAAGTATAAAGATCATAGTTTTATAGTTTATAAGACATGTTTTGATTGTTAAGTATGATTGATTTTGGCCATGAATATGAAGTTTTATTCCATGAATATGAGGTTTATGGACTTGTATGACTTGTAGATAGTGATTTAAACTTGAAATTTCATGATTTAAGTTTGATTTGGTTGAAGATTTAAGCTTGAATTATGGACTTGTATGACTTGTAGATAGTGATTTAAACTTGAAATGACATGATTTAAGTTTGATTTGGTTGAAGATGTAAGCTTGAACTTAAGAACACTTAAAACAGTCATGTTAGACCAGTTTTAGTAAAACTTTCATAACTTGGTGTAGATAACTTGGATTCGAATGATTCTTGTTGTTTTAGAAACTAGATTCATAGGGCTTTAAAACGGTATAAAGCTTGCACGGTGGTTCATTGTGTATTAATCGCAGAAAACTTGCAAAGTTGGCTGAAAATTCGGTTCTGCGTAAACAGTTTTGATGAAGAGCCAACTTGGGGGCTGATTTTGAACCTGTTCTAGTTGGAATTTTAAGTGATGATCTTCATGAAAGTTGTAGCCCTATAAACGTACTTTCAAACCATGTAATCAGAATTCCCTGTTTCTTGGTGGATTGACCCCAGAAATGGCACGAAGTTGGCTGAAAACCAACCCTGTGCAGATTTGGGTGATGATTCTTGGAGTAGGGATTTTGAATTTGAGTGGAATCTTGATTGAATTTGGGTTTAAATTGAATATAAAAGTTGTAGAACTTGTTGAAATTGGGTTGTTGGATGTTTTCTTGCAGGTTTTAAATTTTTGGGTTAGTCCGGTTATAGGGGAAGTGCTGCCGAAATTTCGGTAAAACCTAGGAAATAAATGTGATTAGGCTATGATTTAAGACTTTATAAGCTATAATTTAGTGATTTAAGTGTGCAGAAATTTTCGTAGACTAGCTATCAGTGAATTAAACCTTTCCGAGCCAAAACCCTAGAAGGTTAGGAAACCCTAATTTTGAAAACCCTAAACCCTAGGGTAAAACCCTAAGCTCCAAAACCTTAGAAATTAAACCCTAGAAAGACTTGGGGTATTTCTTGAATTTCCTTATAAAATTTCTTAGATTTTAGTCAGGATTTTTATACGATTATTTCCTCATGAATTTCAGGATCCGGAAGTGAAACGCAATCATTTTACGAAATCTTTTCTTAGGCTTCAGGTGAGTGTTCCCTCACTTGTGCTTATGAGCGTTTCTTCATATATGCATGATGCATGTCCAAATGTGATTTTATTTGTATTTGATACTCGTGACATGTCTCAATGTAGTATGTGAGTGTCCTTATGTGTGTACGATGCATGAAATGTAATGTCATACTTGAGAAATGTTAAATCATGAAATGTTACGTTAAATTTGTACTTGTTATTTTATGACCTATGTTACTTGAGGAAAGATGTGTACTTTATCGCATCTATTCCGCAATGTGTTAAATGCATTCACTATCAATGTGTTACTTGTGTTTGCGACTTCCGTGGTTAACTTCATTGTTTTCCACGGTTAGTCAAATTGGGTGAGATTGGGTGAGATATAAGGTGCTGGGCGATATTCGGTGCTTGTTAATGTTCATATCTGAGTAAAGTCCTCGAAGAGGCTAACTCATGATTGAACTTGAATCCTTGGGTGAGAATGGGGTGATATAAGGTGCCGGAGAATATAGGTGCTTGATATTCTTTCCGATAAGAGTTTCATTCCTCAAAGAGGGTAACTCCGGATTGAATTTTACGAGTATTCTGGACCTGAGCTTGCTTCTACAGTGAGCCCGTATCCGCCATTGACTATATGATACTTCATCTTGTGTGTTTCTTGTGTCATGAACTTGTTAATTGTTGTCACTAAATGTTACCTGGTTATTGGCATGCTGCTTGTCTTGGACACTCACTGGGCTATTATAGCTCATCCCGTTCATTTGTTTTCCTTAACCAGGTTTTCCCAAAATACTAAAGCTGGAAAGCTGCTTTTGGATATAGTAAATGTTTTGCTTCATGTATTGTGATAGCCTAAATGTGTAGGCTTTTATTGTAAATATTATTTATATTTTGTGATGTAAAACTCTTGTGATATTTATACTTTCAAGCAAATCCTATGCATGTATTTAATATGAGTGTATTTTATTTTGCTTTATTTTAAGTTAAGTACGCTCGGATACTTGTGTGAGTGCGTGATTCGAGACCTGGCGAGAGCTAGGCAGGCAGTCCGCTAAGCCCTTTGGTGCGCCTCTGGGTAAGGTGGGGCTGCTACAGTAAGAATGTAAACAAATGAAAAAGTGAGAATGTGACCGAACTCTCTAAGAGCTGCCTACGTATCCCACATAAGGGAATCAGGTTAAAACGTAGTTCGAATGGTGAAAGTAAAAGTTTGGGCTACCCGACTTGAAAAATCAAATTAAAATAAAATATGAAACATCTAGTTTGCTGGAGAAGTGTGTGGCCTAGTTTGCTAGGATTGATGAAATGCAAAGAAATTAAATATGACGGTCCAGTTTGCTGAACATGCACCCAGTTTGCTGGGGTGAAATGCAAGAAATTAAACATGAAGGTCTAGTTTGCTGGACATGCACCCAGTTTGCTGGGGTAAATGCAAATGCGAAGTCTGGTTTGCCAGACTTGGAAAATAAACGTGAAGGTTCAGTTTGCTGGACATGCACCCAGTTTGCTGGGGTGAGATGCAATACGAAGTCCAGTTTGCCAGACTTGGAAAATAAACGTGAAAGATTCAGTTTGCTGGACATGTACCCAGTTTGCTGGGGTGAAATGCAAGGCGAAATCTGGTTTGCCAGACTCAGAAAAGTAAACGTGAAAGGTCCAGTTTGCTGAACATGCATCCAGTTTGCTGGGGTGAGATGCAATACGAAGTCCGGTTTGCCAAACTTGGAAAATAAACGTGAAAGGTCCAGTTTGCTAGACATGCACCCATGTTTGCTGGGGTGAAATGCAAGGCGAAATCTGGTTTGCCAAGACTCGGAAAAGTAAATGTGAAAGGTCCAGTTTGTTGGACATGCACCCAGTTTGCTGGGGTGAGTACAAGAAATTAAACGTGAAAGTCCAGTTTGCTGGACATGCACCCAGTTTGCTGGGGTGAGTACAAGAAATTAAATGTGAAAGTCCAGTTTGCTGGACATACATCCTAGTTTGCTAGGGTAAGTACAAGAAAATTAAATGTGAAGGTCCTAGTTTGCTGGGGTGAAATGCAGTACAAAGTTTGGTTTGCCAAACTTGGAAAATAAACTGTGAAAGGTCCAGTTTGCTAGACATGCATGAAAAAGAGATTTTTTTTTTCTTTTGTCGAAAAAGCAACCCACAAAATAATGTGAACCGTCTAATTGCTAGACAAGTACGTGAAAAGGACAAACATGTTACGAACTGATCCACAGGTCAATATGAAACGTCCAGTTTGCTGGACAGATACGTGACAAAGATTTTTTTTTTTTACAAGCAACCAACAAATCGTTTGAATTTTTTCTTTTTCAAAATTTGCCCCAGTATTAAATCTTGTAGCAATTTGAAATCTCTCCCTTAAGATCTCCCCTTTTTCCTTGTCAAAATCTATTTGAAATAGATAAATAAATAAATAAATAAAATTTTATACCAAAAATTTGTCATAGTATAAACCAAGTGAAATCAATTTGAAATCCATCCTTTAAAATTTGCCTCAGTGTAAATTTGAAGTCAGTCCTTCCCAAGACGGGTTTGAACATGAGATGTCAAATTCAATGTGAAGCCAAAATTTTTCAAAAAAAAAATTTTTTTTGGCCCCAGTGTAAATTTGAAATCAGTCATTTTCATAGTGTGTTCAAACATAAAGCATCAAAATCAATGTGAAATCAAATTTTTCTCAAAAAATTTGCCCCAGTGTCAGCTCTTGAATCAATTTGAAATGACCTCTCCCTTTTTTTTTGTTTTTTTTTTGAAAGAAGATAGCAAAAGGATTTTTTTTTCTTCTTTTCTTTTTTTCTTTTTTTTTTGAAAGAAGAAAACAAAAGGATTTTTTTTATTATTATTTTTTTAAAGAAGAAAATAAAAGGATTTTTTTTCACAAGAAGAATGCAAAAGGATTTTTTTTTTTTGAAAGAAGATAGCAAAAGGATTTTTTTCTTCTTTTTGAAAGAAAAAAGCAAAAGAATTTTTTTTTAAACGAAGAAAGCAAAAGATTTTTTTTCTTCTTTTTGAAAGAAAAAAGCAAAAGGATTTTTTTTTTTTAACGAAGAAAGCAAAATATTTTTTTTTTCTCAATAGAACTCTATCGCGACAAAACTGAAAAAAATTGAGTAGTAAAATGAATTTCCACATGATACAAAGTAGAGGGAAAAGTTTATGTCACCTTCCTCTTGATTAGCCAAATTTCCTATAAGAAGAAAATGCCTATTGATCAAAACAATGCTACCACTGTGCAGTCCCTTGATTCTATTAGTTCATATAAACATGAGATTGCCTCCCTGAATCGCTACTATAGCTTCTCACTGTCCATTCATCCAGCTTCTAGATTGCGTGGATTTTGATTCACAATTTAGACCATACCCTTCTAAAAGTTCTTCCGCTTGTTCTTTGCTTCAACTTTTGATCCCTTGGATGTCATCAACCAGAAGTTTGATACTGCCAAAAGAAGAACAACCATGAAGTGAAAAATTCAAGCGAACATAGTCACTAGCTCTTCAGTTTCGTCACTTCTCCTTTATCTGGCTTCATTTGTGTACACAAGATTCCCACCTTAGCGCCCTTTCAGGTGTTCACTAAGATTTCCCCCGCCCTTTCTTTTTCTTTTCTTCCTTTTTTTTTTCTTTTTTTTCTTTCTTTTTTTTTTTTTTTTTGGCGCCCTTTCGGGTTTTCACCTTTACAATGGAAGACATAGAACGACAATCATTCAACTCTTGAGTGGTCATTCCCCATTTTCATTAAATCAGACTAGTATTTGAAAAATATTTGGCATCAGTAAGACAATCCTCCCTTGGTGAACTTGGGATAGATATATTAACATCATACGCCCTTTTGATTTGCAAATTTTCTTTCAAAATCATCACAAAAGATAGACGGAAGCCGGTGACCTTCTTGGCTTTTGAAATGTGGTCGGGTAATGTGCTGAAAATATTAAGGTTGGAAATCAAAAATCATAAAGGGTTTAAATAACTTGAGGTCGCATTTGCAAAGAAAATTGCCCCAATTTTGACAGTTTTCACATTTTCTTTTCTTTTTCTTTTTCTCTTTTTTTTTCATATTCCAATTTTGCCATTGACTTTTGGGATTTTCCTTTTCCTTTCTCTTTTCTAAAAAGAAAATTTGTCCCAATTTATTACTTTCTTTGGGGTTCCCCCCCCCCCCCCTTTTTTTCTCTCTCTTTTTTTTTCTCTTCCCTTTTTTTTTTGTTTTGAAATGCAAGTCGAAATAAAATTTGTCTTGGTGTGGGATGAAAATCACATATTCTGGAGGCTCCAAAGGTAAACTAGAGAAGAAAAGGTTTTTTTTTTTTGTGGAAAAGAAAGATGGTCTGGGTTTGTTCCGTCTCTTTTGCAAAAAAAAAAAAATTTTTTAAAGAAAATTTACCAAATCAGATGAGAAAGTCTTTTGCGGTGTCTGAATTAATGATCTAGGAAAAGATCCAACCATTCACTTTTACTGGAACACGGCTTCACTCGAGTAATGATTATTCTCTTTTCTCTTTGATGAGACCAATCGTGCACCAACTGATCTAAACTTTATTCAAATGTTATTGGCCTGCAAAAAATCATAAGATCTTGTGTGTTAATCTGCTTAAATTATTGCAGCCTTAAAATTCTAAATTCGAATAGAAAATATAGAAAATGAGTCAAATTCACACTAAAAGGAACAACTTAGAAGCATAATTTTGATATTTGTCAATTCCCCCACATTTGAATCATTGTTTGTCCTCAAATTATTTGAAAAATGTGAGATCAATTAATGATTCAAGTATTGAAATCACACATGTGCATTCTAAAATGTACTTCCTCAAGACCAAGTAAATAATCATTATGCAATTTATCATCTTGTCTTTAATACTCATAATATCAAGCAAAGGAGAAGGAATTATATCATAATTAAGTTAGTTCAACTTAATTTCTTCGCCTTACTGAATTTACAAGTAAATAAATCATATGATCAATCAAAGTGCTTCTCATGTCTATGACTAATTTCATTTTTTACCTGAAGGGAATTTCTTTTAGTGAACTAATCACTCAAGATACGAGAGTGTCTTTTGACGCGAAAACCGACATTGGTTATGAAGGTTCCCGGTTACTCAACATCTCAATCTTTAAACAAGTAGCAAAAAAATTTTTATTTGAGAAGTAAAACTGTCTTTTTACGCAAGAATCGACATTGGTTGAATGAAGATCCCTGGTTACTCAACAATTTACTTGCACAAATTTGTAATACATTACTCATAATTCAAATGCCGTTTGACGCGAAAGTCGACATTTTTTTATGAAGACTCCCGGTTACTAGGCATAGGAACCATTGGAGTAGAAAAAAGCCACATCATTCTTTTTTTTTTTTACATAAAACCCCTCATAATAGACGTTAAATCACATGAGTGCGCTAACTGACCATAATCAGCATTTAACATGTGAAATTAAGTAACGAAGAGAAATTTTCATCAAACATACAAAATTTAGGCATAATTCCAACCACTTTACAAGATATACTTTCTATAAGAACAAAATTCCAAACCACATAATAATAATTTATCCTTGCCTAGTGTAGACACCAAATTTTGACACACCTTTTGTAAATATATGTGTGCATTATTTTATTTAGGGGGTATTTTTGATTTTCAAGGGCCAATTATAATTTTTGTGTATATTACGTCTAATTTGTCACATCATGGGCAAAATAGTAATTTCACCGTATAAATATTATTTTATTTTAGTTTATTTTTTCATATACATAATTTTACTGTTTTTATCATTGTTTCTAATTTTAATGATTTTTTAGAGTCATCTAGTATTTATTCAAAATTTTAATATTTTTTATTTAATGACATGTTTTTCAATGCACTCTTTTTTACGAGAATTTTTAAGTGAAAAATTTTATATGTGCATTTTGTATATTTATAAATTTTTTGTAAAAATTACATGATTTTTGGAGGTCCTTTAAGTATTTATTTAATTTTTGTCTTTTATTTATTAAGGGCACATTTCCCAAGAATGAGTTGATCCTAAAATTTTGAGTGAAAACTTTAGTATATGCTTTTTATGGGATAATATATTTTGTGTGAAAATGTTGTAATTTTTAAGAATCATTTAGTATTTTTGCGATTTTCATAATTTTTGTCATGCATCTTTATTTAAGAATTTTGTGTGAAACATTTTATACGTGCATTCAATATTCATATATTTTATGTAAAAAAAAATTATGTAATAGATTTTATGTAAAAATATATATATATATTTAATAATTTTTAAAGACTATTTGATAGTTATTTCAAATTGTATCTTTTTGTCTATGACATATTTCTCAATGGTGAATTAACTTTAAAATTTTAATTTTTATTATTATTGAATTTTTTGATTTTTTTTCTTTTTTCTTTTTCCTTTTATTTCTTTCTAATAATGCTGAATTTTAGTTTTATTTTACTTATTTTATTTTACTTTATTTCATTTTATTTATTCTAAAAAGTCCATAGAATTTTTATTTTTATTCCAATTTTCTTCATTTTTTAATAGTTTTCTCTTTCCAAAATTCAAAAAAAGAAAAAAGAAAAAAGAGTGAAACAGCAGCAGCGTTGCTGCTGCTGTTGCTTCTGCAAATGCAGCCCAACACCATCATTTTTTCCAGCCATCCCCTATCACCAACTCTACCTTCTCCCCCATTTTACATTCAATCAGCAGATTTTGAGGGATTTAAAAGGATTTTGTTCATTTTTCTTTCTCACTTCTTCATCATCATTCTACCTGCATTCTCCCAACTCTCTCTAATTTTTTCAATTACACACCTGCACATACACTTCCTCTACCATACAGACATGCACTACACACTTCACTCTCCCTCTCCTTCCCATTCTTCTCTCTCAGGCCAAAACACACAAACACACACACTAGCACACACTTCCGTCAACTCTCTCTGCCTCCTCTTTCCCCTGCACACAGACACCACAGACACAAACCAATTCACACGCCTCACTTCCAGCTGCAAAAACACTCATCAGCACACACTCTCTCTACCTCCCCCTACACTCACACAACACACCTGAAAACACTCACACAACACAGAGAACTCACGCACCACAATCACCATACATACATAACACACACCAGTTTCATCCCTCACTATCACTCTCAATTTGAGCTCCCAATTCACACACAGAGAGCTCACAGATTGACACAACTCACACACATTGCACACAACTCTCCCAACTCACTTCTCTCAGAACTCATTCACACCTTCCCCTCACAAACACACACGGCACATACAATCCAATCAAACACACATTCAAGCACACACCACACATCCAGTTTCATACACACATACCTCCCTCATATCCACTCACCAGTTCACTCTCACTCACAGGCACACACAAATCTCTTCTCTCTCGGCCAAACACACCTACACACACACACATCAGTCCACATTACACACACTACACACCTGCACATTCACATACACACACACATACTTACACACACACGCACACTACCTGCAAGAAACCGAAAAAAAGAAAGAAAAAAAAAAAGAAAACAACAACAACAACAATCAATTGTCATTACGCCAGCACCAGTAGTAGCAACAACTTCACCCCCATCGGCCACCAACCCCCTCCACTCGAATCAGGTAACTCTCGATCTCCCCAATTTGGTTTTTGCATAATTTTTTTAATCACACTCAAATCATGATTGCTGTTTTCTTTTGTGATGTCGTTGTTTATGGTTTTTCATATGAGATTAAAAAAGAAAAATCAATTTAAGGAAAGGAAGGGAAGAAACTGAGAGCAAAAGGGAGAGTTCGAGAGAGGAATATAGAGATCGAGAGGGGAATAGAGAAATCGAAAGAGGGGGCTGGTAGCGGAGAGTAAAGAGAGAGAGAGAGTGAGACCGGTCGGCCGAGAGAGAGAGAGAGAATCCGGCGAAAAGGGAGGTCCGGCTGGTAGAGAGAGAGGAAGAGAGAGAGAGAGAGAGAGAGAGAGAGAGAGAGGGGAGAGAACAGAACTGGGGAAGGCGAAGAAAAAAAAAGAGAAGAAAAAGAAAGGAGAGAAATCTGGAAAAAGTAGGAAAAGAAGAGAGAAAAAAGAGAAATAAAAGAAATAAAAGAAAATCTGGAAAATTAGAAAAGGAATAAAGAAGAAAAAGAAAAAAAAAGAAAAAAACTAAAATCGGGTAAAAAAAAAAAAAAGGTTTTAGTGAAACTACGTCATTTTGACGTAGTTTCACTCAAAACTACGTCGTTTAGGATTTAGTTTTTTCTAATTTGATTTTAATTAATAATATGTATTTATTTTATGGTCCTTTATACTTTTATTAATGTCACTGTGGCCCGATGGTGGTGTCCTTAGAGACTCTTCAGGTAACTTCATATGTGCTTATTCGAATTTCTTTGGGGTTGGCACAAGTATACAAGCAGAGGCTAAGGCTTTGTTAGCTGGGATTTGGCTATGGAAAGAATGTTATGCAAATATTTTTCCACTACTTTATATAGAATGTGATTCAATAATTTTGGTTAGCATTCTTAAAGGTAAAACTTCATGTCCTATGGTCAATCTCATATGAGATTGCTGAAATAATGTCATTTTCCCAACTTTTTGTCTCTATTGATCACTTGCTTTCGGGAAGCAAACTAGGGTTGCAGATGTATTGGCCAATCACGGGTTTCAAGATTTAGCTAATAGAACTTATTCTTCACAAGACAACTTGCCTCGACTGTGTTAGAGGCGAATTGAGGAATAGATAAATTAGGCCTTCCTTCATTTCGTAAATGTCTTGTAAAGGAGTAGTTTCTATAATTCTCCACTTTGATTAGGTTACTCAATTGCATGTACTTCTAGAGGTCAGGCTCGACCCCCCTCTAGCTTTGTACTCTTTTTATTAATAATAAAAATATAACATTTTGATAATAAAAAAAATGTCACTGTAGCCCTGAGTATTTCTGATTTATGCATTTAAGTTTCTAGTTTTTTATAGATTGACCCCCATAATTTTATTTTCTTTTCAATTAGGTCCTAATTAATTGCATTTAGGTCCCCCAACTTTTATATAATTACACTTTGACCCCTACACTCTTCAATTTTCATTTTGACCCCTATACTTTTATAAAATTATATTGTGACCCCTATACTTTTCTGAAATTACATTTTTACCCCCTAAATATTTCTGAAAATTTCGTTTGACCCCCTTTTATTGCTGGATACTACAAATTGGTGCTTAATGTTGCTATAATTTACAAATTGAACCTTGAATGTTGCTTAAAATTGTAATTTGGTTTTAAAGCTTGTTGGAAATTGTATTTTTCATATTTTAATTTGCTGGAATTTTATTTTTGTCCCCCCAACATGGCTGGAAATTCTATTTTTGCCCTAGAATATTTGCTGGAATTTTATTTTTGTCCCCCCAACATGGCTGGAAATTCTATTTTTGCCCTAGAATGCTTGCTGGAATTTTATTTTTGTCCCCCCAACCTTGCTGGAATTTTATTTGAGTCACTATACTTGCTGGAATTTTATTTTTGGCCCCCTATTGTTGCTGGAATTTATATTTTAGTCCTTTATGTTGCTGAAATTTGTTTTAAAACCTCCATTAACTATTGGAAATTGTATTTTAGCCTTTTATTTGTTGCTGGAACTTATATTCTAATACTTATAGCTGCTGGAATTTTTTATTTTAGCCCTTTTATATAGCTGAAAATTGCAATTTGATCCTATACATTGCTGTAAATTATGTATTATTTAATGACTTTGCTGAAATTATATTCTTGGCCTTAAGTAATGCTGGAAATTTTATTTTTGGGCATTATACTTGCTGAAAATTATATTTTAGCCTTTAAATTTGTTGTAAACTATGTCATTACCTTAATTAGGGTTTAAAATTATAATTTTACCCTTTTGTTTTGTTGTAAATTACATTTTCACTTTAGAATGTTGCCTAAATTTTCATTTTTAATCCAAACCTTATAATATTTTATTTTTGCCAAAAAAAATTAAAATTAGTTAAGTCCAAAGCTTGTAATTATTGCTTTTCACATTCTATTTTATTTTATTTTATTTATGATTAATGTTCTAAAATTCGGTTTTGTTAGCCTAATTAATTGCTCCAATTAGTTTCTTTATTTCTCTTTTAGTTATTTTGGTAATTCTTATTTGTGTGTGGAAAACTTAATTACGTATTATTGTATTTTGTTTTATTATTTTATTTTACTTATTTATTTATTTAGTTTACTTAAATAATTTTCATTCTTCGTCCTAAATATTTAATCATTACTTTTCTTTGATTCTAGTTTATTATTGCTATAATTGTTTTGCATTATTGTGATGTGTTTATAGTGATTAAGCTAAAAATTATTTAATTACTTTTTATTTATTTATTTAAATAATGGTACCAGTGATAAGTTTGTTCATGTTGCTAGCATTTGTACCGAGTCCCCGAACGGGAGGTACCTCGATTACCCTTTTAATTTCTTTTTATGTGCTTCTAAGTGCTCCTATGTGTTTTTCTATGTGTTTTCATGTATCTTTGCGCCTATAATTTTTATCCATGTGTGAGTGTTTATTTATTCATGTCATATTATTTACTCGAATTTAATTTTTGATTATTCAAAGAAATGTAATAGATAGGTAATATTCTATTTAGCAAAATTTTGTATTTAGATAGTTAATGTAATAGATAGTTTATGTGTTATCTATTTAATAAAAATCTTATGTATTTTAGATAGAAAATGTAATAGATAGGCTAGATAGGTTACCTTTTATTTTTATTTTTAGATTGTAATTAGGCTTCTTCGGTGTAATAGTTAGGGCTTTTGTGTGCTATGTGTGCTATGTGCTTATGTGTTTTATTTGCTTTCTTTAGGACTTTGCATCTAGAATATCATGCTTATGTGTAATGTGCTCCTATGTGCTATTATGTGCTTTTATGTGATTATTGCTTCAATCTATGCTTTATTTATTTACTTGCTTTACTATTATCTATGTGTATCGTCGCCACACTAGTCCAACGCTAGTTGTGGTTAATTTCGTTTTCTTCGCTAGTCCAACACTAGCGGAGAATTTTTAGAAAATAGGATAGTTCAATGCTAAGATTTTAGGTTATTTTAGTATTAAAATCATTTCCTGTGTGCATTTCATGACATTTCACACACATTTTATCTTTTTAGGCCTTTTCCATTTTTGCATGATTTTTATATATACTTTATCGCTTATTATCTATTTTAACATCTATTTAGTGCATAACATTTAGATTTCACTACACATAGAATCTTAGGTCATTTGTGTGATTTGACTAGAAATAGTCATCTACTCACGTGGGAAGCGATGGCGTACATGTCGTTCCCCCCTCCGTGAGTAGGAATAGTTAGTCACGAGTCTATTAGTTTCCCGTACCCGTTATGTTGTATCCCTACTTTTTTCGTTCACTTATTATCTATATTACCTATTTTCCTTTTCTTTTGCATTCCATTTTTGCATCTATACTCGTGACTCCATCGAGGTCTAGAATCGGGTTTCGCAATTAATGCGAATATCTCGACCAAACCTCAATGGAACATTTTGTCCCTTAACGATACCCATTTTTAGGACTAGATTTGCATTCATATAGTTGCATCCAAATGTGATAAAATCTTAGGGTTATATTAGGAAAATTTAGACTAAACCTCGCAACTAGTTTCGGCTAGGTTGAAAGGGTGCCTTAGGCGCGAGCCTTTGCCTTCCCTTTCTTCAATTGTGACTCCCGAACCTTTTTCTCTTGTTTTCAAAGACCTGGAGTCGTCTAAAAGGGTTTTTCTTGTTTTTCCTATATTTTTCCAAAAATCATTTCTTTAAATAAATCATTCTTAATTTTCTTACCTTTCATAAAATATTTTCGGGTGACTTGGTACACCAAAACTCAATACCAAGTGGCGACTCCTTTTTCACTAAAAAACTCTTTTAGACTCTATTTTCGGGCCCAAAAACCGTCGCATTTTCAAAGTCCCATTTTAGGCCTTTTCTTTTGTTTTTGAAGTAAAGCAATTTTCTAAAAAATCATATCTTTTGTCAAACTATTTTTTATAAACTGTTTTTCTGAAAATCATTTTACAAAAATTTGCACTCCTTTTCCAATAAATAAACACACCCACATTTAATTCTTCCTTTTCTTTTTTCCTTTTCCGATTTTCGAACGAAAAATGGGGCGCGACACCTAGAGAAAACATTTGTTGACATACATAAAGTAATTTCAACAAGCAGAGAATTAGACAAAATCAAAATTACTAACTACAACTCACAAACATGTGACACGACTTTATTTTAACCTCCTAAATAACCTATACAATACACTTCGCATGAAAGTGAGAACAGTTAGAATGTAAAACAATAAACTCCCCTGGCGAATGGGTTGAGGTCATATCCCCATCATGTTTGTCCCTTTTGTCGTGCTTGAATCTGCCAAATATGCATTGGAAACTTGTTTGACAATTTATTGCAACCCTCTATCTTAAAGACTCGAATGCTCAAAAAGTGAGAATTTAAGCGATAGATTTGCCATTTTGCTTCAGTACCACTGTTGACATTCTGTCTTTTTTGAGTTAGCATGGGTAGCCCCTTTTTTTTTCTTTTTTTGGTTTTTTTTTTGGTTTTTTTTTTTTGCATCGTTCAACATACTTAACACGGAATCTCAAATTTCCCCTTTTTATCACTCTAGTTCTTCTTAACATTTTGCGTTATTTTGAAATTAGAAAGATACCAGAGCGCCCATTATTAGTCTCAAATAAGATGACGTTCGAAAACCATAGGCATTTATTTTCACCATCAAAACATTCAAGAAAATATCTTTCTTTTCATTCAATTTGAAACTCATTACTAAAGAGAAAACCTTACAATTACAAACCTAGCATTAGGTTTTGAGAAAAATGTGATTTATTTCGAATCCTCATCAAAGAATTATTTGCTCAATATGACAAAAAGATTTGAAGCAAATCATTTTCAAAACTAAATACAAAAGTATGAAGGGAAAATCTCATGCTACAAACAATTTTGAAAAAGCAACTTGTTTAGTGCTTCATCCGAGAAAGAATTTTGAACACAAGACAATCTTAAATTCACAATATGAAATCTGTTATTAGTGAACTAAGTTATTTCTATTCTTATGACATCTAAATGAACCATTATCTAACCTACAATTCTATCTATCGTGCTAATCATTCAAGTCAAACTCATCAATCTGGACTCTTAGCACTCTCAATTCTAAAAACTGAATTCCCCCGATCCTTCTCATAGTTTGAAAAGGAACACTGGCATTATAAATGTCAAGTGTATGACGCTTTACTGGAGTAAAACTATGATTTAAAATGTTTGAATCAAATATGTATTCAACGTGTTTCCCAATTTGTTGCCTCCCTAGAGGACCTGTAAAAAAATGAAAAAAAAAATCGAAATTAGTATAAGCGAAAGCAAAAACGGATACATGTCCTAGGGGGGAGCCCTTATTGTGCCAAGGGTAGGCCTAGCATGAAATGCAATCCTTTAGGGTGAGACCCCCCTCTTAACGAGGATGCACTAGATCTGCCGGGAAGAGATGCCTCCATTCTACTCGTATTACCTTACCTAAGGTCTCACTCGCTAGGATTTACAAAAAATATAAACGTGCATGTCTTTTAGGGTTAAGTACCCAAGGCAAAAGGACGGCTTTCTTATCATGAGATTCCAGAAATGGCATTCCCTTTAGGGTTTATGCATGATGCCAGTTTATTAAGGCAAGTTAAAATATGCGAAAAATGTAAAATTTGAAAAAAAAAGATATAGAATTTCTTTGAGAAAGATGGACCATGAACTGTACAAAGGATTATTGATTTCAATTTTATTTGTTTGAAAAATCGAGCCACAAGAGGTTATGAAACACAACATTGAAAGAAGGTAAAAAATCGTGACTTTATCTAGAAATATACAAGTCAAAATGACAGTTTATTAGAGTAAAATGAATTATGTGTTAAAATCTCCTTTTGTGTCACGTGGGATGGGAGGGTGGGGGATACGACAAAAATGACGCACTAATTTCTTTTTAAAAGAAATGATAAATGCGAACTATACAAAGTTTGACCACTTGGGCACATTTGTTAACTCTGAGAAGAATTGATTTGGATAAAACTGATATGTACAACAAGGATGAATTAAACTTTTTTAAAAATTTTAGAACTTCAAATCTTATTCGGAAAAATACAAGTTGAAAAATCATATTATTATTATTTTTTGAAATTTTATAAAATTTATAATGATTGGACCCTTGGGGTGCTTTGTTTACAACCAAATGCAATTTTTGAAATTTTTATGAAATTCTCATTTCCATCTTTCTCGAAGAAATTAAAGGTAAGGCAAAAAATTTTAAACGTGCCGATAATGGGTTGGTTTCCTACGAGAGCACCATGCCAGAGCTCTTTATTCTATGGTTGTGAATGCAATCAAAGAATAAGAGAGAGTGCATTAGTTTTCAATAAATATCACATAACACATTGATAAAGCAAATAGCAATAATCAGTACAACACAAAAAGATAAATAAAGAGGGGTGGATTCCCTCCTCTCGTGCCTAGTGTACCTGATAGGGTAAGGTTGACTCTACTCTAGGCTATTCTACATGGATGCATGAGGTTGGGCTCGCTAATGCATCTAGACTCAATTAAGCTGTCGGTTCCCAAGCCTTTAGACTTAAGGATAAGGGCCATCAATCCCAAATCCTTTGGTCGGTGGCTCAAGTGATCCCCCAAACACTGCTACGTGCACATCGTGCCCCGACCACGTGTCCGAGTAGATCTATTTTAAAGTCAAAATCTCTAGACTTGTGGACTCAAGCTGAGAGTTCGGGTGATCTCCCAAACATGATTACGTGCACATCGTGCCCCGCTCACATGCTTAAGTAGATCAATCCTAATTCCTAAAGGGACGGGTGGGTGACAACCACCAAAAGATTAAAAAATAGTAAAAAGTATCGAATGCACGTATGGAGTGCTCCTTATGAGAGGAAGGAATGTAATATTAACACACGTGGGCTCTAACGGTGACTGACCCCCTCCCAAATGCAAGCGCGGTCGAGTAAAGCAATAACAAGTAAATAAATCATACATACATCACATGAGAGAGGGGAAGCATGTGAGATGCAAAAGAAAAAACCTAAAAACCTAAAAAGAAAAAAATGCAATCCTAACATCCAAATGTGATAAAATGAAAAGGTTAGAAAAGGAAGAAAATGACTAAACCTAGTGCTCAGACTCACTAGTGATCCCCAGTGGAGTTGCCAGCTGTCGCGCCCCATTTTTCGAAGGGAAAGTCAGAAAAAGGAAGAATTAAATGTGATTTGTGGTTGTGTTTATTTGTGTAAAAAAAAAGTGTAGGTTTTTGTAAAAATAATTTTTAGAAAATGCTTTATAAAAGATAGTTTGGCAAAAGATGTGATTTTTAGAAAATGCATTATTTTTAAACAAAAAGAAAAGGGCCTAAAATGGGACTTTGAGAATGCGACGGTTTTTGGGCCCGAAAATAGAGTCTAAAAAGGGTTGTTAGTGAAAAAGGAGTCGCCACTTGGTACTGAGTGTTGGTGTACCAAGTCACCAGAAGATATTCTATATAAGGTAAAAAATAAAAAATGACTTATTTAGAAAATGATTTTTGAAAAAATGTAAGGAAAAACGAGAAAACCCTTTTTTGACAACTCCATGTCTTTGAAAAACAAGAGAAAAAGGTTCCGGAGTCACAGTTGAAGAAAGGGAAGGCAAAGGCTTGCGCCTAAGGCGCCCTTTCAACCTAGCCGAAACTAGTTGCGAGGTTTAGTCTAAATTTTTCTAATGTAACCCTAAGACTTTATCACATTTGGATGCAACTATATGAATGCAAATCTAATCCTAAAAATGGATATCGTTAAGGGACAAAATATTCCATTAAGGCTTAGTTGGAATTATCGCATTAATTGCGAAACCCGAATATAGACCTCGATGAAGTCACGAGTATGGATGCAAAATGAAATGCAAAAGAAAAGGAAAATAGTAATATAGATAGTAAGTGAACAAAGAAAGTGGAGATGCAACATAATGGGTACGGGGGACTAATAGACTCGTGACTAACTATTTCTACTCACGGAGGGGGGAACGGCATGTACGCCACCGCTTCCCACGTGAGTAGATGACTATTTCTTAGTAAAAAATCACACAAATGACCTAAGATTCTATGTGTAGTGGAGTCTAAATGTTATGCACTAAATAGATATTAAAATATATAAAAACTCATAGAAAATGGAAAAAGGCCTAAAAAGAGAAAATGTGTGTGAAATGTTCGTGAAATGCATACAAGAAATGATTTTAATACTAGAATGACCTAAAGGCCTAGCATTGGACTAGCCTATTTTCTAGAAATTCTCCGCTAGCGTTAGGACTAGCGAAGAAAACGAAATTAGCCACAACTAGCGTTGGACTGGTGTGACGACGATACACATATATAATGATAAGGCAAGTAAATAAATAAATAAAAACATAGATTAAAACAATAATCATGTAAAAGCAAATATTAGCACATAGGAGTACATAGCACATAAGCATAATATCCTAGATGCAAAATCCTAGGAAAAGCGAATAAAACACATAAGCACATAGCACACATAGCACACAAAACCCTAACTATTACACCGGAGAAGCCTAATTACAATCTAAAAATAAAAGATAACCTATCTAACTTATCTATTACATTTTCTATCTAAAATACATGAGATTTTTGTTAAACAGATAACACATAAACTATCTATTACATTAACTATCTAAATACAAAAAACATTTTGCTAAATAGAATATTACCTATCTATTACATTTCTTCAAATATTTAAAATTTAAATTCAAGTAAATAACATGAAATAAATAAATGTTCACACATGTATAAAAATTATAAGCGCAAAGAGATATATATAAAATATAGAAAAACACATAGGAGCACGTAGGAGCACATAAAAAGAAATTAACAGGGTAATCGAGGTACCTCCCGTTCGTAAACTCGGTACAAATTGCTACTAAAAATGAACAAACATGTCAAAAATACCACTATTTAATAAATAAACCACTAATTAAATAGTTTCAAACCAATCACTATGAACATACTACGATAATTCAAACAATTATAACAATAATAAACAAAATAAAAGAAAGAAAATAATGATAATAATAATTAAATATTTAGGAAGAAATGAAAATTGTTTAAGTAAAAATAAATAAGTAAATAAATAAATAAAGTAAAACAACAAAAAATAATAATAATAGAAGATAAAATACAATAATACATACTTAAACTTTTAACATCCCAAATAAGAATTATTAAAATAACTAAAAGGAAAATAAAGAAACTAACTTGAACATTAATTAGACTAACAAGACCAAATTTTAGAACATTAATTATAAATTTGATAAAATAAATAAAAGAAAATGTGAAAAGAAATAATTACAAGCTTTGAGGACTTAGCTAATTTTAACTTTTTCTTTTTGGCAAAAATAAAATATTATAAAGGTTTGGATTAAAAATGGAAATTTAGGCAACATTCTAGAGTGAAAATATAATTTACAACAAACAAAAGGATGAAATTACAATTTTTAAACCCTAATTAAGGTGATGACATAGTTTACAACAAATTTAAAAGGTTAAAACATAATTTTCATCAAGCACAATGCTAAAAGTAAAATTTCCAGCAATTATTAAGGCCAAAAATATAATTTCAGCAAACTTGGGGAGTAAAGAATACAATTCCAGCAAACATTCAAGGCTAAAATTAGAGTTCTAGCTACTTGGGGGGCGAAAATGCAAATTCCAGCAATATTCTAGGGCAAAAATAGAATTTCCAGCAATGTATAAGGGCAAAGATACAATTTTCAGCAACATTCAAAGCCTAAAGTACAATAACAGCAAGCTTGGGAGGCAAAATTACAGTTTCCATAAATATCAAAGGGTAAAAATGCAATTCCAGAAAGATTTAGGGGTCAAAATGTAATTACCGAAAAATATAGGGGTCAAAAATGGAAATTTAAAAAATGTAGGGGCCAAAATTATAATTATATAAAAGTCGGGGGACCTAAATGCAATTAATTGGGACCTAATTGAAAAGAAAATAAAATTACAGGGGTCAATCTACAATAAATAGAAATCTAAATGCACAAATCATAAATGTGCAGGGCCACAGTAACATTAATGAAAGTATTAGGACTATAAAATAAATACCTATTATTAATTAAAATCAAATTAAAAACTAAAACAACAAAACGACATAGTTTTGAGTGAAACTACGTCAAAACGACGTAGTTTCACTAAAACTTTTTTTTTTTTTCGGTTTCATTTTCATTCATTTTTTCTTCTTTTTCTTCTTTATCTTTTCTCTCTTCCAGATTTCTCTTTTTATTTTTCTTTCCTTTTTCTTTTTTTCCTTTTTCTTTCTTCTTCTTCCTTTCTCTCTTTCCCCCCACCCGATTTTGTTCTCTCCCCTCTCTCTTCTCTGTCCGGTCTAACTCTCTCCTCTCTCTCGTCCTATCCCTCTCTTTTCAGTCCGTCTCTTGGTTTCCCATTCCGCCCGGCTATCTCCCTCTGTCTGTCTGTCTGTCTCTCTCTCTCTCTCTCTCTCTCTCTCTCTCTCTCTCAATAAAAAAAAATCAAAACCCAAATCACTTAATCCTTCACCCAATTCGAAATCAATCGCAATGTGCATCAACAAGGATCCATTCAAACTTCATTGATTGTTTAACAAACAATAGAAATGGACAGAAAAATGAAGGAATTTACCAGGATTATTACAGGCGGTGGAGCAACTGAGCCTTTGGGGTTGCTTTCGACGGCCAGGATTGGCTGCGTTTCTGGCTTTCAGTGGCGACAAAGTGGGTGGCGGTGCGCCACTTTGCGTGGCGTGAGGGAGGCAGGGCTGGTATTGTGGTGGTGGTGATTTGCTGATGTGATGTTAATGCGTGTATGTATGTGTGTATGCTGGTGTGTGTGTGCATTGTGTGACTGTGATTGGTGTGTGGTATGCGAACTGAGTGTGTGTTTTGCTGGTGCGTGTGTGTGTTTTTGCAGGTGTGTGTAGTGTGTGTTTGTGGAGTGTGTGAATGGAGTAAAATGCAGTGTTGTGTCTGATTGTGTATGCAGGTGTGTGTAATGCGTGTTGGGGCAGGGGAGATGGTCCAGAGAGTGAGAGTGCAGTCGTGTGAATGGTGTTTGTGTAAGTGAACTGTGTATGTCTGTGTGTTTGCAGGTGAAAATGTGCTTGTTTTGCAGATGTATTGTATTTGTTTTGCAGGTGTGCGTGTGTGTATCTAGGCGTGTGTTGTGAATTGGATGTTGCAGGATGTGTAATGTGGATGGCTGTGAGTCAGTGAGTGTGTTGCAGGTGGTCAAAGTGTGCTGGTGTGTGAGCTATGAGGTGCGTGTGATGTGTGTGATGAAGGTGCCGAGAGAAAGAATGGGGAGGAAGGGTCTGCAGGTGTGTGTTTTGTGTGTGATGAAGTGAGTGCAATGTGTGTGAGATTTGTGTTGCAGAGAGGGAAGGATCAGAGAGGGAAGTGTAGGGGAGAGGTGAAGATTGTGTGTGAGCTGTGAGTCTGGCAGAGAGGGAAATGTTAGAGTGAATTGTGTGTGCAGGCTTGTGAAACGTGAGGATTGAGAGGAGGGACTGGTGATTGTCTGATGAAAGTGAGGAGAGGAAAATAATGCACCAAATCCCTTCAAATCAGCTGAATAAGTGCAAAAAAAAGGGAGGGTGATGGGATTGAACAATAGAGTAGTTGTGATGATGAAGCTAGTCGCATGGCTGTAGTAGCCATGCTGCTACAGCAACGCAGCCTGCTCTGCTTACTTTTTTTTTTTAAGAAGAAATTTGCAATGGAAATAAAAAAGAAATAAAAGAAAAGAAAAGAAAGAAAAAAAAATGAAATAAAATGAAATAAAAGATATTTGTATTCCCTAAAATCCACAAGAAAAGTACCAAAATTTAAAGTTATAAAAATGAGTAAATAAAATTTACCGTAAAAATTCAAAAAATTAATATACATAAAAAAATGTGCAATTAGTAGGAAAAGAGAGAAAATAAATAAATAAATAAAGTATTCAAATAAATACATAAACGATTTTTTTTAAAAATTACGAAATTTATACCGAAAATTCATGAACATATGAAATATGCATAAAAAAAATTTTATTTAAAAAATTCTCATAAAAAGAATGCATTGGGGAACTGTGCCATTAATTAAAAATATTTAAAATTTTAAATAAATACTAGATGACTCCAAAAATTATTAAAATTTATAAATAATGATAAAATAGTAAAATTATGTATTTAGGAAATAAAATAAAATAAAATGATATTTAAGTGTTGAAATTACCATTTTGCCCCTGACATGGCGAATTGGTCATAAATTGCATGAAAACTGTAATTGACCCCCGAAAAATGAAAAATATCCCTCCTAAAATAAAGTAACACACATATTTTATAAAAAGATGTGTCAAAATTTGGTGTCTACAAGTAGACAAGGGACATAGATGGAAACAGAGAGAAGAAGACTGAGAGAGAAATAGAGAGAAAGAGTGAATAACAGAGAGAAAGAGGGACGAGAGAAGAACACTAAATCGGAAAACAGAAGGGTAGAATGACGGAGAGACCAAGAACAGAGAGAAAGAAGCTGAGGAAGAAAAGAATGATTCGGTGGAGAGAAAGACAAAGAAAAAACTAGAGGAGTCTCAAGAGAGCTTAAGGAACAAATAGAAGCGAAAAGAAAAAGGAAAGAGAAAGAGTGAGAAGAATAGAAAACAGAAAAGAAAATCTGGGAAAGAGAGTGGAACAGAGAAAAAAAAAACAAAGAAGAGAGAGAACGAAACAAGAGAAAGAAAAAGGGAGAGAAAAATAGAGGAAGAAGAAACTGATTAAAAATTAAGTAATATGGAATTTTTTTATTTTTGGTCTTTAGTTTCAAATTATGATTTTTTTTTAATTTTATTATTATGTAGCTTGATTAATCAATTATTTTGTTTTAATTTGCTTGACTAGTTAATTTAGTTTTAGTTTAATTAATTAATTAATTGCATTAAGTTAATTTACTAGTGAATTTCTCTATTTTTTTTTTAATTTAGTTTGGGATTTCTTTTTTCTGGCTATTTTGTTACAAGATAATTATTTATGTTTCAGCCCTTGGGATTTTTTAAGTAGTCTTAATGTGCCCCTTAATACTTTTAAGTTCGGCAAATTAGTCCCTGCTATTTGTAGATTGACCCCTTTTAGGTTTAATTTCTTTCAATTAAGTCTTTATTAATTGCAATTCAGCCCATTAGTTGCTGAAATTTATAGTTGTGTGCCCTTTTACTTGCTTAAATTTACATTTTTGCCCCCCGATTATGTGAATTTTTTTAGTTTTACCCCTTGAGTTTTATTGAATTTATTTTAGCCCCTTAGTTGCTAGAATTCATTTTTTATCTCAATTCGTCAATAGTTGTATATTTTAGGTTTTATTTAATTATACCGAGGTGCCTTGACTTGTTTGTTCATTTTGAGTAGTATTTGTACCGGGTCTTCGAGAGGTATCCCTATTTCTTATTAATTTCTTTTTATGTGCTCCAATGTGCCTTACGTGATTTTTATGCATTTTATTCACATATTTCCTATTTGGTATGCTCTTTGTGTATTTATTTCTTTCATGCAATTTCATTTTAAATTTAATTATTTCTTTATTAGTATCTTTATAAAAATGTAATATTTTGTATTTAGCTAGTCAATGTAATAGTTAGATTATTTTTCTCATATTTTAGTAAAAATTGTGTAATTAGATAGAAAAGTGTAATAGATAGGGCATTTTTAATTTCCCCCTTAAATTGTAAATCAAACCCCCCGATGTAATAGTTAGGGTTTATTTGTTTTGCGTGTTACGTGCTTATTTGATTTACCGCTTTCATTAGGATTTTTGCATCTAGAATATTATGCTTATGTGTTATGTGCTCCTATGTGATCTTATATGTTTTTATATGTTTAATTTGCTTTTAATTCACGCTTTAATATTTAATTCATGATTTATGATATTCCGTCACCACACTAGTCCAACGCTAGTTGTGGCTTCATTCTTTTCCAGCTAGTCCAACTCTAGTGGGATTTTTAGAAAGGGCTAATCCAACGCTAGACCCTTAGGTCATTTTAGTATTAGGGTACACTTGTGTGCATTTTACATCCCATTTCACACACTTCTAGTTTTCTTTTCATTTGGCATGATTTTATTATTACTATTATTATTATTATTATTATTATTATTATTATTATTTTGACACATGTTTTAAAATGCATGACATTTAGGTTGCATCTCACTTAGAAATTAGGACATTTGTGTGATTCGACTAGAAATAGTCGCCTACTCACGTGGGAAGCGGTGGTGTACATGCTGTTCCCCCCTCTGTGAGTAGAAACATTCAGTCACGAGTTATTAGTCCCCCGTGCCCGTCATGTTGCATACCCACTTTCTTTCTTCACTTACTATATATTATTATTTTCTTTCTTTTTGCATCACATTTTGCATAAACTCGTGACTCCCTCGAGGTCTTGACTCAGGTTTCGCAATTAATGTGATAATCTCGATCAAGCTTCGACGGGACATTCCGACCCTCTCGATACTCACATTTAGACTTAGAATTTGCATTCATTTAGATACATCCAAACGCGATAGAATCTAGGGTTAATTTAGGAAATTTTGATTAAACCTCGCAACTAGCCTCGGCTAGGTTGAAAGGGTGCTTTAGGCGTAAGCCTTTGCCTTCCCTTTCTTCAAATGTGACTCCCGGACATTTTTTTCTCTCGTTTTTGTAGACCGGAGTCAGAAAAGGGTTTTAAATGATTTTATAAATTTTTATTTTTAGTTTAGTTTTGTTAAACGATTTTCGGGTGACTTGGTACACCCTAACTCAGTACCAAGTGGTGACTCCATTTTCTAAAATAAAACCCTTTTTCAAAAAATTATTTGGCCAAACCTGTCGTACTTTTAGTCCCGGACTTTTTTTCTTTTAAAATATCATTTTTCTTAAAATACACTTTTTTACTAAAATTTGATTTTTCTCACACACGCACGGTTTTTTCAAAAATCTTTATTTTCGAAAGGGTCACCGAGACCGGACCGTCTTTTTGGGACGCAACAGTCAACGACCCCACTAGCAACCTTTTACTTCACGATTTTTTTAGGGCGCGACAAAAATCAAAATCCTTTTTTCGTCTCTCAAAAAATGGGTCACGACAGCTGGCGATACCACTGGGGATCACTAGTGAGTCCAAGCACCAGGTTTAATCACTTTTTCTTTCTCTAACCCTTTCATTTTATCACATTTGGATGTTTAGGATTGCATTTTTTCTTTTTAAGATTTTGCTTTGTATTTCACACACACCTCTTCGTCTCTCACTTCTGTGTGATGAATGGTTTACCTATTTGTAATGTATGTTCGTATTGCGCTTGCATTTGGAGAGAAGGGTTTAGTCACCCTTAGAGCCTTTCATGTGTCAACATTATTATTCCCTCCTCTGACAAGAGCATACGTGCATATGCTATTTTTACCCTTTTTTCTTTTTGGTGGTTGCCACCCACCCATCCTTTTAGGATTAGGATCGATCTGCCTAGATATGCGGCCATCGCATTTGTGCATGTAGCAGTGTCTAGGGGATCACTTGAACCATCGAATTTGGGACTCTTGGAATTGACAGACTTGTTACTTTTGGATTCCTAAGTCCGAAGGTTCGGGAGCCTTAAGCCGTATCGCAAACTTGATCTACTTGGGCATGTGACCAGTGGCACGACATGCACAGTAACATTGTTTAGGAGATCACCCAAACTCTCGGCTTGAGTCAATAAGTCTAGAGATTTGGGCTTTAAATATTCGATAAGCTTGGACATGTGGCCATGGCTCGATGTGCGCGTAGCAGTGTCCAGGGCATCACTCGAACCATCGACCTGGGATCCTTGGAATTGACGACTTTGTTACTTTTTGGATCCCTCAGTTTGAAGGTTCGGGAACCGAAGCCTTATCGAGTCTAGATGCATTAGTGCAGCCCAACCTCATGCATTCATGTAGAATAACCTAGGATAGAGTCAGCCTTACCTTATCAGGCACACCAGGCACGAGAGGAGGGGACCCACCTCCTTTATTTTCCTGTTGTTTCATTGATTGCTATATGTTTTACCAATGTGTTATGTGTTATTTGTTGAATAAACTAACACAATTTCCTTCTTTCTTTGATTGCATTCACAACTATAGATTAAAGAGCCCTGGAATGGTGTTTTTGTAGGAAGCCTAACCCTCTTTTGGTACGTTTAAATTTCATTTTCATAATTAATTTCTTTGAGAAAGATGGAGATGAGATTTTCATAAAATTTTAGAAAAGTGCAAGGGTTCAATTGTTGAAAAATGTGCCTGAAAATCTGATTTTTGACTTGTATAGTTTTAAATAAGAGGTGTAATTTTAAAATTTTTCAAAATTTACTCATCCTTATTGTACTTATCAGTTTTATCCAAATCAAATTTTTTTTAGAGCTAATAAATGTACCCAAGTGGTCAAACATTTGCACAATTTGCATTTATCATTTTTTAAAGAAATTAATGCGTCATTTTTGCCGTATCCCCCACCCTCCCATCCCACATTATGCAAAAAAAAAAAAAAAAGTGATTTCAAAGTATATTTCATCATACTTTAATAAACTGACATTTTTGACTTGTAGATTCCTTGATAAAGTCATGATTTTTTTTTATTTTATTTTCTTTCAATGTTATGCCTCGCAACCTCATGAAGGCTTAATTTTTCAATCAAAGAAATTGAAAGTCAATAATCCTTGGTACAATTCATTTGCCATCTTTCTCGGATAAATTATACATCATTATTAGAATAATGTCTTTATGACATTCTGCATTTTTACATTTATTTAACTTGCTTTAATAAATTCGCATTATGCATAAACCCTAGAGGGAATGCCATTCGGGAATCCAATAATAAGAGAGCCATCCTTTAGTCTCGGGTACATAACCCTAAAAGGACGCACGTTTATATTTTCAGTACTATCCTTGCGGGTGAGACCCTAAGTAAGGTAGTAAAAGCTAAATGGAGGCATTTCTTTTCGGCAGATTTGGTGCATCTTCGTCTAAAAGGGGGGTCTCACCCTAAACGATTGTATTTCATGCTAAGCCTACCCTTGGCACAATAAGGGCTCCCTAGGGCATGCATCTAAATTGTTTATACATTTACTAACTCTATTCTTTTTCTTTTTCTTTCTCAGAATACAATTTGACCATGTTACGCAAGATAAATGCCTAAATCATGTTCTTTCGATTCCCATTTTTTAGGTACCTTAAACCATAGCTTCCTTTCACCGAAGCCCCATTTATACGTGGTTTCGCAGCAAGCTATTGCATATAAATATGAGTAACCATCCGAAATCTCCCGAAGTGTCGGTAAGGAATTAGGCATCAGAGCTGACAGCACTAAGAGCACAAATGAATGAAATGTTAGCCAAGATAAATGATATGACTCATGAGGTCTCATCGCATAGCCAAATCATCTCTTACTTCATAAGCAATATGAACAACAATGGCTCCACCTCAAACGTACTACCCACTCAAGAAACGTTGTAAATCCAACCCACTGCAAGTAAAGGCACCCTAGGTATGAACAACGACGACACAACTATCCAGATACAAGCCTCATCTCTGAATACCCAAGACACTCTAAATCCACCCCCACCTACTCAAAATCCTCAAGTGCCTGTTCATATTCCATACAGCCCTAGAAATACCTAAAATGCTCCAAATCAACCTTACTACCCCCAACAAGCAACTCAATTTACATAGAACACTCAGTCACCACCAGCTCCTAATGCAAATCAGTTTGTGCTCGACTGGGTATCAGGGTAGAGTGCAGATGGAACATTTTGCTAGATAAGATAATCCCTTTATGACTGATAAAACACTATTGAAGAGACTTGATAGGTTTGATGATTTCATCAAAAAGAGTTAGGGGTTTGACAGATACGGTGGATTGGATTACAAAGATTTCTATATGTTCCCAAATACTCAATTGCCACCGAAATTTAAAATGCTAGAGTTTTCCAAGTATAATGGTAGTGGGGACCCTGTAGTGTACTGCAAAATATTTTGCAACAAACTTGAAAGGCCAATTGGGGATGAAAAGTTGCCAATGAGACTTTTTGGAGAAAGTTTGGAAAAAGAAGCATTAAAGTGGTACTTGAAATTAGACTTCTCAAAAATTTGAAACTGGACCAACCTTTCACGGGCTTTCATCAAGCAGTACGAATTCAATTGCGACTTGGTACCTAATAGATTTGCTCTGGTAGAACTAAGGAAAAAACCTTTGGAGAGTTACGTAGTTTATGGCTAGCGGTAGTGAAGTGTTTCTTCTAAAGTGCATCCGCCAATCGATGAGAACGAGATAGTCAAACTTTTTATTGATGCTTAAGACCCACCATATTATCAAGCCATTGTGGGCTCCATTGGGAAAACTTTCGGTCAGGTCATAGACCATGCAAAAGCCATTGAGGGAGGGGTGAAAAAAGAAAAAGTGGTAGACATGGCTGCCATAAAATTACAAGTGAAAAATTTGCAAAACAATAATAACCTGAATAAAGCAGCCGGAAAGAAGGCCTAATAAAAGGAAGGGGAATCAGTTTTTATGCTAAATCAAAGTCCAAAATCCAAACCCAAGTTCCAAACCAATACAAACTATCATGCCTCTTATCTACAGTACCCTCTGCCAATACCTCCGTTGCCTACCTTTTCACCATATCCTCAACCAATTTTTCACACTCAAACCCAACCAGTGAATACTCGACCATTTTACCCAAATGCACCGCCTACATTCCAAAATTTTCAACCCATACCACAAAATAATATTCGTCCTCCATTTCAACCCCGCCCAAGGCCACTTCACCCTAACACCTATATTCCACCTACCCAACATCAAGCAGCTATTGGTCAAGCCAACCAATCACCAAGGCCAAACAGGGTGTTCACTCTTCTAGGTTGTCCTATAGAACAAATCTATGAGCAGTTGAAGGCCGCAAACAAAATAGGCACAATACCTTAGGCCATCTACTCTGATAGATTGCCTCATGACTACGATCCCCAGGGTTTTTGTGCTTACCATTTAGGAGGCCAGGGACATTCCATAGCCTAATTGTCGGGCATTAAAGCACAAAATTCAAGACATGATTGAAGCTGGAGACATCGTATTGAGGAGGGGTAGGAAGCAGGCTCCGAATATCGACAACAATCCTTTGCCTCAACATGAGCGTACTGTTGGGATGACAGAGTTAGATGAGAAGTCATGATGAAGAAACATCCGATACTATTGGTTTTAGTTTCATTAATGGTGGAGCATTGAACAACTAAACAGCTGGTCACTTATCTGTGCTGGAGGGTAACAGTAAATTTAGGATTGCCTTTGTTTCTAAATTCATATCCAGATAGAGCCTGGAATGGATTTCTTTCTTTGAATGATTTTAATGTATGGACTCATATCATGTTTTGCTTTTATTTCGTAGGTCGTGGGTCCTTATTTACTTTTAAGTAAAATATTTTGTTTAAAATATGATTGTGTTTACTGCTTTCCCAAAGGCCGGTACTAGTTTATGTGTTTGTAAATATTCCCCTTTCCCAAGAAAATGCATGTTTGAGTTCAATGAAATGAAAGTTTTCCTCATTTGTCCTTTTTCTAATTGTTTCCATATTTTTTCATTTTTTTCCTTCAAATGGCCAAAATAAATGCTTATGATTTTTTGATGTCACCTCATGTGAAGCTGATGATTGCCACGTTTGATATCTCCATGGATTTTGAAATAGCATGAATTGTTAATGAGAACTAGGGTGATACTAAAGAGAAATATGGACTCTGTGTTACGGATTCTGAATGGTACAAAAATAAACTCAAGTTTAACTCAAAAGAGATAGAAGTTATCAACACTGGCACTAAGACAGAATGGCAGATTTATTGCTCAAATTTTCACTTGTGGGCACTCGAGTTGTTAAGAAAGAGGGCAACAATGAATTGTCAAACAAGTTGGGATGTATATTTGGAAGGCTCAAGCACAACAAAAGGAATAGCTACGCGGGGGATACAACTTTAACTAATTCATAAGGGGAGTTTATTGTTTCATACCCTAACTTTTCTCACTTGCATTTAGAGTGTATTGTATAGGCTAATTGTGAGGAAAATGGAATAATGTCATGTGCCTAAGAATTATTGCTAGCAATCATGATTTTGTCTTATTCTCCTACTTATTGAAATTATTTTATATGCTTTGACAAATGCTTTCTTCAAGTACTAAGAAATGATTATTATGTGGTTTGGAGTTTTGTTCTTATAGAAAGTATATCTTGTAAAGTGGTTGGAATTACACCTAAATTTTGCATGTTTGATGAAAATTTCTCTTCTTTACTTGATTTCACAAAGTTAAATGTTGATTATGGTTAATTAGTGCACTCATGTAATCTGTGACATAACATTTATTACGATGGATTTTTTTATGTTACAAAAGCAAAAGAAAAAAAAAGAGTAAAAAAAGAATGATGTGGTTTTTTTTCTACTTCGATGGTTCTTATGCTTAGTAATTGGGAGTCTTCATCCAAAAATGTCGACTTTCGCATCAAACAACACTTGAACTATGAGTAATGCACAAATTTGAGTAAAAAAATTGTTGAGTAACCAGGGGTCCTCATCCAACCAATGTCGATTTTTGCGTAAAAAGCCAATTTTACTTCTCAAATACAATTTTTGCTGCTTGCTTAAATATTGAGTTGTTGAGTAACCGGGAGCCTTCATAGCCAATGTCGGTTTTCGCATCAAAAGACACTCTCATATCTTGAATGATTAGCTCTATAAAATAAAATTCCCTCAAAAAAAAATTTGATCATAGACATGCGAAGTGCTTTGATTGATCATATAATTCATTTGCTTATGAAGCTTAGTAAGGCAAAGAAATTAAGTTGAATTTGCTTAATCGTGATATAATTCCTTCCTTTCTGCTTGATATTATGAGTATTAAAGATAAGACGATAAATTGCATAATGATTATTTACTCAGTCATGAGGAAATACATTTTTAGAACGCACATGTGTGATTTTAATGCTTGAATCATTAGTTGATCTCGCACTTTCTATTTGCTTGAGGACAAACAATGATTCAAATGTGGAAGAATTGACAAATGTCAAAATTATGCTTCTAATTTGTTTGTTCAGTGTGAATCTGACTCATTTTGTATATTTTTCATTCGAATTTAGAATTTTAAGGCTACAATAATTTGAGCAGATTAACACACAAGTTTTTATGATTTTTGCAGGCTAAGGACATTTGAATAATGTTCAGATCAATTGGAGCACAATTTCTCTCATCAGAATGGAAAAGAGAAGAAGCATTACTGTGTTCTAGTAGAAATGAACGGTTGGATAGTTCCCTAGATCATTAATTCAGACACCACAAATGAATTTCTCATCTGATTTAGTAAATTTTCTTTCAAAATTGTTGCAAAAAGGATGGATTAAAGGCCGGCCTTCTTTCTTGTCTATAGAACATGTTCTTCTCCTTGTTTTCTTCTTTGAGCCTTCAGAATTTATGATTTTTCATTTGACAACCCACTTGCAGGTTGCATCCCACACTAACAATTGTTGTAATGATTTTATCCTACTCTTGGACAATTTTTGTTGTAATTTTATCTCACATTGGGGCAAATTTTATTTCGTTAGATTTTCATAAAAAAAAAAGAAAAAAAGAGCAAAAAAAAAATCATATAAAACAAATGCCCAAAAGAAGCAACAAAACTGGGGCAAATTTTTTAGAAAATGAAAAGATAGCCTCCAATAGCTAGTAGTAAAGTTGGAATAGATTTTTGTAAGAAAGCCCAAAAAGGAACATGCAAAACTGGGATAAATTCTTTGCAAAATTGACCTCTAGTTAATTAAACCCTTCATGAATTCAGCTTTCTAGCCTCAACATTTCCAGCACCATACCTAACCCCATTACAAAAAATCAAGAACATTACCGACTTTCGTCTGTATTATGCAATGATTTTTGAAATGGAAATTTTTAGATCAAAAAGGGCATATGATGTTAATATATCTATCCCAAATCACCAAGGGATGATTGTTTTACTGATACCAAATGATTTTTAAATGCCAGTCTAATTTAATGACAAAGGGAATGACTATTCAGGACTTGAATGTCATTTTCCTCTCATCTTTCTCTACAAAGGCGAAAACCCGAAAGGGTGCTTCAAAAAATAAAAAAAAATAAAAAAAATAAAGAAAAGAAAAGGAAAAAATAAAAAAAAGAAAAGAAAAAGGGGTGGGGGAAACTGCAGTGAAAACCCAAAAGGGCGCTGCGGTTGCTCACAAGTGAGGAAGTCATGTATGCTGTGATTCGGTGTTGAACTCAATTAGAAGAGACTAGTGACTGTAGTTACTTGAGGTGTCTCTCCATATTGATCATTATGTGGCAATATTAGAATTCAAGATGAAAGAGATCCAAGGGATCAAAAGGCAAATTTTCAGTGCTATCACTTCAAAGTGGTTGTTTTTTTTTAAAAAAAGAAGTGTGTGTGTTTTTAATTTGATTGCGATCATTTGTATTGTTGGTTTATAAATTCAAGTTTTATGCATTTTTTTTGTTATATTTGTATAGAAAGTTTCTAAATTAGTGCATGTTAAATTTTCCTCTTAACAAGTTGTTGTTTTCAAATGGATTATTGCTGTTTTTATTGAATTTGGAACAAAAGCTAAGACAATCATAAGTTTACAAAGAAGTTGAAGCATACAGAACAAGTGGAAAGACTCTTAGGAGGGTGTGTTCTAAATTGTGAATCATATTCTATGGAATCTAGAAGCCGTTTGAACAGACAGTGAAAAGATATAGCAACGATTCAGGGGAGCAATCTCATATTTATATGAACTGATAGAATCAAGGGACTGCACGGTGGTGGCATTGTTTTGATCAATAATCGTTTCCTTCTTGTAGGTGGAATTACATTATCGTTATTACATACCTTATGAACGGTTGAGAACTGAGGCAAAATGTGTAGTTGATAATGTTTATACTGGGGCAAATTTTTTTGAAAAATGAATTTCAAATTGATTTTTCTATGGTTTATACTAGTCCAAATCATGATTTGATTGATTTTAAATTGATTTGATGCAACATACTGGGCCAAATTTTGTCAAAAAAAAATGAAAATGAAAAAATGATTGATTTCAAATTAATTTGGATGTCGTATTTACTTCAAAATTTTCAATGGGATGCACCAGTATCCTCATTCTTTGCAATACTTTTTGAGAAAATTGGGCTAATCAAGAGGAAGGTGACATAAACTTTTTCCTCTACTTTTATCATGTAGAAATTCATTTTACTACTCAATTTTTTCAAATTTTGTCGCCATAGAGTTCTATTGAAAAAAAAAAATAATAATAATAATAATATTATTATTATTATTATTATTATTATTATTATTATTATCATTATTATTATTATTTTGCTTTCTTCTTTCGAAGAAAAAAAAATCCTTTTGCTTTCTTCTTTAAAAAAAAAAATCCTTTTGCTTTATTTTTTTCAAAAAAAAAATCCTTTTGCTTTCTTCTTTTAAAAAAAAAATCCCTTTGCTTTCTTCTTTCAAAACAAAAAAAAAAAAAAATTCCTTTTGCTTTCTTCTTTCAAAAAAAAAAAAAAATCCTTTCGCTTTCTTCTTTCAAAAAAAAATTCCTTTTACTTTCTTCTTACAAAAAAAAATCCTTTTACTTTCTTCTTTCAAATAAAAAGAAAGAAAAAAGAAAAGAGGGAAATATTTGATTAAAGGTTTTTTCGTCACTCCATATTTTATCTATCTTGGCAAACCAAAATCATGCATTTGTCTAGCAAACTGGACGTTGTTCATGTCTACTTTTTCCAAGTTTTGCAACATAAACTCATGCATTTTCATTCACACTGATTGCCTAGGGTCATGCATGTCATGCTAGTTTACTTTTTAAGTTTTGTAGCATAGACTTTGCACTCTCATTAAGTACAATAGCCTAGAGTCATGTATTTGGACATCAGCCTCATTTTTCCCTTATCTTAACTGCATTTATCCAGCATTTATTTAGCATATCGCAAAGTATTTGATCTCTCCAGCAACTCACATGTCGCGTTTTAAATTCAGTTATTTAAATTTTAGTCCACGTTTTAAATTCAGTTATTTCAATTTTAGTTTCCAGTAGTCCAATCCATAGCTTTGGAAGCTGCATTTTAAATTCAGTCATTTTAATTCCAGTTTCCAGTAGTTCCAATACATAGCATTGGAAGCCGCATTTTAAATTCAGTCATTTCAATTCCAATTCTCGGTAGTTCCAATCCATAGCATTGGAAGACGCGTTTTAAATTCAGTCATTTAAATTCTAGTTTTCGATAGTTCCAATACATAGCATTGGAAGTCATATTTTAAATTCAGTCATTTAAATTCCAGTTTCCAGTAGTTCCAATCCATAGTATTGGAAGCCACATGTTAGATTCAGTCATTTAAATTTAAATTTCTGGTAGTTCCAATCCATAGCATTGGAAACCGCATTTTAAATTTAGTCATTTCATTTCAAGTTTCGATAGTTCCAATCCATAGCATTGGAAACCGCATTTAAATTCAGTTATTTCAATTTCAATTTTCAGTAGTTCCAATCCATAGCATTGGAAGTCGCATTTTAAATTCAATCATTTAAATTCCAATTTCCGGTAGTTCCAATTCATAGCATTGGAAGCTGCATTTTAAATTCAGCCATTTTAATTTCAGTTTTTAGTAGTTCCAATCCATAGTATTGGAAGCCGTGTTTTAGATTTAGTCATTTCAATTTTAGTTTCCGGTAGTCTCAATCCATAACATTGGAAACCGCATTTTAAATTTAGTTATTTTAATTTCAATTTTCGGCACAAGATCCAATCCATAGGCATTGAACGCCGTGCTTTGAGTTTGCTTATTTTCATCTCATTTGATCCCAACTTGTCCGTTGGGCTTATATTACTATTAAGTCCCAACTTGTCCGTTAGGTCCTAACTCGTCCGTTGGGTTTACATTTTTGTTTAAGTCCCAGCTTGTTCGTTAGGTCTTAACTCGTCCGTTGGGTTTATATTTCTGTTAAGTCCGAGCTCGTCAGTTGGGCCCCAACTCGTCCGTTGGGTTTATATTTCTGTTTAAATCCTAGCTCATCCGTTGGGCCCCAACTCGTCTGTTGGATTTACATTTTTGTTAAGTCCCAACTCGTTCGTTGGGCCCCAACTTGTCCGTTGAGTTTACATTTCTGTTAAGTTCTAACTCGTCTGTTGGATTTTAATTCTGATCATTTTAGTCTGGCAGCCCAGACTCTGCATTTTATTTTATCCTGGCAGTCTAGGATTCTTACATTTATTTTGTTTAGCAACCTGGACTTACTTTCTGTCCATTTTAGTCCGGCAGCCTAGACTCTGCATTTTATTTTATCTTGGCAACTCAGGATTATCGCATTTATTTTGTCTAGTAGTCTAGATTCGCTTTCCTTTCATTTTAGTCTGGCATCTGTTTATTTACTTTTTCAAGTTTGGCAACCCAAACTTTGCATTCATCAACCTTGGCAGCCCAAGGTCATGCATCCGTCCAGCAGCTTGGTCGGCATCTGTTTATTTATGTTTTCAAGTCTGGTAGCCCAGGTCTTGCATTGCATTTTATGATTCCTGGTAGTCCAAGATTATTCATTTATATTTTTAAGTTGGCAGCCCAACTTTGCATTCATCAATCTTGACAGCCCAAGGTCATGCATCTGTTTAGTAGCCTGAACGACATATGTTTATTTACTTTTTCAAGTTTGGCAACCCAAACTTTGCATTCATCAACCTTGGCAGCCCAAGGTCATGCATCCCTCTAGCAGCCTGATCGGACTCTATTTATTTATATTTTCAAGTTTGGTAGCTCAGATCTTGCATTGCATTCTATGATTCCTAACAGCTTAGGATCATTTATTTATATTTTCAAGTTAGCAGCCCAACTTTGCATTCATCAACCTTGGCAGCCCGAGGTCATGCATCCGTTCAGCAGTCTGAACGACACATGTTTATTTACTTTTTCAAATTTGGCAGCCCAAACTTTGCATTCATCAACCTTGGTAGCCCAAGATCATGCATCCGTCTAGTAGTTTGGTCGGCATCTATTTATTTACATTTTCAAGTTTGGTAGTCCAAACATTACGTCTAACTTATCAATATTTATTTTGTCCAGCAGCCTAAACTTATTTTTTGTCTATTAGTTTAAGCACTTTATTAGGTCTTGCAGTTTTTACGGCTTTATATTATCTTTGTTCAGCAGTTCGAATGTTGCATTTCCTTCTCTATTTTGATCACAAATTTTAAAAAAAATTGAATTCTTGTGTTACCATTTGCAATTGTGTTATCATTCGTGTCAACAGTTCACTTGCATCCGAATTACGTTTTGACCTTATTCCCCTAGGTGGGATACGTAGGGAACTCCTAACGAGTTCGGTTAACCCTTTTATTTGCATTGGCATGTTGTGTTTGTAGTTCATCGATTCGAACTACGTTCGACCTGATTCCGTTAGGTGGGATACGTAGGCAGCTCTTACAAAGTTCGGTCACATTCTCACTTGTTCACTTGTTTACATTCTTACGCTATGTATGTTTAGATGTTTGTCTCATTCCGCATTTGCATTTGTTTTCGTATTTAGGTGAGTCAATATTTGGAATTGTCTACGTCTTTATCTGAAATCTCTGCGAGATTCCCGACAAAGAGGGGCAAGCTGTAAACACCAAATTTTGACACACCCTTTAGTTTTTTTTTTAAATTATATTTTGGATTTTTTTTTATTTTTTCGGGGGCCAATTGCAATTTTTACGCAAATTATGACTAATTAGTCGCATCGGGGGCAAAATGATAATTTTAGCTTGTCGATATTTTTTATTTTATTTATTTCTAAATTCATATTTTTATGGTTTTTATCATTTTTCTAAATTTTAAAAGATTTTTTGAAGTCATTTGGTAATTATTTAGAGTTTTGGTATTTTTCAAGTTAAAAGTGCGTTTTTCAATGCATCCTTTTTATTAGAATTTTGTGTGAAAACTTTTGCATATACATTTCGTACATTTATAGATTTTTCTTTTTGCAAAATTTTATGATTTTTAGAGGTAATTTCAAATTTATTTAATTTTTATCTTTTTGTTTATTAAATCCACATTTCACAAGAATGCATTATTGTTAAAAAAAATTTTGAGTGAAAATTATAATATATGTGCTTTATGTGATAATGTATGTTGTGTAAAATTTTGTGATTCTTTAAATGTCAGTTAGTAATTTTCATAAATTTTATAATTTTTGCCATATTTATGTCACATTTTTCAATGCACTTTTTATTTAAAAATTTTGTATATGTGCATTTTATATACTTATAGATTTTATGTAAAAAATATTCATAATTTATTTTTTTAAGATCGTTTAGTATTTATTTTAATTTGTATTTTCTAATGTTGCATTAACTTTTAATTTTTTACACTGAATTTTCTTTCTTCTTATAATCTTTCTTCTTATAATGTTGTATTTCAGTATTTTTTATATATAATTTAAAAGAGTTTAAGTGGTTTTTATTTTGTTTTATTTTATTTTTCATTTTTCATTTTTTTCTTACAAATTTCAAAAAAAAAAAAAAAAAAACAAAGAGCAGCAGTAGCGTTGTAGCTACTACTGCTGCTACTGCAATGCCTGCTAATCAGCCATATCTACCCCAAACACAATCATTTTCCAGCCACCGCATACCACCAATTCCACCATCTAATCCTATCAATCATCCCTCACCTCTTGCACTCATTTGCTACCAAAGTTTTAGGGATTTTGACTCAATTTTGCTTTCACCATTTTCATACTCAATTCACCCGCAATTTCTCTCCAGTCTCTCTCCGCTCCCTCAATACAACAGCCACTAATAACACACCTGCACACACTACATTTCTCACAATTGACAAATCACAACACGCACGCATACACAATTCACACACCTTACACACCTGCACAAACAAACACAAGCATCACACCTTCCCACTTCACACAAATTCACGTACGCACATTTTCTTTCTCCACCATTCACAGACACACTTGCACATTTTTTTCATTCCACTAGCAACACAAAACTCACACACATTGCAACACTCACAATCACACACTACACCCTGAAATCACAGCACGCTCAATACACCTGCACACAATTCACACTATCCACCATCGCCTTCCTGCAAATCATCATCACTTGCACACACAAACTCTCCCAATCCATCTCTCCATTCTCTCTCGGCCTTCTCTCATTGCACACACAAAGCACACAATACAATCACACCTACACAAACACAAATACGCACACTCATTTGCACACTTTCACTCCCTGCACAAACACAATCTCACTAACAGTCACTCACACACACACACACCTGCAAAACACACACATACACAGCTTACAGGCTTGAACCAAGAATCACACACACACTAGCTTCATTCAAACACTCCACAAACACACATTGCACACACCTGCAAAAACACACACACACGCAAAAACAAAAACAGGCTCCACAACATCACACGCAACTCCATCGCCACCACTCACGGCTGTCCGCCACCGCTACTCCCTCATCGCCGAGCAATTTCACAACATCATCATCCGGATCAAACTCTCTTTTCTCTCAGCCAAAGAGGTGATATGCAAGCTTTCCTTTTAACTGATTTCATTGGCACATTGTCTATTGGATGTGATTTAATATGGATTGTGGTTTAATCTGTGAATAATTTGTTGTGGGTTCTAAAAGAATTGGGGGGTTTGACTTCGTAGTTCTGTTCGGGTTTCAGCAAACCCAATGAAAGAAGAGAAAAAAGAGGGAGAACCCAATTAAACATTTTACGCATTGCCATATCTTTGGGTTAAATTTGATCGCAATGAAGAATGGCACAATAACAAATTTTGATGGAGTGCAAAGTTTTGGCCAAAAAATAGAAAGATGGATCATTGGAGGTGGGAGAATGAACATTTGGACAGATAACAAGACGAGGCATGATTGCCTTATCTTTAGGCTCTATGAGACTATCATATAAAAATATTAAACAACCAAAAATTAACAGAAATTATACATTTATGTTCATTGAATATGCCCGTGCGTATATCGTGCGTGCAAGTTCATACATTTGGAAAATTCATAGGTGCGAAGTTTGGTGTAAGTTTAATTATACCTTTTCTAATTGTATTACGATTTCTTTAATTTCTAATGACTATCAATTGCCTTGACTGGTATTTATGTAGTAATTAAAATTAGATAAATAAGACAATGCTCTATTACTTTGATTCTTCTCCATGATAATTGTTGTGATAATAGGATAATCATTAAGAATTCTTTTAAAAGGTACAATTTTCAAAGAGGATAATTACATGAATCCTATATAATCGTAAGGTGTAATTGCTAATTCTGTTGGAATTAAATACTTTCTATCAAACTGATTATTGGTTTTGCAGTAAATTTAACGAAATTTTCTGCAGTTGCACGTATTTAAGTGCTTGCTATGGCAATCATAAATTTAACAGTTTGAAAGTTTAGAAATGCAAGAAAAAACCATCACAGATTGGTTTGCTATCCTTATCCCTTCTACCTCAAGAAACATCCATACTTATAAAAAATCTTTCCTCTTTATTCCACTGAAAAAGATGCTATAAAAGATTAACAAATGCCTATAACCACATCCTAAAAAAGTACCGGCATACATTATAGTTTTGACTCCACAAATAAATATTCAGTTAGTTCTAAAATGTTTTGCTTATTTAGATTTTAGATATTTACGTTTAATTTTGATTTAGATATATGTACATGCTTTGCATGTATATAATCATGCACCAAATGATACAACTGAATAATAGTAATAGGTAAAATAAAATAATTTATTTAATTTTTAGATTTTATAGCAGTCTATAGATTTAATTAAATTAGATAGAAATAAATATCTGAGAGGTAATGATCACTACAAAAAAAAAAGGTTTTTAGTGACAACAAATTTTGTCAAGAAAAGTTAGGAATTTCGTCAGGAAAAGTTTTCGTGACGGCCCTCCTGTCAAGGAAGCTTGGTCACCTATTCGCTGTCGGCAAAAGGTTTTCCTGACAACTTGGGGACATGTCGTCAGCAAAGTGTTTTTTTTTCCTTGACGGACCGTCAGGAAAAGTAATTATAACGAATTCATTGTCAGGAAAAGTCCTTGCATTGTTGACAAAATTTTGTCAAGAAAACCCCTAGACTGCGTCATTAAAGTTTTGACCATCAAGAAAGATCATGCATTGTAAATTTGCCCAAAAGTTTAGCGTCAAGACAAAGTTATTTTTCCTGATGATAGTTGTATATTATTTTTCATGATGACAGTTGTATCACTATAACAAATTAATTTCCAATTCAACCATTTGGCAATTTTTAATTCAACCAGACAATAAAGTTATCATATAATCCATTCATACATTTGATCCAAACAAAATATAGAAGTACAAAAGCAAAATAACAACCAAAATATTACAAATTATCATTAATAGACAACCATAACATGTCAAGCCACATAATCTAACCTTGTCAAACATTTACATACCACCAAATTTCCAAATTCTAAACCAATATAAACATTGGTGATTTGGATAATAATTGTCATATGCATAACATATGCTAAAACCAAAAGATGGACTTTATGGTCAACAATACAATAATACTAGAGATGGATGGTATCAAAATAAAGAAGTTCTTCAATATGAGCCAAAAAAACTTTGTCCCACACCATATTGCCATTGCAACAAATTCTGTCTTGAGAGAGAATCTTGGAAAACAACCGCATTAGAGCTGCAGACAAAAAACAACCAATCAATCACAATAGCTTATGTTTAGCATAACAACTTTTATGTTTCCATGATACGCATTATTTCACTAGATAAAAGCATAGGGGATATATATTTCAATTCAATGTTCAACTTGTCCCTCAGGCATGAACAGAATTAGTCCATAATCAAGTGCAAGTATGCTGCAATTTCTGCAGCAAATATGCTACAGTTTTTGTTGTAATTTCAGCAACAAGATGCTGCATTTTCTGCAGCAAATATGTTGCAGTTTTTCCTGCAATTTCTGCAGCATATATACTGCAGTTTTTTCTGCAATTTCTGTAGCAAGTATGCTGCAGATTCTGCTGCAATTTCTATAGCATATATGCTGCAGTTTCTGCAGGAAGTATGTTGCAGTTTGTGCAGAAATTGGTGCAATTCTGCAGCAAATATCCTACAGTTGCTGCAGCAATTTTTGCAATAAGATGCTACAATTTCTGCAGCAAATATCCTGTAGTTTCTGTGGCAAGTATGCTATGGTGACATATGAGCAAGAAATAGATAAAGTAACATATTCCAAAGTAAAAGTTTTTGTGGTATGTTGCGAGAAAACTAGGAATTTACTATATTTGGCAGGGGGAACAAATGTAGTAGTAACCTGGTACTGAAGTGAAGGGCCCTGAAGACTAGACATCCATCCAAAGACTTTTAAAATTCACATTTTATCAAATGAGAAGAAAGCAAAACCTTTCTTGTTGAAATGTTTAATGGATCCAAGCAGAAGCTAGTACGTGGTGCTCAAACAACAACCAAATTAGCCACAAACTACTTTGAACAAAAAGAAAGGAACCTTAGGCAAGAATAAAGCAGCAGTCTTTAATCTTCTTTAACACCTTCGAGTGCAGAGATGCACAACATAGATTTATTACACATTAGTTACCCTAAACTAAATAGCATAACTTACTGATAAAACCAAGAATTTACATGCTCCAAGCTTGTGACATATGCCAGTCATTAAGCTAAACATAAAGTATCCTCAACTCTTGAGGAAAAAACATAGCTTTGATATTATTTATATAATATTTCCAAAATGAAGCTCATTATATTTTTCGTCTGCATTATTTTTAATTGTATCACAATGGTTATGCTCTGGGCATTATAGATCCTGCTAAACAATACAAGAGAATATGATCTTGAAAAGATGGTAGACAAGAAATACTGACAATACGACTAGTACAGCCGTTTGGAACTTTCTACTGGGAGTGAGTTGCTTCCCACAATCTATTGGCTCCCACCAAGTCAACGTATTGTAAATACATCATCAGCAACTACATTCTACAATGCCAAGCCGACTAGACTCTCACGTTGTATATTGACAAAGACTTAGACCATAAAACATATAAGTCAAACTCACAACCCATGTCAAAAAAATGATGGGAAACTAATGTTTGAGAAACAGGATAATTAACTGTCATTCCAAAATTCACTACTTAGAGAAAGCTAATTTAGCAAAAATTACAAATAGAGAAAAATTCGGCCCATGAGAGTCAATTAGCATAGCACAAATTCACCTTTTCCATCTAATAAAAGCAAGATATTGATAAGAAAACTTGTATCACATGAAATTTAAGTTATGTGGTTAATAAGAAAACTCACATCAACATGAAATTCAGGCATACCAGTTAATGCTAAACCAAAAGTAGGACTAGAAAACTACTTATGATCTGAGAGAGGCAACACTAACATTGAAAGTGAAAGCAAGCTAATATATATTCTAAGATTTCAAGCATACCAATTAATTCAAGCATACCAGTTAATGCTCAACCAAAAGTAGGACTAGAAAACTACTTATGATCCAAGAGAGGCAACACTATATTGCAAGTGAAAGCAAGCTAATATTCATGTTCTAAGATTTCACATGCAAAACAAAAACAAAACCCACCACCATTTTATTATGTTTCACATGGAATTCTACAGGCATATAGCATAATCTCAATGATTCTATACTCATTAACTATCTAACTGATGATTGTGTTGTTTCGGCAAACTATATTATCAACATAGAGGTGTCCGGAAATATCTCAAATTTGCGTCTGATTTGAACTTTTCTATACATTATATACTATCTACTGAGTATAAATCTGAAAGTTTGCATCTTTTAATCATTATAGCAAGAAAAGTAAAATATTTCGAAACAATAGCACTATCATAAGATTCCCCACAATATGGAAGGAAAAAAAAAAGAGAGAATTTCAGCAGATTATTCGACACCAAGGTGTGTTCTTGGTAAGAAAGTTGTTACTTTACTTCTTCCCAAGATGCTTAAGTGCATGTCTCTAAATTTCGTTGGGCATTTTTATAAAATAATATCACTTCTCTTGTTTTTGCTTTGGAAGAGGACGAGGAATCTGATTTGAATTCCCAATCTTATGTGAGCAATCATTAACTAATGCTACCAACATCGCAACTTTGCTCCAAACCTACAACCCATATCAAAAAAAATTTAGGGAAACTAGACAAATGATAAATAATGCAAGAATTTACCCAAAAATTGAATGTTGAGAGTTGCAAATTGGGTCAACCAAATTTGGGAAAAACTAAAAATTGAGCAAGAAGAGGAGAGTTTTACCTTTTTTCACAGCGAATAGTTAGAGGAGCTGTCAAAATCAGCATTTTAGATTGAGGAAAATAGGAAGAATGCCCGCAACACAGAGAGAGAGAGAGAGAGAGAGAGAGAGAGAGAGAGAGAGACTACCTTAGGGCTTCCAATTTCTACCAATTGCCACCAAGTCTCTTGCAATCGTCCAGCAAGTTCTTAGAGATGAAGGAAGAGAAGTTGAGATGGAAAGAATGGTCAAGAATGATGCTTGGATATTGTGGAGAGTGGGCTGGAGGAAATAGATAGCCGTCAGGGGAGAAAGAGAAGGAACAGTGATTTTGTGTGGTCCAAAAGTTGGGAAATATACTGGTGGGAAAAAATGGAGGGAGTATGAAAACTTTTCCTGACGAATGGGTGTGGGGAAAACTTCAGCTCATTTTGAATGTTGTTTACGTGACAGGCCGTCGTAAAAAACTTGACTTTTCTTGACGAATCTATCTGTTGTTACAAAAAATTTGTCGCGAAAGAAATATTTTTTTGTAGTGAATATGGGTGTAAGAAAGTATCGATCAATATTTTATTCCTATTACTTTATTATAAAATAGATGATCATTTGAAAAATGATTAAATAAAATACACGAATAAACCAATCTCACATAACGGTGGGAGAAAATAACTTTTTCAGTTAGAATAAAGAATTTTTCTTCATAGGATTAAATTTTAAAAGTTACGGAAGCAGGGAATTCCATGCTTCTACAATATGGTTTACAGTCCTTAGCCTTTCCACCAAAACAAACCTTCATTGTGTGTGGCTAGTTACATGAACAATAGAACCATATGAGCTCCTGAATGTCCATTTTACATTTTTTTTTTGGATGTCATCTGCCCTTGATCACTTTTATTTATGTTTACAAAAACCTCTAAGTTTTCTTTTGTTGAGAGCAAATTGAAGAAAATGTTGAAAAAAATAAATTTGCCACACATGAAGGAATTCATTGGACTAAAAAAGTATAAGTAACAATATTAAAGATGATCAATATACCATGAAAGATAAGACAAATGAAGAAAATGCAAAAAAAAAAAAATTATATTAAAATTAAAACTGGTGCGGCAGAACAACAAATTTTATGGTAAAAAATTAAAAATTTCACCAATTGCCAAAATCACTGGGCTCTATTAAATGATCGTGATGAAGCATTATAGAATGGCAAATTTCAACGATATGCAAACTTTTGGCCAAAAGATAGAAAGATGGATCTTTGGAGGCTAGGACAATGAACATAGAAAATTAGAATAGTCCATTAATTACCATAGCCTTAGGCTCTGAAACTATCCCATAGGAATGTTAGTCAACCAAATATATAATAAAAATTTTGCATTTAATATTCAATGAATATGTCTGTGCGTGTAACGTGTATGCAACTTCATACATTTGGAAAATTTATAGGTGCTCAGTTTGGTGTCTGTAGAATTATAGAGTTTCTAATTGCACTATGATTTCTGCAATTTCTAGTTACTACAAATTTTCAAAACAGATGTACGTGTATTAATTAAAATAAGATACGGTAGTAACATGCAATACATTGTTGGTATTTTGATTCTTCTCCATAAAAATTGTTGAGATAATAGGACAATTAGTAAGGACCATTTAAAAACTAATATACTCAAACAGGATAATCACATGAATTCTAAACAATAGTGAGACATAATTGCCAATTCAACTAGAATTAAGAATTTTCTATCAATTTGATTATGGATTTTGGAGTAAATTTAACGGAATTTTGTTTAGCAGCTCCTATTGCTTGCTATAGTAATCCCAATTCATCCATTAACAGTCTGGAAGTTATGGAATGCCGAAAAATCCTTCAAAAACTGTTTCATTATCCTTATCCTTTCAACCTGAGGAAACTTCCATGCCTAGTAAGAATATATCCATTTTTGTTCAATCAAAAAATATATTGCAAAAGATTGATAAATGCTTCTAATCACATGCTTAAATCGATTGTGCATTACAATTATGACTCCATAAATGGGTATTTAGTTATTTTCAAAAAGTGTATGCTTATTTATTTTCAAAAAGATAGTGATATATGTGTAAGAAAATGTGTAATATTTTATTCCTATTACTTTAATATAAAATAGCAAATAATTTGAAAAATTAATTAAATGTATTTGATAATCATGCAAATCCTACATGACGAGGAGAGAGAGAGAGAGAGAGAGCAATTTTTCAATTAGAATAATAATTTTTTACGTTAGATCTAAAATTTTATGAGTAAGGGAAGCACGGAAACTCTTTTGCAAAATGCTTTATAGTTTTTAGCTTTTCAACCAAAATAAATTTCGACTTTGTGTTGCTAGTCACGTGAGCAATGCAATTATATGATCGCATGTATATCCATTTTACCTTCTATTTCGATATAATTTGCCCTCTGATCACTTCCATTTATATTTATATGAACCTCTAAATTTTCTTCTATTGAGAAGGAAATGATGAAAAAACAAATTTTTCATATAACAAGGAATTAATTGGACTAAAAAAATTTATAGGTAACATGTAAAGATGAGAAATATGCAATGAAAGATAAACCAAATAAAGAAATGTGAAAACTATACTAAAATTGAATTGGGATAATGAACGAACAGAAAATTATAAGAGTCCATTGATTACAATGTATTCAGACTATCACAGAGGAATATTAGACAATCAAAAATTAATAAAAGCTTTAAATTTTATGTTCTTTGAATACGTGTGTGCATGTATCGTGCGTGCTATATTTGAAAATTTATAGGTGTAAAATTTGGTGTGTGTTGAATTATACCTTTCTTAACTGTACTATGATGTCTTTAATTCTAGTTACTACCAATTTTCATAACTAATGTGCATGTACTAATTAGAATCAGATGCAATAAAGTGCAGCACATTTTTGCTATTTCATTCTTCTTTATGAAAATTGTTATGATAATAGAACACGCCCTACGGACCTTTAAAAAAATAAAATATTCAAAGTGGATAATCAATTTAGTCGTATACTTTTTTTTTCCAGCAAACCCCATACACAGGAGAGGGATGCCAGCCCTTTACTTTATTAATAACCAAAAATATTTACATGGAGGGGGATATATACCTTACCTCCAAACGGTACATGGTAAATTATGCAAAGAAAACCAAACGTAAAACAAATACATAGTGATAGAAATAGAAATAACTAAAAAAAATTTTCCCTTCTTAGTGTAGGCATTCCTAACCTATCCATTCTAACCTTACCAACTGCTACCCTAGGTAGATTCTTCAAACCCAAATATACCCGATTTTCCTGAGTCAAATCCAAAATTGGCCAATACATCACTACTTTATTTGCCTCGCTGAAACAATAAGAAATCGAAGAGAAACAATATACCCTCAGTTGCTCCACTTCAATTGAAATAGACCATGGGTATTCTGCCTTGGACCTCAAAATGTCGACCAGCTATTTGGAGTCCATTTAAAAGTGAATATTAGTGAACCCATGACTCACACATGATTGAACTCCATGTAACACCACTTTTGCTTCGGCTTGCACACTTGTCAAAGTGCAAAGGAAACATGATAAATCTAATAACACCTTACCTTGAGAATCCTGAAGAATAGCACCACCACCACTCAACCCTGGATTCCGCTTAGACGCACTGTTAGTGTTGAGCAGCACTTCTCCTTGATGTTAGCAATAGGCAAGCTTGGAAATTTAACCATAAAAACATTTTTTATATCCCTTACAATTAACACCCAAATACTCCTCCATCTCAAACTAACCCCTTCAAAAAAAGCAGCATTTCGAAATTTCCAAATATGCCAACAAATAAATAGGGGAGTAATGCGCATCAACAACTCTCTTCTTCAACCACCAAGATGCCAGACAAGCTCTTATAGATATATAGGATATGGAAACATCCAAATCTATCCCAAACGAAGCCCATAATTTTTTGGCAAGCTGACCTGACAAAAAAACATGATGAATCATTTTCACATCTGGAGATGTACAACATACACATTTTGATGGGCCCAAAACACCAAATTTCCGCAAAATATCTTGCATAGGCAGTCTGTGCAACAGTATCCTCAACATAAACAAAGAAATCTTTAGAGGGATATTTGGCATCCACAAGTTCCCAAACAACCATGATCTATGTGAAATCTTACGCACCAAATTATAGGCCGATGCAACAGAAAAATTACCTTTAGGTGTTAGGGACCATACACAAGAATCAGATGAAGATGAAGTAGGAGCAGCAAATCTCGATATTTCACCAATTATCTCAGGAGGTAGCCATCTTTGCATCAATGTAAGGTTCCAACTCCCATTCTTCACTAAGTGTGAAACCTTATTATTCTCATCTACCTGCATCCTCCAACAAAAAGGACCTGACCCAAGCCAATTATCACACCAGAAATGACACAAATCACCATTCCTCAAAACCCAATAGATATATCTCTCTACTATATTTCTAATCTTTAGCATCCTCTTCCATGTTAAGGAAGCAAAATTAGAGGGTCGTACAATGGATGGATGTTTCTCGCCACAATATTTAGCTCTCACAAAAGAAGCCCACAACGAATGTTGAGTACGAAATAACCACCAAAGCTTCAAAGAGAAAGCTAAATACACCTCAGATAAGTCTCAAAAACCTACACCTCCTTCATCAACAGGCATACACAAATCTCGCCACTTAATCTAGTGATACTTCGCAGTCTCTATATTACTAGCCCAAAGAAATCTAGCTAACACATGCTCAATTGACTTCAGGACACCTTGAGTAGGATTTGTAGCCGTCGACAAATGTATGGGGATAGAAGATAACACATGCTTGATTAACACCATCTTCCCTCCCTTGGATAGAAATTGATTCTTCCAAGATGCTACACGATTCACTATGGATTGGGCAATGTCAGCAAAAAATTTTGATTTTCGACGACCAATGTATAGAGGACACCCCAAATATTTCACCGGAAACAAATTCTGAGAAAACCCCGTAATTCGTGCAATTTTATGTCTCCTCATCATTGACATTCCCTGGTCAACCAAAAAATAACTTTTACCCCTATTAATAAGCTGCCCATAAGCCTTTTCATACTAGCCTAAGCACTCAATAATCGTCCTCAAAGATCTATCGACACAGATGAGAAGACTAGGACATCATCAGCATACACTAAGTGGGACACTCGGGGACACCTTCTTGGAACCTTAAAACCAGAAAATCGCCTATCTTCCAACAATCTATTTAAAGACCTGGATAACACCTCAACATCAATAATAAAGAGGCCTAGAGAAAGGGGGTAACCTTGGCGCAACCCACGTGAAGATTTAAAGAAAACAACTGAAGCGCCATTAATAATGATTGAGAACCACACATTAGAAATAAGCCTCCAAATCATATCAATCTACCTCTCACCAAAACCAAAAGCACGCAGCACCTTAGTCAAGAAGAGCTAAGAAACCCTATCATATGCCTTTGCCATATCCAGCTTCAAAATCACATTTCTCCCAAAATTCTTCTTCCCAATGTCTGACACAATTTCTTGGGCCAATAAGACATTATCAGAATGTGAACGGCCTTTGACAAAAGCACTTTGTTAAGGAGAAATAATCTGTGTAAGTAAGCCAGATAACCAATCAGCTAAAAGCCTTGAAAAGACTTTATTAATAAAATTGCACAAACTAATTGGTTGAAAATCAGAGAATTGCTAAGGAGAAAGCGTCTTAGGCAACATAACCAAGGAAGTAGAAGTGATACTCTTAGGAAGTTTTGCCCCAGCAAAAAAACTTAAAACTGCTCTGAACATATCCTTGCCAACCACCTCCCATGCTGCTACTAAAAGGTCCCCTGTAAAACTATCTGGACCAGCTACACTCTCACCATACATGTTTCTAATAGTTTGTTGCACCTCCTCAATAGTAGGAAACTCCTCAAGCATCATGTTGTCCTCCTCAGAAATGACAGAAGGAATCACATCCAATATGTCAAAATCATGATGATGATCCTCAAACAAGAATAATAACTAGAAAAAATTCACCACTTCCAACCCAATTTCTTTATCAGAGGATACCCAATGACCAGCCTCGGTTTTAATCTGACGAATCAAAGCCTAAGCTTGTCTTTATTTAACTATGGAATGAAAAAATTGTGTATTCCTATCTCCAAACTCTAACCATTTGATATGTGCCTTTTGCTTCCAGAACATCTCTTTAATGGCCAAGTGGTTTTGCAAATCATCCTAAGCTTTGTATAGCCTAGAAATGCTAGCATCATCAGAAGAAACACCATCCATCCCTTTTTCAGCTTCCATCAAATTCTGCTCAGCAACACGAACATTGTTGAAGACATTGCCAAAACACTCTTTATTCCACTTATCTAAAACTTTTTTAATTCATTTTAACTTTGTACACAAAGTATACAGAGTAGACCTCGACACGTCAATCCCCCAATTCTCTTTAACCAACTGTAAGAAACCCGAATGAGATGCTCAAACATTCAGGAATCTGAAAGGACGAGGTTTATTGTCAACCCTTGTGGAGATAGACATTGTTAAGGTGTTAAATTGTCATATGAATTATATTTAATTTCCCCTTATTTTGGTCAAGAATTGTGCTTAATATTTCTATTTATTCATCTTTTGTTATTTGGGCTTAATGTAGGAGATTGTTGAGAAAAGATCTTAAAATTGCCAAAATTCCAGACGACTCATCCTGATAGAGCGTGGCCACGGTCTACTGGTGTTGTGGTGCAGAATTCTGTAACGTGAATTGGAAAGGAATGATACTTTTGGAGGGTCCCACTTTCTTTTATGTGATGAGTCTGAATTAGGAAGAAGTTTTGGGAGAATTAGAATTGCCAAGAAAAGAGGAATCTTCCCAAAAAGCAAAAATCGTACAAAGAAGTTGAGTTGGAGTAGGAAACAAAGAAAAAGGAAAGAAGGAAAGCAACAAAAGGAGACTTTTGAAGGGTCTGCAGGATTCATTCTTCAACCGGAGACGCACGCAGCTTTGAGAGAATTTTGAGAGTCTTAGTTATATTAGTTTTGCATTAGTTCTTTAGTCTTCCTCCCTTTCTCTCAAACTACACAAATACTTATCAAATATTTTTGGAGATTTGAAGCCATGATTCGTGGCTAGACTCTTCTATCTAGTTGAAGGATAATCAAAACTCTTGGTTCATCTATTACTGTGAGATCTAATTATTTTTATTATTTTTTGCATTTTTGGGTATTTTTCTATTCTTTGTTTAAATTCCAAGATGATTGTGTTCATTCTTGTGTGATTATTCTTACACAATTAAATAATTAGCCACTATTTAATTGTCAGATAATCTAAGGCCATCTAAAACGTCAAATCTGTAATTGTTTGATAGTTTTAGTATTAGTGGCAAGTGATTAATTCAATTGTAATAGAGACTTTTGGATTATATCACGGGGATAGATAATCTAATTTGAACAAGGCCTCTTAGGTATTTGCTGGTTGGAATTGGTAGCTATTCTAGTTTTAAAGCTGTTGAATAATTGAATCCTAAGTTCTTACATAGGATTATTATTTGACTAGGGAGGTAATTAACGGTCTTACCTTGATTACCAACACAATAAGGAAGAGCAGGTTGTTAGAGCTTCTCAATAACCATAACCAATTTATTCATGAACGTAGGAATTTATCTTTGCATCGATGATCAGTTAAATTGAACCAAAGTATAGACTATTCCTTTGACTAGAGCTTAGATTTCATTTGATCTTGTTTAAATTAATTTTGCGTTATTAAATTCCTTGAATTGAATTCCATTTGATTTAGTTAATTATTATATTTGTTAAATTGAATTTTCTTTAGTTTAATTATTTTCAAATCCCCCTCTTTTAATTTTAATTGTCAAGGAGAAAGAAAATAAATCGACTAGTCCCTGTGGATATGACCCTACTCATCACTACACTTCACTTTATTTTTATTTGACTAGGTGATTTTATTTTTGCTGATTTGACATCCAACAAATTTTGGCGCCGTTGCCAAGGACTGGTGTCAGTGTTTATTTTCTTTTTGGTTTTATTTAGTTGCTAGTTTATGCCTCGTTCTTCTCGTACAGGTGAACTACAATTTGACCCTGAGATAGAGAAGACTGCATGAAGATTAAAGAAAGAGACTAAGCAACTGGTTGAACTAGCATTCTCTTCACCTAGACTCAACTTGGGAACTGGTCTTGTTGAATTGTCTATTGACTCAGAGGAAGAAATCATCATGGCTAACAAGAGAACTTTGAGAGAATTGGCTACACCTGATTTAAATCAACAAACTCTATGCATTGAATATCCTGCTTTAGATGTAGCCTTTGAATTAAAATCTGGTCTTGTTCACTTACTTCCTTCTTTTTATGGTTTGCCAAGTGAAGATCCTCATAAGCACCTCAAGGAGTTCCATGTGGTGTGCTCTACCATAAAGCCCCAAGGAGTTAATGAGGAACAAATCAAGCTAAGAGCATTCCTATTCTCTTTAGTTAATAAAGCTAAAGATTGGCTCTACTACTTACCATCTGGATCAATTACCACATAGTGTTAGTGTATGCCCTAAAATCAAAATGATTTAAGGTGTTTTGTATTTACACTTATTTATGTTATATTTATCCATATGGCATTTTTCTGTATCGTCTATACTTGTATTTCCATGTTACTTGTTTGATTGATAATGTCCTTAGAATATTGATTGTGTATTAGAGATTGTAAGGGTTACAATTATGAGACTCTAATACATAAAGTCATATTCTTAAAGATCTCTAGTTATAGTATTAATGAGATTGGACATCATTAATGCAGAAAGACTAGCACATACTTTGCCTCTACTTATGGTAAGTAGTAGTTGTTCTCATTGACTATGATATGCGTGACACTTAAGCTAGTATGTGGATGCTTGTTTCAAAACAAGTTCATTGGATTGATCTGCCAAGAGTTTCAACTATAGTGCCAATGGTTGAGCTCTTAATGGCAATGGTGTAAGTGATCCTTTGACTTGAGATTACCATAGTATTTTGAGTGTGGATTGCTATACTTTGACTCTATTCCTCGATACCTGTAAAAGGGTAGCCCATAGGTTAGAGATTGGGTATAGTTTGAAGCATAGAAAGATAGCGAGTAATCAATAAAGGATTCACCACTCCTTAATAGGAGAGTATATCCCTTTATGGCCACTTGTTGGAAATATTAACTTATAAATCTTCTACAGAAGTGATAGTATAACTTGGAAGTAGTTTCAAGGTTATACATCATGGGGAGTTATATTTCTGGAACAAGAAAATATAAATTAGTCATTTAATAGTATGCACTATACTTTTAGACTAATTGGGATGTAGTGTGGTGAAAGGATATTAATTACACGGTAGCATTGTCATTGAAGGGTATAGTTTACCATATGACTTTCCTATTCACTTGGGTGGTCATGATGCATTGCTAGACGCCACTCATGATCTATAAGTATGAATTGATTAATTAGTGAATTAATGATAAATTAAAGTGTTTAATTTATTTAGCTCAATTAACGAGTTATAATTTATACTTATTGTCAACGTGAATGGAACCTAATGGGTCACACACATAAAGAACAAAATTTTTGGGTTAAAATGTAATTAAGATAAGTATGAGATACTCAAGGGATTAATTTATGAGATAAATTAACTTAAAGGACCTATTTATAAATATTCTAAGTCTTGTAGGAAATTGGTTTCCTAAAAGAAATAAAGTAACTAATTAGGTTTCCTTATGGAATAGATTTCCTAAAGGAGAAGGTTTAGCTTAAAGTAAGTTACATAAACCTTCTTGGTTTCCAATTAGCTTTATTTCCTAAAAGACTAGAATACTTCCTCTATAAATAAGTTCATGCTTTGACTCTTGAATTATTATTGCAACATAAAAAGAAAACTAGTGAGAGAAAAATTGAAGAAAGAAAAGGCACGCCTCTTTCTCTCTCTAGGCGTCTCTCTCTCTCTCTCCTAATCGTTAGGTTTTTCTTCTTCTTGTGTTCTTAAATAATTCAAGGGAGCCAGCACTCAAAAGTCAAAGCAATTAAGCCTACAAGGTTCCCAAAGAAGTTGTTCATGTGGATATCGTTAAAGGCTCTACACTTGGAGGGCTTTTTGTGGTAGATCTAACATCTTCTTCGAAGGATCTTTGCCTAGTAGCATAGAAATCTTCTGTGCTTAAGGTAATCTTCATGCAAACCCCCTTGATAATCATATAGATATGTCAAAGAGATCTGTGGTTAAGGTAATAAATTTTTATTTTTCCGCTGCGTTACCTATGCTATTACCTTACACATAGAATGACATGAAGAGGCAGTTTCTTGAGAAATTCTTCTCTGCTTCAAGAGTTGCAAATATTCACAAGGAGATATGTGGGATTTGGCAATACAATGGAGAAACATTGTATAAATATTGGGAAAGATTCAAGCAGTTGTGTGCTAGTTGTCCTCACCATCAAATATCAAATCAACTGCTCATTCAATATTTCTATGATGGATTGTCTCCTATGGATAGAAAGATAATAGACACTGCTAGTGGAGGTGCATTAATGAATACAACTCTAACTGAAGCAAGAAACTTGATCTCTGGGATGGTTAGAAATGCACAAAAGTTTGGTGACAGACTTGATTCTACCTCTGGAAAAATCAATGAGGTAAGCATATCTTCCATTGACAAATGTTTAGATGCATTAACCTCTTTGGTTGAAAAATTGGCTGTAGGACAGTTGCAACAGGCAAAGACTTGTGGGATTTGTTATGCTCCAGGTCATCCAACTGATATGTGTCCCATACTGCAAGATGACCCAAACGAACAAGCCAACGCAATTGGTGGATTCCCAGGCCCAGTACAAAGGCGGTATGATTCTTATGCAAACACGTATAATCCGGGATGGAAAGGATCACCCAAATTTCAGCTATGCATCAAGGCGCCAAGGTTACCAACAACAGCAATTTTAGCCTAAGCCATCAATTCCGTTTGCCACAGCAACAAACATCTTCAAAGCAAGGTAAGTCTATTGAAGAAATTGTGAATTCATTAACTAATGATGCTCAGCAATTTCAACAGGGGACAAGGGCAAGCATTCAGAACTTGGCCAATCAAATGAGTCAGATGGCATCCGCCATGAGTCAAATGTGATGTTCATCGAGCTATACCCTGGTTCATTAGGCAAGTATACCCATCGTTCTAGTAGTATAGGATAAGTGAGTATCAGGTATCATTCCCATGAGGACGATATGAATTCTAATACTAACACATTCCCTATTATCTAACCCACAAATTCGAAAGATTGATATAATTGAATCAAAATAAACTAACTACCTAAACCTAATTAGCAAACAAGAGCAGTCGAAGAAGAGAAAATACCAATGATCAAAAGTAGGAACTAAATGTGGAATTCCCCTAATCCTCTCTTTATTATGGTTCAATTCTAGATTAATGAATAAATGATATCATTTAGACCCTAGAATCCTATGTTAGGTCATGGTCTCTCTCGAGTATTATAACCCTTATCTCTCCAGTTGATTAATGGGAATCTCTTCTATCATTAAAACCCCAAAGAGATGAAGTTACAATTCAGAGATTCTATTGTGTGGGTTAGGTATGAATCTACTCGGGAAGACTTATGTGGTTCTATCTCTAACAACCCATGCAAGTCTTATTATTTGTGAAGGGATCTAATCAGTTAGGTTATTTCTCAATAAACCTAAATGAAATCGATGATTGAGTCAAAGGTCGCGTGCAAATACCCAATTCAATCAAGCAGTAAATTTGAAATAAATCCAAATAAGGAGAATTCCATTCATTAATCAAGAAAATAGATCCATAATAAGTGAAATAGGGCTCAACCCATCTAATTCCTAAGCTATTTAGTTCATAACTACAAAGGGAAGATCAATAAACAACAAAGCAAAAATAGGAGAACTCATTCTCATAAAGCCACCAATTCTTCGCTTGTGTTGCTGCAGAGGTTGTCCCGTAGTTGCTACCTCTCTTCTCTCGTTGTTCTTGCCTCCTTCTTCTATCTAATGTGTTCTCTCGTTCCTCGTTACCCTAAAAAAAGACCCCTCTTCTGCTTTTTAATGATATATCTTGGTCTTCCCGTTCACTGCCAATTCTATTGCTAAAAAATCGCAAAATCCTGTAAGTGAGCTGCCCCCACGGCTGCCCTAGCCACGTCCACGGATGGATGAGCCGTAGGTAGAAACTGGCAAGCCGTGGCTGCATTTGGACTCGCGGCTAGTGAGCCGTGGGTGATCTCAAGTGCTCAACCTTCTGTTCTTGGCCGTAACTCAGTCCGTGGCACAAATAAGAGCGTGGCGAATGTCAGAAACTTTTCTTTTGCATCCAATCACGCCTCGAACTATGGTCCAATAGCTCTAATGCCTTTATAGCTTAAAACCCTTGGACTTTGCTCTATATTTTGGTGTGTTTTGCTCCATTGATCGTCCGCCATCATCCAATCAACTATCCAAGTTCCGTCTTTGCAACTTCAATTGATTAAATTCGATGACGAAGCTGTCAAAAACCTACAAAATAGCACGAAAACATATGTAGATTACACATTTACACAAATTGACATAAAAATCACAGATGAGAAGAAATAGCTAAGAACCAGAGGAAAACTCATTGAAAAATCATAAAAACCTAACATAAAAACCTACTAAAAAACTAGTGCACTTTAGCACTTATCAAAATGCAATCTCAAAATTTTGAAAAATTACCTTCACAGATTGTGGTGAATCCGAAGTAGAATGCTAGTGCTATAACCTCAAGGAGTGACAAGCAGTTGAAAGAGCCTAATATGAGAGCATCTAATAATGAAGAAGAAGAAGAACTTGAGAACGAGAAAGATGGAGGTCAATCTCAAAATTTGCAAAAGTCAAAGTCTAAAGAGAACCTCCAACTATGATGACAACTCTTCCACCATTTCCTAGCAGGTTTGCAAAGTCTAAGAAGAAGGAGCAAGAACAAGAAATCCTTGAAACATTTCAAAAGGTTAAGGTAAACATTCCACTTCTTGATGTAATTAAGCAAATACCTCGTTATGCTAAATTTCTCAAAGAATTGTGCACAAGTGAGAGAAAGTTGAAAGTCCATGAAAAGGTTCACATGGGAGAAAATGTATCGGCAGTGCTTCAAAAAAAGTTGCCACCAAAATGTAAGGACCCTGGTATGTTCACTGTTCCTTGTAGAATAAGAAATTCAAGGATTGAAAAAGCTATGTTGGATCTAGGTTCTTCTATAAATGTTATGCCTCGTTTTATTTATGATTCATTGAATTTAGGACCTTTAAAAGAAACGGATGTAATCATCCAACTAGCTGATAGATCTAATGCATACCCTGATGGAGTCCTAGAGGATGTTTTAGTTCCAGTAGATAATTTGGTCTTTCCTGCAGATTTTTATGTTCTTGATATGGAAGAAGATATTTCTTCTAGTTCAACTCCCATTTTGTTAGGAAGGCCATTTTTAAAAACTGGTAGGACAATCCCTAATGATTGTCATTCAGTTTTTGTTCTAGACGTTGTTGATTCTTTAGCACTGAAAAATTTTGAGTTAAGTGATGAAGATGCATTGAAGATTGCTCTAACATGTAGTCTTGATCATGAGGATGTCAAGGGATTGAAAGGGAAGTTTGATTTTCCTCTTGAACTGCAGGAAACTATTGTTGCATTGAACTCACTTCAACCTAAGAAGGTTGATGTGTCTTATCTTGCCTTACCCTTATCTCACTCAAAGCTTTTACCCTCTACTGTGCAGGCTCCCTAGGTTGAGTTAAAGCCACTACCCAATCACTTAAAGTATGCATTCTTAGGAGACAAAGAGACACTACCATTGATCATCTCTTCAAAGTTGAGTACATTGGAAGAAAAAAGGCTGATTTGAGTGCTTAAGGACCACAAAGAAGCAATGGGATGGATTGTTGTAGATATAAAAGGAATTAACCCCATGATATGCATGCATAGAATTTTGATACAGGATGATGCCAAGCCTTCTAGAGAAGCACAACGTAGATTAAATCCACCTATGATGAAGGCAGTCAAGAAAGAAGTTTTAAAAATTCTTAATGCAATTATCATCTATCCAATATCGGATAGTAAGTGGGTAAATCCCTTACAAGTGGTTCCAAAAAAGACAAGTATAACCGTGGTAGAAAACCCCAATGGTGAGTTAGTACCTACCAGAGTTCAAAATGGATGGCGAGTTTGTGTTGACTTTAGAAAATTGAATTTTATGACTCGCAAGGACCATTTCCCTTTACCTTTCGTTGACCAAATGTTAAAAAGGTTATCAGGAAAATCTCACTATTGTTGTCTTGATGGTTTTGCAAGTTTTCACCAAATACCAATTACACCTAAAGACTAGGAAAAAATGACATTCACATGCCCGTTTGGTACGTTTGCATATAAGAGAATGTCTTTTGGTCTTTGTAATGTCGCTGCCACATTCCAGAAGTGTATGGTTAGCATATATTCTTGTGAATTCAAAATCACATTCAAATCACCAACAACCAATTAGGGCAAGTTATGCACACTTTTATCCCTCAACAAACCATGCCATAATTCAGCTCTATCCATGACATTAGACTTGGCATGCGTGAAAGAAGACACCACAGATTGATGTGCGCAAGGGTAGCGAGATTGCCAAGACCGCTTGATGAATCCAAGTTGTATGCTTCGAACCCTTCTCCAACGAAGAACTAAGTTCTAAAACTCTAATTTAGGACCAATGTGAGCGAGTTCAATATGCCTAAACTAAAGTTCTAAAGACTTGATCAAACGCGAAAGAATGAACTCTAAGCTAGGGTTTAGGTCGCCACAAGGATAACTTGATAAGACCAAGAGTTGTTCTATTCTAAGAACCAAGAAAACTCTCACTTGAGCTCTCAAACACACGAAATTTTTCTGAAAATTCTTCTTAAAATTCGTAATAGTAAAAAGGCCTATAAATAGGCTTACAAGATAGTTCTAGAATTCAAGTCTTTAACAACTACCAAAAAACTAATACTTGACTAAATAGAATTCTTAACTAAAACAACTTTGAAACAATAAGAAAACTACTCAAATAGCAACTAGAGTTATAGAACTTAATTAAAACAATAAGGAAACAATAACTTAAAGGCCTCATGGGCTTGGCCGAATGCCCAACATGGGCTTTGGTCGTCCATCTCAATGCTTCACTCTTCACGGCAACTTTGGACAGCTTCAAGATTATTTTCTTCAACCATAATCACGTTTACAAATAGTGGTGATGGTGAATTATTGGCCCAAGCAACCTCTTTCTCATGCAAGTCCATAATCAATCCATGCAATGCTTCCTTCATTCTCCTTGCTCTAGCACGTGTCATTGGTCCATCTAAGCCTTGCAAAGGATCCTTGGTACTTGTCATCTTCGATTCATTCATAGAGTCTCCTTGATCCATATCATTCCCTCCTTCCTCGAAAGGATTCGCCCTCGAATCACCTACATCATAAAGAGTAAGATCAGAAACATTAAAAGTAGCACTTATAGCCCCATACTCACTTGGTAGGTCGATCTTATAGGCATTGTCTCCTATGCGTTCAAGCACTTGGAAGGGACCATCTCCACGTGGGCCAAGTTTGGATTTCCTTTGAGTAGGAAACCTCTCTTTCCTCATGTGCACCCACACCCAATCACCAGGTTCGAAAACCATCTTCACACGCCCTTTGTTGGCAACTCGTGCATAATGCTCATTCCTTTTCTCAATATTAGCTCTCACCTTAGTATGTAATTCCCTAAAAAAATCAGCCTTCTTCTTGCCATCCAAATCTGCACGTTTGTTAGTAGGCAAAGGAAGAATATCTAAAGGTGTTAAAGGATTAAACCCATAAACAATCTCAAAAGGTGAGTAGGAAGTAGTAGAATGAGTCACACGATTGTAAGTAAATTCAATGTGTGGAAGGCATTTTTCCCAATTCTTTAAGTTACGTTGTATGATTGCACGTAACAAAGTAGTGAGTGTTCTATTAACAACCTCAGTTTGACCATCAGTTTGTGGATGTGCAACAGTAGAAAACAACAATTTTGTGCCCAACTTACTCCACAATGTGCGCCAGAAATGACTAAGGAATTTAACATCACGATCACTCACAATTGTTCTTGGCATGTCATGCAAACGTACAATTTCCTTAAAAAACAAGTCAGCAATATGTGTAGCATCATTGGTTTTAGCACATGCAATAAAGTGAGCCATTTTGCTAAACCTATCAACTACAACAAATATGCTATCTTTACCACTAGATGACCTTGGTAAACCTAAAACAAAGTCCATAGATATGTCTATCCAAGGTTGATGAGGGACGGGTAGAGGAGAATATAAACCATGTGGTTTAACTTTTGACTTTGCTTGCCTACATGCAATGCATTTATCACACACAAATTGAACATCATGTCGCATGTTTGGCCAATAAAAATGCTCATTTAAAACAGACAAAGTCTTTTGAATTCCAAAGTGTCCCATAACACCTCCCCTATGTGTTTCCCTAACAAGCAATTCACGAAGAGAACAATTAGGCACACACAATTTATCACCCTTAAACAAATAACCATCATGCCTAAAGTATCCCTCATGAGCTTGTTTATCACAAAGCTTCCAAAGGTGAGAAAAATCAGCATCATTCTCATACAAGCCCTTAACAAGTTCAAAACCAAGCAATTTAGTATGTAAAGTGGTAAGAAGAGTATACCTCCTCCAGAGTGCATCAGCTACAATGTTCTCCTTACCTTGCTTGTATTTGATGATGTAGGGAAAAGTCTTGATAAATTCTAACCACTTAGCATGCCTTTTATTCAATTTACCTTGAGACTTCAAGAACTTCAAGCTCTCATGATCAGAATGAATGACAAATTCCCTAGGTAGCAAGTAGTGTTGCCATGTTTGCAAGGTCCTCACCAATGCGTAGAACTCTTTATCATAAGTTGGATAATTCAATGTTGCACCTTGCAATTTCTCACTAAAGTAAGCAATAGGCTTCGATTCTTGCATAAGAACAGCACCAATTCCAACCCCAGAAGCATCACACTCTACTTCAAACACCTTGTCAAAATTTGGCAAACCTAGCAAAGGAGCATGAGTTAGTTTTTCCTTTAATAATTTAAAAGCTTCTTCATGCTTACCTTCCCACTTAAACACTACATTCTTCTTGACAAGTTCATTAAGAGGTGCAGCAATAGTGCTAAAATTACGCACAAACCTCCTATAAAAACTTGCAAGACCATGAAAAGATCTCACCTCGTTTGCATTAGTGGGAGTCGGCCAATCTTTTATAGCTTGTACCTTGGAGTCATCCACCTTAATACCTTGTGAACTTACTATAAAACCAAGAAAAACCACAGACTCCATACAAAAGGTACATTTAGACAAATTAGCATATAGTTGATTTTCCCTAAGAACAAGAAAGACTTCATGCAAATGATTAACATGCTCTTCTAGGGACTTACTATACACTAGGATATCATCAAAATATACTACTACAAATTTACCAATGAAAGAACGAAATACATGATTCATAAGACGCATAAAGGTACTAGGAGCATTAGTTAATCCAAAAAGCATAACTAACCACTCATATAACCCATACTTAGTCTTAAAAGCAGTTTTCCATTCATCCCCTTCTTTCAGTCTAATTTGGTAGTAGCCACTTTTAAGATCAATTTTTGAAAAGATAGTAGAACCATACAACTCATCTAGCATGTCATCTAATCTAGGAATAGGATGACGATACTTTACCGTTATTTTATTGACGGCTCTACAATCCACACACATCCTCCACGTACCATCTTTCTTTGGAACAAGTATCACGGGTACGGAGCATGGACTTAGGCTCTCTCGAACAAAGCCTTTATCAACGAGCTCATCCACTTGGCGTTGAATTTCCTTTGTTTCCTCAGGATTTGCTCGATATGCAGGGCGATTTGGAATACTTGCACCAGGTATGAAGTCGATTTGGTGCTCAATACCCCTCAATGGTGGTAAGCCACGTGGTATTTCTTCAGGAAATAATTCCTTAAAATCCTGTAGTAAAGAAACAACCACACTAGGAAGAGAATGATCAATATCATTAATGGAAAAGAAAACATCTTTGTACAAAACTATAAGCACTTGTTGCTTAGCTATCAACACTTCTTCAATTTCACTCTTGGTAGCATAAGCATTAACTCTTTGTCTTTCTTTTCCCTCATTCTCTTTTCTCTCTTTCTTTCCTCTCTCGGCCCTTACCATTGGTAAGTCCAACTCAATCTTTTCCTCCCTTTTGCTTATTTCTTCTTTGTTGCTCGAATGACCCTCTCTAGTTTTGAAATCTTTTGCAATTCTTACTTGGTCAGCATGAGCATCAATTGGAAGTAAGGCAATTTCCTTTTTATTTGTTATTGTTACTAACTTGTTTTTTGCAGGATTTTCTTTGTAGTTATGGCCGAGCAAGTTGACCAAAAGCTTAAGGATATTGAGACCTTGTTGAGAATCATGCAAGAGGACTTTAGGAGGATCCATACACGCATGGATGATGTAGAGTTATCCGTGAAGGGGAAAGCAAGGGTGTTCACTAATCCGACCAATGAAGAAGAGCAAGAGGATTACGATTCAGATTATGAAGAGATTATCTCACGCAAAGGAAGGAGGGTGCGCAACCAACAAGATAGCAATCTTGGAAGCATCAAAATGAAGATACCTCCATTCCAAGGAAAGCTTGATCCTGAGGCGTACCTTGAATGGGAACGCAAAGTAGAGCATGTATTCAACTGCCACAACTACTTCCGAGGAGAAAAAGGTACAATTAGCTGCAGTTGAATTTACTGATTATGCTAGTGTTTGGTGGGATCAACTTGTGAAGGATAGGAGAAGATGTGATGCTGAGCCCGTGAGGACATGGAGAGAGATGAAAGCAATCATGAAGAAGAGATTTGTGCCGAGCTACTACTCTCGTGACCTACATCAACGTCTACAATTCCTAAGGCAAGGATCAATGACGGTGGATGAATACTTACAAGAGATGGAGATGCTCATGATCCGAGCTGATATTAGGGAAGAGGGAGAGGCGTTAATGTCACGATTTATTGCTGGACTCAATGCCGAGATTAGAGAAGTCTTGGAGCTTCAACATTACTTGGAGATTGGTGATCTTGTAGAGAAGGCTATCAAGATAGAGAGGCAACTTAAATCACGCAAGGCAAGGGCATCCATGAGCAACACTAATCGAGCTCAATGGAGAGAAAATCGAACAAGCGAAAGGTCGTGGTTTTCAAGCTTCAACTTTTAGGGAGGATCGATCTTTTCCACATTTTAGAGAAAACCTGAGTTGCTCCACAAGCAAGGGAGTTCGTGAAGAACAAGCAAGAGGCATCAACCTCTAGACCTCAATCAAAGCCTAAGGGAGAAAGTTCCACATGAATGAGGGATGTTCGATGCTTTAGGTGCCAAGGTTTTGGACACATGGCTTCAAATTGTCCAAACAAAAGGGCTATGGTTATGATGGATGATGGAGATGTGGCAAGTATAACTTCTAGTGATGATGATGAGATGCCACCATTGGAAGGAGAAAGTGATTCTGAGAAAGCTTATGATGCTGATCATGGAGATACACTTATCACAAGGTGAGCCTTAAGTGTGCAACCTAAGGGGGACGATGAGCATATTCAAAGGGAAAATCTCTTCCATACTCGATGCACTGTCTTCAATAAGGTATGCAATTTGATTATTGATAGTGGAAGTTGTACTAATGTTGCTTCTAACTTTGTTTGTAGATAAGCTTGGATTGGAGTCTATAAAGCATCCAAAACCCTACAAATTGCATTGGCTTGCTGATACTGATGACATGAAGGTGACTAGACAAGTACTTGTGCCATTCTCTATTGGTAAGTATAAGGACTGAGGTATGGTGTGATATTGTACCTATGCAAGCATGTCACATACTTCTTGGACGTCCTTGGCAATTTGATCGAAAGGTACAACATGATGGTTACCTTAACAAGTACTCGTTTATGTGGAATGGTAAGAAAGTCTCTCTTAATCCTTTGTCACCTATTGATGCTCATGCTGACCAAGTAAGAATTGCAAAAGATTTCAAAACTAGAGAGGGTCAATTCGAGCAACAAAGAAGAAACAAGCAAAAGGGAGGAAAAGAGTGAGTTGGACTTACCAATGGTAAGGGCCGAGAGAGGAAAGAAAGAGAGAAAAGAGAATGAGGGAAAAGAAAGACAAAGAGTTAATGCTTATGCTACCAAGAGTGAAATTCGAAGAAGTGTTGATGGCTAAGCAACAAGTGCTTATAGTTTTGTACAAAGATGTTTTCTTTTCCATTAATGATATTGATCATTCTCTTCCTAGTGTGGTTGTTTCTTTACTGCAGGATTTTAAGGACTTATTCCCTGAAGAAATACCACGTGGCTTACCACCATTGAGGGGTATTGAGCACCAAATTGACTTCATACCTGGTGCAAGTATTCCAAATCGCCCTGCATATCGAGCAAATCCTGAGGAAACAAAGGAAATTCAACGCCAAGTGGATGAGCTCGTTGATAAAGGCTTTGTTCGAGAGAGCCTAAGTCCATGCTCCGTACCCGTGATACTTGTTCCAAAGAAAGATGGTACGTGGAGGATGTGTGTGGATTGTAGAGCCGTCAATAAAATAACGGTAAAGTATCGTCATCCTATTCCTAGATTAGATGACATGCTAGATGAGTTGTATGGTTCTACTATCTTTTCAAAAATTGATCTTAAAAGTGGCTACTACCAAATTAGAATGAAAGAAGGGGATGAATGGAAAACTGCTTTTAAGACTAAGTATGGGTTATATGAGTGGTTAGTTATGCCTTTTGGATTAACTAATGCTCCTAGTACCTTTATGCGTCTTATGAATCATGTATTTCGTTCTTTCATCGGTAAATTTGTAGTAGTATATTTTGATGATATCCTAGTGTATAGTAAGTCCCTAGAAGAGCATGTTAATCATTTGCATGAAGTCTTTCTTGTTCTTAGGGAAAATCAACTATATGCTAATTTGTCTAAGTGTACCTTTTGCATGGAGTCTGTGGTTTTTCTTGATTTTGTAGTAAGTTCACAAGGCATTAAGGTGGACGACTCCAAGGTACAAGCTATAAGAGATTGGCCGACTCCCACTAATGCAAACGAGGTGAGATCTTTTCATGGTCTTGCAAGTTTTTATAGGAGGTTTGTGCGTAATTTTAGCACTATTGCTGCACCTCTTAATGAACTTGTCAAGAAGAATGTAGTGTTTAAGTGGGAAGGTAAGCATGAAGAAGCTTTTAATTTATTAAAGGAAAAACTAACTCATGCTCCTTTGTTAGGTTTGCCAAATTTTGACAAGGTGTTTGAAGTAGAGTGTGATGCTTCTGGGTTGGAATTGGTGCTGTTCTTATGCAAGAATCGAAGCCTATTGCTTACTTTAGTGAGAAATTGCAAGGTGCAACATTGAATTATCCAACTTATGATAAAGAGCTCTACGCATTGGTGAGAACCTTGCAAACATGGCAACACTACTTGCTACCTAGGGAATTTGTCATTCATTCTGACCATGAGAGCTTGAAGTTCTTGAAGTCTCAAGGTAAATTGAATAAAAGGCATGCTAAGTGGTTAGAATTTATTGAGACTTTTCCCTACATCATCAAATACAAGCAAGGTAAGGAGAACATTGTAGCTGATGCACTCTCGAGGAGGTATACTCTTCTTACCACTTTACATGCTAAATTGCTTGGTTTTGAACTTGTTAAGGGCTTGTATGAGAATGATGCTGATTTTTCTCACCTTTGGAAGCTTTGTGATAAACGAGCTCATGAGGGATACTTTAGGCATGATGGTTATTTGTTTAAGGGTGATAAATTGTGTGTGCCTAATTGTTCTCTTCGTGAATTGCTTGTTAGGGAAACACATGGGGGAGGTGTTATGGGACACTTTGGAATTCAAAAGACTTTGTCTAGTTTTAAATGAGCATTTTTATTGGCCAAACATGCGACATGATGTTCAATTTGTGTGTGATAAATGCATTGCATGTAGGCAAGCAAAGTCAAAAGTTAAACCACATGGTTTATATTCTCCTCTACCCGTCCCTCATCAACCTTGGATAGACATATCTATGGACTTTGTTTTAGGTTTACCAAGGTCATCTAGTGGTAAAGATAGCATATTTGTTGTAGTTGATAGGTTTAGCAAAATGGCTCACTTTATTGCATGTGCTAAAACCAATGATGCTACACATATTGCTGACTTGTTCTTTAAGGAAATTGTACGTTTGCATGGCATGCCAAGAACAATTGTGAGTGATCGTGATGTTAAATTCCTTAGTCACTTTCTGGCGCACATTGTGGAGTAAGTTGGGCACAAAATTGTTGTTTTCTACTGTTGCACATCCACAAACTGATGGTCAAACTGAGGTTGTTAATAGAACACTCACTACTTTGTTACGTGCAATCATACAACGTAACTTAAAGAATTGGGAAAAATGCCTTCCACACATTGAATTTGCTTACAATCGTGTGACTCATTCTACTACTTCCTACTCACCTTTTGAGATTGTTTATGGGTTTAATCCTTTAACACCTTTAGATATTCTTCCTTTGCCTACTAACGAACGTGTAGATTTGGATGGCAAGAAGAAGGCTGATTTTGTTAGGGAATTACATACTAAGGTGAGAGCTAATATTGAGAAAAGGAATGAGCATTATGCACGAGTTGCCAACAAAGGGCGTGTGAAGATGGTTTTCGAACCTGGTGATTGGGTGTGGGTGCACATGAGGAAAGAGAGGTTTCCTACTCAAAGGAAATCCAAACTTGGCCCACGTGGAGATGGTCCCTTCCAAGTGCTTGAACGCATAGGAGACAATGCCTATAAGATCGACCTACCAAGTGAGTATGGGGCTATAAGTGCTACTTTTAATGTTTCTGATCTTACTCTTTATGATGTAGGTGATTCGAGGGCGAATCCTTTCGAGGAAGGAGGGAATGATATGGATCAAGGAGACTCTATGAATGAATCGAAGATGACAAGTACCAAGGATCCTTTGCAAGGCTTAGATGGACCAATGACACGTGCTAGAGCAAGGAGAATGAAGGAAGCATTGCATGGATTGATTATGGACTTGCATGAGAAAGAGGTTGCTTGGGCCAATAATTCACCATCACCAATACTTTGTAAACGTGATTATGGCTGAAGAAAATAATCTTGAAGCTGTCCAAAGTTGCCGTGAAGAGTGAAGCATTGAGATGGACGACCAAAGCCCATGTAGGGCATTCGGCCAAGCCCATGAGGCCTTTAAGTTATTGTTTCCTTATTGTTTTAATTAAGTTCTAGAACTCTAGTTGCTATTTGAGTAGTTTCCTTATTGTTTCAAAGTTGTTTTAGTTAAGAATTCTATTTAGTCAAGTATTAGTTTTTTGGTAGTTGTTAAAGACTTGAATTCTAGAACTATCTTGTAAGCCTATTTATAGGCCTTTTTACTATTATGAATTTTAAGAAGAATTTTCAGAAAAATTTCGTGTGTTTGAGAGCTCAAGTGAGAGTTTTCTTGGTTCTTGGAATAGAACAACTCTTGGTCTTATCAAGTTATCCTTGTGGCGACCTAAACCCTAGCTTAGAGTTCATTCTTTCGCGTTTGATCAAGTCTTTAGAACTTTAGTTTAGGCATATTGAACTCGTTCACATTGGTCCTAAATTAGAGTTTTAGAACTTAGTTCTTCGTTGGAGAAGGGTTCGAAGCATACAACTTGGATTCATCAAGCGGTCTTGGCAATCTCGCTACCCTTGCGCACATCACAGATGATGCAAAAAAACTATGCCTAACCAAAAAGGAAATATGCTTTGAACTCTCCCCAATAAAGGATCATGAAAACAGATCATTAAACAACACCCAAACTGTCGCTACAAAATTACATAATGCATGCCAAAACCCTAGCTTTAACCGAATATTATCAATCTGACATCCAGATATTTCACACAAAGCAAGGAATTGAATCTTATGTAGCCGAATTAATTTTCTAACTCTCCTAAAATGAGAAGGCTTCACCAACCCCCCCTAATATTAAAAAAAAAGACAATTAATCATCAGATAACACTTGGAAAGAGTTATGGGAAGGTTTGGCCATTAAACGTAATTCCCTATCTGATGGAAATTTTGCCCCAATAGCCTTGGTACCTTTTTTAGGATCTTGCAAATTGTGAATGGATGAATGTAATATGCCAACAACTAAACATCCATGAGGTGACTCCACCAGCTCCACCTCCATAGTTGCACCTGATGCTTGACCCATATCCACACCCTTTGAACCCTTAATACCCTCTATAGCTTGTACCAAACTATTGTGTTGTACCTCTCCTCCTTAAACAGGTTCCAAAGACACGCCTATAGCTTCCACAAAACCAACCTTTGAATGCTCCAAAACCACCGCATCATGCGAGGATTCAACAGCCATTACTACCTGTAAAACATCAACAATTTCATTTACCTTAGCTGCACTCCTATTATGCACTCCTATCTCCCGTCTCAACCCTAGGTTACCATCTGTGTCAACAGTAGCAGCTCTCCCCAAATCCAATCCCTCCTGCCTAGCAGACGCACCCAAGTTTCGACCAGCAGGAGTAGCCAGCTTATGGTCAAACTCAGTAGCAGCAGTAGCCAAGTTCTGACCAACAACAGCAAGAGGAGCATCCATCTGAATATGATCCAACGCAACTAGTTTACCAAGGCCCTCAGCTTCTGCATGTGAAGCACTTTCACTAACGCCTATTGCAATCTCTGCCTAATGCACCAACTTGCCTTTTCTTGATGAACATCAACCTGAAGCCCCTTATTTCCAATCACCTCAACAATTGCAGGTGAAGAAAAGGCCCTCACCTGTTGCCCCACATTGTTGTTCTCAATATGAGCATCAGCATTAGTCATTCCTGAAGCAACAAACACCCCAGGTTCAGAAGCTTTCGACTTCACAGGTGTATAACGTTGCAATTTCGAAGGTTCCACAACCTATTTATGCCCATGAGCTACCACCATGCCCACTTCCCGTTTACATTCTTCCTGAGTATAACCCACTTTCTAGCATGACTTGCAATATTTCGATAAGTTTTCTAGCACAATCTTCTACCAAAATCCACTGCTCTCACCTTCCATCCCAATCCATACGCACTTAGGTATTGGTTTTAGCAGGTCAACCTCCACACACACCCTTGCGACGCTTGGCCTAGTTAAAGTAGATATAGCAGCATCTGTGAATAATGCTTTCCCAACCATGTTCACAATTGAGAAGAGGCAATGCTTATTGAATAAGTGCACTGGTAGTGAAGCAAGGAAAACCAGACAGGGACTAGTGACGTTTCCTTAGCAACATGGAAATCTAGAGTTCATTTGAAGGTTCTCATTTGAAACTTTCCAATGGACCATAAATTCCTAGTCCATAAACGCAGAAAATCTGCCTCCGAATTACACCTTAATAACACATGTCTAGAGTCCAGATAACCAACAGCAACATCATTCTTCAAATCAAGCGCAGTAATAAACTTCCTAATCTCCTCCAACTTGGATCTTCCAAAAGAAAATTTGCCCACAATAGCAACTGAAAAGGCTCTACAACCTTCTAAATATCATGTTTGGAAAAGAAAATCGCAGCCTTGCCCTTATAAGAATTTGGCTACTTAATCTGCAACTGAGTCGATGGAAAGGAATTCTGTGAAGCAAAGAGTTGAGCAAACGACTTCTTGTTCTTTGGTGATTGTTGATGTGTCTCCCCATCATCAACATGTTTTCTCGGTGGCCATAAGGCAGCCATGGCTACCTACTGAGTTCAAAATTCAAACTAATTTGGTTCAAAATATCCGCAAGAAAGAGAGAGTGATTTGTTAGGACAATTTAGTCATATACATTAATGAAGGATAACTGCTAATTCAGTTGGAACTAAAATTTTTGTATAATTTGAGCATTGGTTTTGCCATGAATGGAACATTGGGGTTTGCTCAACAAAATTGTTGAGAAGAGAGCTTTATTGGAACAAGTCCCCCTTGCCTCTCCTCTTTCTTGCTTAGAACTTAAATTAGTTCCTCAAATGCTTTGTTTGGCTCTATTTAATTTTGTTAATGTTAATGCTAGTTAGTTTGCTCGATTAATGGTGAAGCCCATTTAGGCCATAGACTAACTGTTTTATTGGCATTCATTAACTTAAGTTCTCTTGGAGTCTGATTTGGTTTGTGGATTAGTAGATTGTAGTGGATTTGTAGGCATTGAATCCAGAAATTGAGATAACAGTTGAGGTTCCTTATGTAGCTTTCAACCCTGGTAGAATTTAAGATATTCAGTTGAGTGATCAACTAACTAGCAATGGATACTTTAAACCTGATTTGACATTATTTAATTAATTGATCACATTAAATTCTATATATAGATACTAATAGTGATGATGAGACTGCTATGGTGACTGATCCTTCCATTACAATTCTAGTTGCCGAATATGCATTTGTTGAAACATATAGAATTCTGGACACTATGCCTAGGCCACCTCATATCAACAAAGAATGAGCAAGGAAGCATTACATGGATAGCATATTGTATGCAAGTAGTTCATTTTGCATAAACTAAATTAAGATGGCCAAAATGCATTTTTCAGTTACAAAACACTCTCACTATTAAATGATTATTGTAGTCAATCCTCAAGTCCACAAGAGAGCAATTGTTAATGTTTTGCAAATAGTGGGTTATAATTTGAGATTTCAAATAGTTGAGTGATACTTGAATAGATCAACTGAAACCATTCATCCTTTTTCATTATGCTCAAGGTCATATTGAAATTATATCCAGCATTAATTCATTTTCCAAAAGGTTCAACTCTGCCGAGATATGTGATAATCAAAGAAATTATCCTTGGTTTGTTGTAAGTTCGGTTATCTGTTCTAATATTTCGGTAAATAAAAACTATATTTTATCTTACTTATAGTATAAATATAGGATTGTATAGGGGCGACAAATAGGATACATGCTCTTGCATGTATTCCCCTTGAAGTTCAAGGAAGGTTTCGTGGCCAAAACGATATGTCTACACAAAATGTTCTAGCAGGTATTTATTTTGACCTTAAATTTTCACATGCGCTTGCTAGTTGGGAAGGATTGACACATGATTCTCATGTTTTAAAAAATGCTCATTCTCAACCAAGTTGCCTGTGAGTACCCCAAGGAATTTGTTTTTAATTTTTTGAGTCACAAGTATTATGGAAAATGAATATACACAACAAATTATTTTTGTGTTTGAATTCTAGACTAGTATTATCTTGTTGATGCTGATTATGGAATTTGCAATAAGTTCATCCCTCCATGTACTAAAGTTCGATATCACCGCTTAGAATATGGAAATAATTCCAACAAAATGAAAAAGAGCTTTTCAAATTTCACCATTCTTCCTTGTGAACCATCATTAAACGTGGCTTTGGTTTTTTACAAGAACTCTTTATTTATAGAAAAACCTAGCTTAAGATCCCTTTCCAAGTTGCAAAATTGGAATGATGAAATTTGATTTTTCAAGCCTTAGAAGTCTTCCTTGAGCTTTTTAATGTGTTCTAGGGAAGAGAAAATGTAGTTGTACATTAAATATATCTAAAAAAGGAGTATGAACAAGCTGCAAGTTGGAGAGCAGCCAAAAAACCTTTTTGGAATGGATTTGCGGATGGAATCTGCAAATTGGTGGTCCGCAAATTTTACCTAGAAGATGGACGAGTTAGGTTTTCCTCAAAATGTAAAAGGTATATCTCTTGAGTTAGCTTTCCAATCCACATGCTTCATATCATTTTCAAGTATGAATGTTAAGATTTGGCCAAAATACTGAGAAGTGGTTGAAAGAGCTTCACAACACAAATATACTTCAACAATTTGGATTTGTAGCTTTGTAAACGTGATTACTAGATTTTTATGTCTTTATAAGAATTGGAATGTATCCTTTTACCTTTAAAATTCAGCAAAAATCATCGCAATCCAATATTTGTAACTAAGGTTATCACCAAAATACTGAAATGTGTTATTGTTATCAAACCATAGTTTTTTCCAATTCTTCTTCTTCCATTGCTTTTTTGCCCTTTTTTTTTGTTTGTATTCCTTTGATACCCTTGAGACCTTTTTTCAATGTTGATACATAATTTTTTTGGTAGAATTGATGAAGAAAATTTCCTACAATTGAGCAAAATAATCTTAAAGATGTTGAATGTAAAAGTTGTCTCATTGAAACCTTCATCCAGTCATCCTCAAATATACTAAAAATGTGATCATTTCTATTCCAATTGATCTAAATTATGATTGAATATATGAAACCTACAAGATTGTACAAAATTTGTGAATTAAAATGCTCAAAACATGAATTTAGCATTAAATCCTTAATTCCTAGGAAAAATTCTAATTTGGAATAAATGAGCCAAATTTATATTGGAAGTACACTTAAAATACAAATTAAATCACAAATAAAAACTGGCAAATTTATTACTTATCATAGATAGTTATCTATTTTGAGATTTCAAACCCTAGATATGGTGCTAGCATGCTACATCAACACAATCACATTATAGGTATAGTTCCAAATGATATATTCAAGCAAGAGGTCGTCATCCAAAAGCAACAATCCCAAACTTCAAGTGCCCTTCATGAACAACATTTTCAAACACAAACATGTCAAATACGAAGTGGGAAGAGATCCAAAAATAGAGAATGGGCAAGTAAAAAGGGTGCAATTTCACATGCTAACGTATGCAAATTACATGTGACAACGAGCAAATAGATGATGTGGATGCTTGCTGTTATTTGGTTTCTTTTTTCGTTGAAATTTCAGCTTGTTGAATATGTTTGCAAAAGTAGTAGGCTATCATAAAGTATTTGTTTGTGTATATTTGTTTATGATTGTCTTTTAGCATTTGAATATCATACTTGGTTATGAATATCTTTTAGAATTTTTTTTCTTATTTAAATATTTTAATATATGCATGTCTCCTTGTATTTATGTACTTGTTATTGAAATTGATTGATTTGGTATAAAGATGGGAAAGAAGACTAAGAAACAATTTGGGTGACCAAAGCCAATAAAATGCCTCGTGCTTGAGATTCTTGCGGATGAAGTGAAGCTGGGATAAATGCAATAATTTTAGCAATTTTAAACCACATTCATTCACACATGTGATAAATGCAATAAAAGAAAATTTTGGAGCTACATGTCAACGAGATAATGTGGAAATTAATTTAACAATGATGAAAACTTCTTGGTCTGCAATAGTGGCAATTCGTGACAAAAGTTGATTTGGGTGGAATGATACATTAAAGATGGTCACTGCCAGTCTTATTACATACCAAAAGTAGTTCAGGTAATTCATTTTTTCTTTTTTCTTATGCATTTTTTATGTTTAAACTAGTCGTGGTGTTTGGTGGTGTTTGTTTGTGGGTGCATATGTTTCTATGTGAATTTGTATCTGACCATGTGTTGTGTAGGGATTTATATTAGTTGTATAGAAGTGATTGGTGTTTCTCATCCTAGGAGTCTGTGAGCGTGCTCGAAAGGCATAGATGATAGAGTATGGTGCATGTTGTGAGTGAGGGTGTTGGGTGTGAGTGATTCTATGGGGTAGTGGTGCTAGGGAACTATGAGAGCGCAAGTGTGCAATGTTAGCGAGGGTAGCACGTGTTTAATGTGAGCTAGATAATGATGGTGCAACTAGTTGCAAGTACAGAGTGAGCAGTTGGAGCAGAAGGATTGGAGATGTTGATGTGATTTGTGGAATATTTGTGAGTGTAGAGAGTGACTGTGAGCTATGTGGTGAGATGACTATATTTGTGTTGCAACAAGGTTAGCATGAGTGTGCAAAGATTGTGCAATTGTGACCGCCGCACCTTACCCTAAGGCGTACCAAAGGGCTCAGCGGATTGCCTGCCTAGCTCTCATCAAGACTCGGGTCAAGCACACACTAGAATCCATGAAACAATCGATATTCTATAAAAAAAACTCGTAAATACATTCATATGATTTAAATTTAAGAGTAAAGTTACCAGTTAAGTAATTTACATAAAAAACACTTAAATAATACAGTAAAATCTCAACCATCCCTTTTACTAACAAAATCCTACCATGAATTACTCTTGAATCTTCACCACCAATCTTAATAACAGAAGCCTATTTAAGGAGAACAAATAAAAAGAGGTGAGCTATAATAGCCTAGCAAGGTTCCCGCACATGCAAACACACAGGCAAACAATTAGAAAAATAAATAAATAAGTAACATGTGCCATAAAATAGTATAAGAACAAGTTAAGTAAACAATTGATCAAATAAGGAAGGATACATCTCAACTGCGGGAGTATCAAGTACATAATCATGTAGCAATAGTGTTCGGACTAATAGAGAAAACCAAGTCCTTGCCAATGATCAGGTAAATATCAGATAACAGTACCCAAAGCCACCCATGCACCTTTGCCTCCTCAATACCTCCACTCCAGGGAGAGATCTCACCCCTGGAGGGTAAAACAGTTTGTTCAGTCCACAGTTGGCCTCTTTGAGGAATCTCAACTTAGGGGAAAGAACATGAACCCTAATGCCCAACACCTTATATCCTCTTCAATACCAGTATGACTAACCGTGGTGTAACTAGTGAAGTACGGCCACGAAAGTCTAGCCCGAAGGCTTAGTTCAGTTGAAAGTTCACAAACAAGTATATTCATATCAGAGAATTTGTGCATGTAACAAATTGCGGGATAGCTGTGATAAAGTACACATCTCACCCTCATATAGCACATTGTAGTAGCTAACAAGTATCAAGCATAAAATGGGATTAACACTTAAACATGCATCAGGCGCACATAAGGAAACAATCACCTGAAAATTTCAAGAAAATGCCTCGTAAAATGTGCGAGGTTCAGACTCGAATCCTGAAATTCATAAGTAGTCTAATTAACCTATTGAATTTTCTTTCAAAGATTTTTTATAAAATGTACCTAAGTTTAACTATGGTTTTAAAATAAATGTAAATTTGTTATAGGGAAAAATCCAAGAAGTTATAATAAAGGAATCCTGGTAAAGCCCTAAATCAACTGATAAAGAAACCTAAGAAATTCCCTTTTTCAAAGTAATTTAGTTCTAAGGGCAAATAATTCATTAAGTGTCAAAATTAAGGTTAAATTTAAAAGGAATAATTAATACTAGAAATTCGTTATTAATTTTCACTTTATTTACTATATTAGTTGCAAAAGTCTTATAATTCGCTATACAGTTTGGACCAAAAGAAAATATTGCTAAATACTATGAACTAAAGAAGTAGTTTAATTAAATATTGATTAGGGTTCAAGGTTTTGATGTAAAAGAAGTTTTGTCCAAAATAATTAGTTTATAAGTAAACTAGTTTTTAAAGTTCAAGAAAGATTTATTAGTAATAGTCAAGTAAAATTTAATAACTTAGCAAAATTAATATAGGTTAAAATGAGAAAACTCCAAAATATCCTATACTTAAGTAAATTAATGGTTTTAAACTAATTAATATCAAACTAATGATATTTAATTAAATTAAGACTAGTTAAATAACAAATTAGGGTTATTTGGTGAAAACATACTAAATCAAGTATAAAGTGAAACTAGTCAAATTTCACTTACACATTCAAAAGTCAAGTTTCTAACCAGTTTAAATCTTCAAAATTTATAAGAGTTTCTTCCTAAAATTGATTAACAAGGTTCAAAATTCATTGCACAACATTTTCCTAAAAACCGGTTAAGTAGATTAAACTTAAGGAGCTCATTATTTGGTGTCACTTCAACCAATTCACAAGCTGAAATTTCCAGCAGGTTTTTGTCATCAAAACTTGGCCAAAACAAGGTTAATATAGATGGAAATATTAAGTTATCAAAGCTGAATTTTTTGTAAACTAGTAAAGCTAAATTTTTTCAAGGTTTGGAACAAGGAAGTGCCGGTTTGCAAACTGAAATTCCAGCAACTTCAGCCCACTAAACAGGCCTTAAATACTGAAATTCTTCCAGAATTTTTCCTCTAACAAGACTAACCAACATGCCTTCTAACTCTAGTCAAAATTTCAGCCATAAATTCCAAGATTTTCCACTCAAATAGAGCATCAATCTCCTATACAAGTCCATACTAATCAAGTAGGTCATAACATAGTTAATCTACTATCAAGGAAAGGATCAAAACAAGGGAAACCTCATAATCATGAGCATAAATATTCATATATATAATCAAGAGAACAAAATATAACCATAAATCTTAAGTACTTAATGAAATCATAAGAAAGACATAAGAAATCTTCTAATAAAACTTCAAAGAACTTGAAGTTTCTTGATGAATTTACCTCAAAATAGGGTAGTGTTTTAGTTGAAGAAGAAGTGAATGATTAGTCCCTTAAGAACCTTCAACTTTGAGCAAGACTTGAGCTTGAAACTTGGAGAGAGTTTGTTGAAATTTGAGGGGATTTCTTTTCTAGTTAGGTTTAGCTTTTGGGGAAAGATTAAGTTAGTTTTTAAGTGTTTAAAATGGTTGAAATTGAAGAGTATTTTGGGCAATAGGATGGCCGGCCAAGAGGAGCAAAAAGTGCAAGGAAATTTGAGCCAAAGAAATTGAAAGAATTGGTAAAAGTAAAAGCCAATAATAGGTGGCCATTCATGGTGCTAGGTGGCATAATCTTCCAAATATCTAAGTAATAGGTGGCCTTACTTTTCTAAATATCTAACCTTGGTTGGTAACATTTAATTGGTATAATTTTCTATGATTATCATTAAACATGTATTAATAATAATTCAAGAAATCAAATTATAAAAGAAAATAATACAATAACAACTAATAAGAAAATTTTACAATTAACATTCATAACATAGAAACTAAGCAGTTTTAAACTTCTAGGGTTTTACAACAATGGTTTGTGAGTTGCAGCAATGTGATGAATATATTTGTGCTACAAGTGTGTGAAATGGAGTGTAGAAATTAGTGTACTACAAATGTGTGAAGTGAAGTGATATCCTCTTTGCAACACTGTAGATACTATAGGCAAGTGTACCTATCGTTCCGTAGTATAGCGTATAAGGAGTACTGAGTGTCGTACTCATAGGGACTTAGCAAGTACTAGTAGTTACCCGCAATTTATTATCTAGTCTAATTGATATGATAAATCAGAACAATAACAAACTAGCCTAAGTGAATTAATGAACGAGAATGCTAACAAATCAAACGCAGATAGTTGAAAAAGAAGGGAATGCAGTAGTTTCTAATGCAAAACTTAGAAGTGGAATCCCCCTAACCCGATTATTAGCTTTAATTCGTGCCCAATGGATTACTCAAACTCAATTGACCCTAAAATCCCGTTATTAAGTTGTAATCTTTCCCAAGCTTACAACTTCTATCCCTAGATTGATTGATCGGAATCTCTTCCCAACTCAAAACCCCTAGAAGATGCAATAGAATCAATAGATTTTATCATACGAATGGATTCACACCCAATTAGGAGAACTTATGGAATTCTATTTCTAGCAATTCATGCAAGTTCTTTCACTTGAGAGTTGTTCTACATCAATTGAGTGATTTCTCAATTACCCAACCAATACAACTGTTAAGATTGAATTCGTGCACAAAAACCCAATCCAATTCCATCAATAAACTCACAAGTAAACCAATTAAAGATGAGATTTTTTCCCGTTAAAACAACGAATCAAAACATCATAAACAGAGGTTAGGGTTCAACCCTTCTAAGTCTTAAACAAATCTACTCCATAGTCAAAGGAGAAAGTTCAACAAGAATCAAAGAAAGTAATGAAAAACTCATTCTCATGTAGTGTTTCTTCACTCTTCTTTGTTGCAAAAATTCCCCTTATGCTACTGCACTTCTTCCTCTCTCTTCAATTCTTGAGTTTTCTTCCCTTGCGTTCCTCCTCCGTCCTCCCCCTTTTTGCCCTAGAAGAGCCCTCTTTATTCTCTAGTCTGTTCCCCTCTCAACTTGGGTTCTTTTTCCCAAACTTCGCCTTGAAAACATACTGAAATCGCAATGATACACAGCCTCATCCGTGGCCTCGGCTGCATCGCGGATGAAAAGTAGTCTCGGTTTGGTATCACCCGTGATGTCATCCGCGGCGCGGGTGCCACCGCGGATGCCGACAGAAACATAAATTTTCATCGACCAAGCCACTGTCCCCACCCACGACCTCATCCGTAGCACGGACGAAGGCGAAGATGGGAACAAAATCCTCAATTCCCTTCGGCCATTGTTTTGTACTCATAATCTCTCTTCCCCATTTCACGTACACTCAACTATCCTTTGGTATTCGGCAGAAGAAGGTGGAAAAACTTATAAAAACGTGGAAAACAAGCCAAATGATGTAGCTCTCTTGTCAAATTCACTCAAGAATCCAAAAGAAAGAAAAACCACAATTATTAAGCAAAACTTGTAATGAAAAACACGTAAATGCTAGCCTAAACACACCTAAAAACCTAGTCACTTCAGCCATTATCATGAAGTGCACAGACTAGTGTGCTACAAGTTTGTGAAGTGTCTAAAGTGAAGTGTAAGGACTGACGTATGTTGTGGTTTATGAGCTGAAGCAGCTGTTTGTGTACAGGTTGCAATGGAAGCTTTGTGGTGCTATTAATCTGCTGCTCTTTTTGCATTTGTTTGGAAGGAGTTGTTGTTTGTTCCTAGTGTAGTAGCTGATGTGAGGATGAATGAGAGAGGTTTAAGTGTGAGGGAGTGAGATAAGGTTGGTCATTATGAGGGAGATATGATGGGCCTGTGCAACAATAGTGACTAGTGTAACTTTAATACACAAGACCATTCCACTTGAGAGTTGTAACTATCTTCAACAACCTAAGAATCTGTCTCACTGAATTTAATTATATTGGTTTAAGTTAACATTTCATAATTTATGTCAATATTAGAACCTTAAGGATTTTGAATTTCAAATTTTTGAAAAGTTTGTTTAATTTTAGTAATTTATCATAATAAGACATCGATATCTATTTGAATGTCTTTAGACATTTTGTTAGTGACATTGTACCATTTTGTGTATATAGACATATTTTGCTCAATTCGTTCTTGAGGTTGTCATGTTTAGGGTTCTTCATGATCACTGTGTTTGTTTATGTTTGCAAGTGACTATTGATGTTTGCTTCTGGCAACATACACTCGATTGATGATGCCAAGTTTTAACATAATATACTTGGTTGATTTATGCTTATCCTACATACAGTTACTTTTGAAAGCTAATTCTTTATACGCTCTTATCTCCTAACCACTAATGATTAATATGTTGCAGCAACAGGTGTGATCGAGTCGAGCAAGCCCGAATACCACATGTTCGAGTTCGACTCGATTACAAAATGACCATGCTCAATCTCGAGTTCAAGCTCGTCGAGTACACAAATTTAGGGCTCGAGCTCGATTCATGCCATATTAGAGCTCGAGTTCGAGTTTGAATTAAACCACAACTTTCTTACAAATTTTGGAGCCAATCTTTAAATTGAGAAAATTTTATAAGGTTGGAAAATACAAAGAATAAAAATTTATATAATTTAGATATTTACATACAGGTCCCTAAAATATTTTTAATTTTCAAACAATGGTCCTTAGCTTAACCGGGTGGCAGAGGTAGTTCACTGTCTACAGTTGTTGTGGGTGAATTTTTTTCTCCTTACAAAATACACCATTGGACTCATTTTTTTACATTGATTATAGATCTAAGTTTAGATTTGGACAAAAATGGACCAAAGAGCGTAGCTCTAAAGAAAAAAATCATTAGTAGGCGAACATTGACCGCTGACAAATCACTTCTTATTGAGATAATCTTTGCACCAAAATAATCGAGACAATCCATAGAATAAGTATCCATAAATAATCAGTCACAAACAAGATCAAAAAGGCATAAATATAAGCTTCAAAAAGCCATAATTTTAAATTCAACAAAAATCCCAAAAACTACCACCAAACATCATAAAATAGCAACAATCAATTTTGTGTAAGCGGGATGTCGCTGCTGGTGTGTTTGTGTGTGTCTTTGTGGGTGTGATTTTGTAAGTGTGTTTGGCCTAGTGAACTTGTAGACATGAAGCAAAGAAAAGACAGAGTCAAATTAGTAGAGAATAAGAAAGGGCTATTTGCCCTTTTTTTTGTTTTTTATTTTTTAGTTTACGTTAAAAGGATTTTACCAAATTACCCTATAATATTTAAAGTAGAATAGGTAAAGACGTAATTTGCCTAAAATGTTTAAACCATTTAGCAATTTTACATATATAAGATAAAAATAATAAGATAAAATGTGTGTGCTCGAGTAACGAGTATTCGAGCCAGGTACACGAAAGCTTGAAATCGGCTCTATAATCTATTCATACTGCTCGAGCTCGACTTGAGTTCGATCAATTCCGAACTTGAGTCAAGCCTCGATTTATTTATATCCCTACTTGTAACTAAGTTTGTAATGCTTGATATTTAATTATTTATGATAGTCGAGTAGTGAAGGACAACAACTAATTCATTTGGATATAAAAATCATCTATTTATTTGACTATTAGTTTTGTTGTAAATTTAATAGAATTTCTGTTGAAAGTTCCTATCCAGTTGCTTGCTATAGCAATCCCAATTCATATTTAACAGTTTGGAAGTCTATGAAAGCTGGGAAATTTCTTCACATACTATTATGCTATCCTTATTCCCCTATAACTCAAGTAACCTCCATGCTTTTCAAAAATATTTCCTCTTTTTGTCAAATAAAGAGAAATTGCAAAAAATTCAAGTGCTTCAATATACTTGTATGCGTTTACAGTTGTGAATCCATAAATGAAAATCTAGTTAATTTTAAAATTCTTTGCTTGTTTAGATGTTAGACGTTTAGTTTTAATTTTAGCTAGGGAATATTATGCGTGCTTTCCACGTAGATAAATCATCCCAAAAAATGAAACAACCAAATAATAATTATGAACAAAGTAAAATATATATATTTTTTGCATTTATTTAAAAGGCTTTAGTATTATGAAATGAGATAGAAATGAATATATGAGAGTTAAGTTAATGATATTTTTTTTAAATTGGCTAACCTCGTGCACCGGGAGAGGGGGACTGCCACTCCCCCCGTGTTTAATGATATGTATTTAAGAAAATATTGATCCAATGTTTCATATTATTACTTATATATAAACTATGGATCTCAATGTCTCGAAAAAATCATGCAAACCTAGCACAATAGGGTGTAAAGCAATTTTTTGTTAGAATTATAAATTTTTACATGCCAAATCCAAATTTTTAGAACTTAGAGAGGTAGGGAAATTGTTTTGCAAAATGCTTCAAAGTCCTTATATTTTCAACAAAAAGAAAACCTCCATTTTGTGTTGCTTTTCACATAACCAATAAAACTATATGATCTTCTGCATCTCCATTTTATCTTCTATTTAGATATTGTATGCCCTCTGATCACTTTCATTTATGTTCACCGAATTTTCTAAGCTTTTTTATTAAGAGCAAATTGAAGAATATGTTGAAAAAAATAATATGCCATATAAGAAGGAATTTGTTGGACTAATAAAATTTGTAAGTAATACTTGTAAAGATAACAAATATGTTATGAAAGATAAAGCAAATGAAGAAGATGAGGAGATTAGATTAAAATTAAAACTAGTGCAATAGAACAATGAATTTTGTGATCAAAAATAAAAATTAGACAACCAAAAATTAATATAAATTATACGCTTTATGATCTTGATGTGTGTGTGTGTGTGTACTGTGCGTGCGCATTCATACATATGGAAAATTCTTAGGTGTAAAATTTGGGGTATGTTAAACTATATCTTTCCTAATTGTACTACTATTCCTTTAATTTGTAGCAACTATTAATTTTCATAAAAGATTTGCATGTACTAATTATAACATGTTATGATAGTAAAATAGTTGTTTATTGTTACTTTGATTCTTTACCCTAAAAATTGTTGTGATAATAGAACAAACACTAAAGATCGCTTTAAAGGAATAAAATATTTTTAGAGAATAATTGCATGAATCCTATACAATAATGTATAACTGCTTATTTAGTTGTAATTAAAAAATTCTATTAATTTGATTTAGTAGTTTTGTAAAATTTGTGAATTTAACATAATAGCCTTTAGCAACTCCTATCCAATTGTGAATTTCAAAAATTTCCATTAGAAACTTCTATCCAATTGCTTGCTATAGTAATCCCACTTTGCATACTAATAGTTTGGCATTTTAAATAAGCAAGAGAATTAGTCCACAAACTACTTCGTTACTTTCTGCTTCAAGAAAATTCCATGTTTGTTAAAATTATCTCTTGAATTTATCAGTTAAATGAGATGTGAAATATTGACAAATGCCTATAATCACGTGCTAAAATATGTTGGCATATATTATATTTCTAACTCAACAAGAAAGTTTTGTTACTTTTAAAATGTTTTGCTTATGTAGATCTTGGACATCTGCATTTAATTTTGACAAGAAATATTGCACGGGTTTAGCACATAGATAATTCATCTCACAAATGAATAAACAAACAATAGTTACAAGCAAATAAGATAATTTTTGAATTTTGAATTTTGATCATAAATATTAGTATTATTTTATCACATAGAAATGAACATATAAGAGATAACTCAATGATAATTGCTTAAGAATTTGTTGACACAATATTTCATTACTACACTTAAATATAAAAGTAGATGATCATTTGAAAAAAAAATTAATTGTAAAGGATAATCACGCAAATCCTACCAAAAAAAAAAAAAGAGCAAAAGTAATTTTTTTAAATATAATTATGAATTTTTTTCTCTTAGACTTAAAATTTTGAAAGTTAGGGAAGCAGAGAAATTCTTAGCAAAATGCTTCATAGTCTTTGGCTTTTCAGCTGAAAAAACTTCCATCTTGTGTTGCTAGTCACAAAAGCAACAAAACTATATGATCCTTTACATCTTCGTTTCATCTTTGATCTCCAATATCTTCATTTTACCTTTTATTTGGATATCATATGCCCTTTGATCACTTTCATTTATCTTGATAGGAACCTCTATATTTTTTTTTATTGAGAGCTAAGTGACGGAAACGTTGATAAAATAAATTTGCCATATAAAAAGGTATTCGTTGGACATTAACACTTGTAGACATGACAAATATGCTATAAAAGATAAGACAAATGAGGAAGATGTGAAAATTATATTAAAATTAAAATTGGTATAACAAGATAAGGAATTTTGTGATCAAAAGTGAAAAAAATTTTACACCTTTTTCCACATATTTATGCTCCATTAAATGATTAGCATGAAGTATTACACGAAAGTAAATTTTGACAGAGTGCAATGTTGTGTTTAAAATAGAAAGTTGGATCTACCAAGACCAGAACAAGGAATATTTGGACTGATTATTTGAATAGTCCATCGATTATCACGTCTTTGGGCTCTATAGACTATCATAGTGGAATATTAGACAACCAAAAATTAATAGAAATCATACACTTCTTGTTCTTTGAATATGTATATGCATATATCATGTGTTAAGTATGTTAAATCAATCAATTAACGATTGTAGATCAATTAGCTTGATTATAGGAATCATTCATGATTGTAGGAATTTGTCGCGCCCCATTTTTCGAAAGAGGAAAATAATTAATAGTAGATATAATCGTGAGATAGTGTGGTGAGTCGGAAAAAGGAAGAGGAAGTGTTAAATGTGATTGTGTTTATTGGAAAAAGAGAAGCGTGTAAATTTTTGTAAAAATAATTTTTAGAAAAATGCTTTGTAAAAGATAATTCGATAAAATGTGACAAACAAATACTTTATTTTGAAAAAACAAAAGAAAAAGGGCCTAAAATGGGACTTTGAAAATGCGACGGTTTTTGGGCCCGAAAATAGAGTCTAAAAAGGGTTTTTTAGTGAAAAAGGAGTCGCCACTTGGTATTGAGTTTTGGTGTACCAAGTCACCCGAAAATATTTTATAAAAGGTAAGAAAATTAAGAATGATTTATTTAAGGAAATGATTTTTGGAAAAATATAGGAAAAAACAAGAAAACCCTTTTAGACGACTCCAGGTCTTTGAAAACAAGAGAAAAAGGTTCGGGAGTCACAGTTGAAGAAAGGGAAGGCAAAGGCTCGCGCCCAAGGCACCCTTTCAACCTAGCCGAAACTAGTTGCGAGGTTTAGTCTAAATTTTCCTAATATAACCCTAAGACTTTCATCGCATTTGGATGCAACTATATGAATGCAAATCTAAGTCCTAAAATGGATATCGATTAAGGGACGAAATGTTCCACTTGAGGTTTAGGTCGGAATTATCGCATTAATTGCGAAACCCGGAATGTAGACCTCGACTGGAGTCACGAGTATAGGTGCAAAAATGGAATGCAAAAGAAAAAGAAAATAGTAGTATAGATAATAAGTGAACAAAGACAGTAGGGATGCAACAAAACGGGTACGGGGGACGAATGGACTCGTGACTAACTGTTCCTACTCACGGAGGGGGGGAACGACATGTACGCCATCGCTTCCCACGTGAGTAGATGACTATTTTCTAGTCAAATCACACAAATGACTTAAGGTTCTATGTGTGGTGGAATCTAAATATTATGCACTAAAATAAATGTTAAAATAGATAATAAATGATAAAATATATATAGAAAATTATGTAAAAATGGAAAAGGCCTAAAAAGAGAAAATGTGTGTGTAATGATCATGAAATGCACACAAGAAATGATTCTATCACTAAAATGACCTAAAGGTCTAGTATTGGACTAACCTATTTTCTAAAAATTCTCCGCTAGCGTTGGACCTAGCGGAAAAACCGAAATTTACCACAACTAGCGTTGGACTAGTGTGGCGATGATACACATATATAATGATAAAGCAAGTAAATAATTAAATAAAGCATGTAATTAAAGCAATAATCACATAAAAGCAAATAATTAGCACATAGGAGCACATAACACATAAGCATGATATTCTAGATGCAAAGTCCTAAAGAAAGCGAATAAAGCACATAAGCACATAGAACACATAGCACCAAAGCCCTAACTATTACACCGGAGAATAACCTAATTACAATCTAAAAATAGAAAAAGAATAAAAGATATCCTATCTAACCTATCTATTACACTTTCTATCTAAAATACAAAAAAAATTTTGTTAACTAGATATACACTATCTACTACATTAACTATCTAAATACAGAATTTTTGCTCAATAGAATATTACCTATCTATTACATTTCTTTGAATAATCAAAAATTAATTTCTAATAAATAACATGGCATAACTAAATAAACACTCACATATGTATAAAAATTATAAGCAAAAGGAGATATAAAAAACATATAGAAAAACACGTAGCAACACGTAGGAGCACATAAAGAGAAATAAAAGAGTAATCGAGATACCTCCCATTCGTAAACCCGGTATGAATTGCTAAGAAAATCAACAAACATGTCAAGGTACCACTATTTAAAGTATAAAATATGAAATACTCAAAAATTGAGCATAAAATGTCGATTTCGAACAAATTAGGGACTTAGAATAAAATTCCAACAAGTATCTAGGGCTTAAAACTAAGATTTCAACAAGTATAGGAACTTAAACTAAAATTCCAGCAAGTATAATGACTTAAATAAAAATTTCAGCAAGTTTGGGGGACAAAAAATAAAATTTCAACAAGTATTCTAAGGCAAAATAAAATTCCAGCAATGTTGGGAGGGATAAAAATAAAATTTCCAGCAATGTTGGGGTACGAAATAAAATTCCAGCAAGGTTTGGGGGCAAAAATGCAAAATTCCAGCAATATTCAAAGACAAAATATAATTTCCAGCAATGTTGGGGTACAAAATAAAATTCCAGCAAGGTTTGGGGGCAAAAATGCAAAATTTCAGCAATATTCTAGGGCAAAAATAAAATTTCCAACAATGTATAAGGACAAAAATGCAATTTTCAGCAACATTTAAAGCCTAAAGTGTAATAACAGCAAGCTTGGGAGGTAAAATTGCAATTTCCATAAATATCAGAGGATAAAAATGCAATTCCAGCAAAATTTAGGGGTCAAAATGTAATTACCGAGAAATATAGGGGTCAAAAATGGAAATTGAAAAATACAGGGGCCAAAATTATAATTAGATAAAAGTTTGGGGACCTAAATGCAATTAATTGGGACCTAATTGCAAAGAAAATTAAATTATGGGGTCAATCTATAAAAAATAGAAACTTAAATGCACAAATAAAAAATTCTCGGGGCCACAGTAGCATTAATGAAAGCATAAGGACTATAAAATAAATACCTATTATTAATTAAAAATAAATTAGAAAACCAAACTAATCAAAACGACGTAGTTTTGAGTGAAACTACGTCAAAACGACGTAGTTTCACTAAAACAAAATATTTTTTTTTTCTTTTTTTTTTCTTTTTCTCTCTTTTTCCAGATTTCATTTTTCCCTTTTCTTTTCTCTCTTCTTCCTCCCTGATTCCCCCTGCTTCCCCCCCGATTCTCTCTCTTGGTTTCTCTGTTCGGTCTCACTCTTCTCTTCTCTCTCTCTCTCTCTCTCTCTCTCTCTCTCTCTCGCTCTCTCTCTTTTCAGTCCGTCCAGTGTCACTCTCTCTCCTCGTCCGGTCTCTCTCTCTCGAATTGATCCCCCAAATCATGCCAAAACCCCCAAATACTCCATAAATCCACAAAACCTACATTTTTACCTAATTTAATGAGCTAAATCGAAAGAGAAAGAAAAAGAAATTGTACCTGGATAACAGGGGAGATTAAGTAGTGGATGATGCTTGTTGATGGCAGTTGGCGCGATGAAGTGTTGGTGCGGTGGAGCTTCAACCGGTTGTTGTTGGATTCTGTTTTTCTGTTTCTTTTTTTTTTTTTTAATTCTTGCAGGTGGTGTGCGTGCTGGTGCGTGTGTGTATGTATTTTTGCAGGTGAATTGGAAATGTGATTCTGGATGTTTGTGTGTGTTTTGTGGGTGAGAGACAGTGATTGATGTCTGTGTGGTTGTGTGTGCGATTGTGCTGTGAATCGAGTGTGTTTTGTGAATGTGTTTGTGCAGGTGTGTGTTTGTGTCTGTTGTGAGAAATGTGCGTGCCTGTGTGCTTGTAGGTGAAACGTGTGTGTGTGATGTGTGGGTGCTTGAAGCTGGTATGTGTATGGATGTGTGTTGTATGTTGGAACTGGGATGTATGCTTGGTATGTGTGAGCTGGTGTGTGAGGGATGTGTTTGTGTGTGCAAGTTTGTGAAAAACAGTGTGTTTTCTGCTTGTGCAATGTGTGTTGTGCGTGTGAATTTGTGTATTTGATGCGTGATTGTGTGTCTGTGACTGGTAGAATGAATGGGGCATGTGAAGTTTGTTTATGCAGGTGTGTGCTTGTGCTGGTAGAGTGAGGGCCGTGTGTGCCTGTGAGTGAAAGTGGTAGTGCAATTGTGTAGTGTAGTATGTGCAGGTGAGTGAAGTGAATTGGAGAAGTGTGTGAGTGAAGTGTGTGGGAGTGAGGATCGAGAGGTGAGTGCTAGTGTAGTGAGGATTGTGTCTGTACAGGGTGTGTATGGTGTATGTGTGTGCCTGAATGTGTGTTTCTGGAAGGGGAGGGGAGGCAGAGAGGGGAGTGAGGGTGTGTGAGTGAAGAGATGGAGAGAGTTGTGTGTTGCAGGGAAAGGGGAGGTAGAGGGAGACCGAGTGAGAGTGCAGGTGAGGTGAGCATTGTGTGAGTTGCAGAAGGAAAAACAGAAATATTAAAAGAATGGTGATGGATGAAAACTGGCGTGTGTTGGTGTGTTTGTGTGTGAAAATGGTCAAAACCAAAACTCAATCAAAATCCTCAAAAATCTGATAAACAATGAGTGCAAGTGATGTGATTAGGCCAGGAGCAAGTTGGGATGATGAGTGTAAGCTGTTCTGATGGCTGTAGCAGCCATGCTGCTACAGCAGCAGGCTGCAAAACGCAGCCTGCTTCCTCTTTTTTTTTTTTTTAAAAAGAAGAAAATAAAGAAAATGAAAAATGAAAATAAAATAAAATAAAACTACTTGAACCCCCTTTTTTTTTAAATTATATTATATAAAAAAACTGAAGTACAACATTATAAAAAAGAAAAGGTAAAATTTAGTGCAACAACTTAAAGATTAATTTAATATTAGAAAAATACAACTTAAAATAAATATCAAATGGTCTTACCAAAAAAACAAAATAATAATTTTTTTCTTTTCTTTTTTTTTTAACATAAAATTTATAAAATGCTCATAGATAAAATTCTCATAAAGAAAATTGTAAATAAAAAGTGCAATTGGAAAACGTGACCTAAATATGGCAAAAATTATAAAATTTATGAAAATTAATAAATGACATCACAAAAATTTTACACAACATGCATTATCACATAAAGCACATATAGTATAATTTTCACTCAAAATTTTTAAGATTAACGCATTCTTGAAAAACGTGCCCTTAATAAACAAAAAGACAAAAAATAAATAAATACTAAATGACCTCTAAAAATCATGTAATTTTACAGAAAATTTATGAATATACAAAAATGTAAATATAAAATTTTTCACTTGAAAATTATCGTAAAAATAGTGCATTGGAAAATGTGCCGTTGAATTAAAAAATACTAAAATTTTAAATAAATAATGAATGACTCCCAAAAATCACTAAAATCATAAATAATGATAAAAATAGTGAAATTATGTATTTAGGAAATAAAATAAAATAAATTAATATTTACATGGTGAAATTACCGTTTTTGCCCCTAATGTGACGAATTAGACATAATATGCGAAAATTGTACTCGACCCCCGAAAAATAAAAAATGTCCTCCTAAAATAAAGTAACACACATATTTTTACAAAAGGTGTGTCAAAATTTGGTGTCTACCGAATTGTTTCCTTATTTAGCATAGTTTGTTATAAATACCTCAGTACCTCTTTGTACAAATGATATATAGAACACACAGAAATTCGTTTCTCATTTCTTGACTTTCACATGGAATCAGAGCATTTTTTGTGAAACAAAAAAGAGGGTTTCTAATTTTCTTTTCTGTGATAACCAATTGTTATAGGCTTTTCTGGGCTTCAATCTGCACCAAAGCTGTTTGATTGATATATCAGATTGTTCTCCTCCTTGTGCAGATCGTAACGATGAAAACCATACCCTCAAAAACCCTTCCACACGCATGCGCCGTTGGAAGTCACTGCCATTAAAATCAGCGTTCTAGACTTGCTAAGGAAGAAGATGACCGTATCATCAGCCACGTCATTGACACTTCATCACCACTGACATGTGTCGACAACACATTGGATGCAATTCCATGTCAGCATCCAGTCAACAGACACATCAGCACCAGTCATTGCCACATAAAGCAAGCCACGTGTCATCATATCATTGGAGGACTAGACACACCATTGCCATATCAACATCTATTGCCACGTGTTAGACTCTTACTGGTCCACGTGTCCAAATTCTATTGGTACACCTTGCCACGTGTCTAAATATCATTGGTCCATGTGGCATCCAGTCATCTTGCCACGTCATCAACCACTCAATAGATTTCACGTGTCACAAAACGATTGGTCCACATGCCGTCCAGTTATCTACCACATCACTGGTTCAATTCACTTGGTCTGGTTCGGTTCAAAGCTGTTGACCACCACTTTGACTAGTCGATTCATCACCTTTTCATCCGGTTCGTTTGCAAACCAGACTGGTTCCTAAGGTTTTCAGCCATTCTGAATCTATTTTGGTGTCCATTTTTCCAAAATCCAACTCTACAATCAGGTTTTCTATCTCTATTGACTTTCTTTTAACTATGGATGCCTCCAAACTCCCTCAATATATTCCCAATCCTATCAATGTCACATTTGATGAAACAAACTATGAACTATGGGATGAAGAAATGTGCAGTTTTCTCAAGGGTAGACTACTTTGGTGAATTGTGACAAGAGAAATACCTAAGCCTACCAAGAAGACAGATGAGGATGAAAGTGCATTCACAGACAGATTAGTCAGCTGGGATGGCATGAATCATCAAATTCTGATATGGTTTCGAAATACCTGTACCTAAGTCATCAAGCTAGATTTTTGAAGGTTTGAAACGGAAAAAAAGGTGTGGGATTTTCTCAAAAATCGCTACTCAGTTTTTGATGATGTGAATCAATTCCAGTTATACAAGCGTCTACATTGTATGCAACAACAACCTGGCCAAACAATTCATAGTTATGTGTCAGAATTACAAGAAGTTTGGGATCAGATAGCAGTTGGAGATCCTACTTGGCCGAGTACACATACAACCACCATCTATGCAAATCTTTGTGATCGTCAGCATATCTGGCATTTGTTGATGACACTCCGAGATGAGTTTGAATCCATTCGTAGTTCCCTTCTTCATCGAGGCCTTTTACCAACTCTTGACATAGTTGTTAAAGAGTTAATTATTGAAGAAGCTAGACTTAATGCACTTCGCACAGAAAAGTCAACCTCATCTACTGATGTTGTACTTGCCACTCATTCCTCATATCATCAGACTTCTCCTCAGCAATCCTCTTATCAGACTCCTCATCAACAATCAGCCACTCAAACTCCTCATCCACAATCACTCAAGAAGCCTTACAAGAGATCTTGCAACTATTGTTAAAAGCCTGGTCATCATATTTTTGAATGAAGAAAACGGCTTAGATAGAATTCTGGACAAGGTAACTCCTCCAAGTCCTTTCAGAGTTCCTTTACTGCTACTGCTGTTGCCACAAAGGGCCCAACAACAGAGAGTACTTCTCCAAAGTTCTCCTTAAAAGACATTCAAGCTCTTCTCCAACAACTTCAACTAGATTCTGGTACTGTCTCTACTTCCGCCTTGTATGTCACATCAAGTACGTTATCCTCATGGTACTTTGATTCTACTTGCTGTAATCATATGACCTCAGATTCTTCCATTCTCACATCTTCAAAAATTCCATCTATTCGTTACATTGTTCCCACTGCTAATAATTCTATTTTACACGTTAAGAATTTAGGCACTGCTAAAACAGCACAATTATCTTTGTCTAATACTTTTCTTGTTCCTAAACTTTCTATGAATCTTATTTCTATTGGACAATTATGTGAACTTGGTGTCGACTTATCTTTTTTCGAGTCGTAGTTGTACTGTGCATGACTCACAGACGGGCGAGATCCTTGGGAAAGGGCGTAAGGTTGGAAGACTGTTTGAACTGACTTCTCTACGTCTTCCATCCAAATCTGTTGCTGGTGCTATCACTTCTCATATTTGGCATTCTCGTCTTGCTCATCCTTCTGATAATAAATTAAGTTCTTTAATTTCTAGTGGCTCATTGGGTTGTGTTAAAAATGACAAGTTTGATTGTAGTTCATGTCAGTTGTCTATAGGTCATGCTTTACCTTTTTCTTCTAATGATACTATTTCCTCAGCACCTTTTGACTTAATTCATTTTGACATTTGGGTCCCTGCTCCTAATGAAACTATGGGTGGTTTAAAATATTATGTGATTTTTATTGATAATTTTTCTCGCTATACATGGAATCTGATGCGAAATAGGTCTGAATTATTTTCCATTTACACTCGATTTGCTAATATGATTCAAACTCAGTTCTCTTGCACAATTAAAACTTTTCGCATTGATAATGCCATGGAATATAAAGATACCAATTTCACTCACTTTCTTGCTCAGCAAGGCACTATTATTCAAAGATCCTGTCCAAGTACTTCACAACAAAACGGCCGGGCAGAATGAAAACACAAACACATTCTTGATACCGTTCGGGCTCTTCTTATATCTGCCTCTTGCCCTGAAACTTTTTGGGGGGAAGCAACCCTTACTGCTGTTTACACCATCAATCATCTTCCTTCTCCCATCATAGGTAACATCTCTCCATATGAATGTTTATTTCATCATGCTGCGGATTACCAAAATCTTAAAGTCTTTGGCTGTGTCTATTTTGTTCTTTTACAACCACATGAGTACACTAAATTAGAATTACAAGCACAATTGTGTTGCTTCCTTGGGTATGGCATCGAACATAAGGGTTATAGGTATTAGGATCCCTTGTCACAAAGGCTTCGTATCTCTCGACATGTAACTTTCTGGGGACATAAGATGTTTTCCACTCTATCTAAGTTTCGTGTCACTGAGCCTCCTCGGCAATTTCTCACTGATCCCACTGTATCTCTATTTCCTGATATTTCTCTTACTGATCCTTCTAATAGTTCTTACAGTTCAATACAGTCTATGCCTCATCCCAATGTATCTCCTCCAGCTGTGGATTCTGCGCCTTCACCTACACCTCCACTGGAATCTACTAATTCTCAACTTCTTTCTCGGCGTTCTACTAGATGAGTCATCCTTCTGTTTTTCTTAAAGACTTTCATGTCTATTCCACTATTGTTTCTCTATATGAACCTCGCACCTATCGCGAGGCCAGCACTGACCCTTTATGGCAAAAGGCAATGGCAGAGGAATTACAGGCCCTTACTAGTACCAATACTTAAGACTTGGTTGATCTACCTTCAGATAAATATGTTGTTGGTTGCAAATGGGTCTACAAAATCAAGACTCGAGCAGATGGATTAGTTGAATGGTATAAAGCCCGTCTTATTACTAAAGGATTGACACAGGAGTATGGAATTGATTATGAGGAGACATTTGCTCCTGTAGCCCGTTTGACGTCCGTCCGTAGTCTCATAGCAGTGGCTGCTAGCAAAAGTTGGCAGCTATTCCAAATGGACGTCAAGAATGCCTTTTGTAACACCCTAGAAGCACATAAAACTTATTTAGATTTATGTTAGACATGTTAGAAAAAAAAAAGGAAAACCGAAAATAGCCAAATGAATAAGCATTAGCATGATTTCTTCCTTGTTATAGTATATTGTACATTCTCTTTTAAGAGTTGTACCTTAGAGCTCTTGAAATTAATGGGTAGATAAAAATAGGAAATTTCCTCTAATCAATTTAAGCCAAGTTGATGGCTAATGCGCAAAAGTCAAGACATCTATGGCAATCTTGGCTTGCTAAGATTGGTTAGTTTTTCCCATTTCTTTCTTTATTTCTTTTTCCATTTTTATTGGTTTATTTTTTTTCTTTTCTTCTTGCTTTGGCCGGCCACAACACCCCTTAAATTTTCACTTTTGACTACTTTATTTTTTCTCTTCTTTGGGCCAAGACATACTTGCTTTTCTTTCTTCTCTTTTGCCACCATTTTCTCGAAGCTTTTCTTCTCATTTTGGTCATCTTCTTCAATTGGAAGAGAGCCTATCTTTTCACTTAGCAAAACTCTAGATTTACTTGAGATACTCACCATGAACTTTTATTATTTTTCCAAGTTTATAAGTGGTAGTTGTGCAAGTTTTATAATCAAGTTCTTGTTGTTGAGCATGAGAAAATTAGGCTATAATTATGAAATTTTATTCCATGTTATGATGGTTATTGGCTTGAATGACTTGTAGTTAATGTTTAAACCTTAAAATAACAAGTATTGGTTATTGATTGATTAAAGAACCTTGGTAAGGCTTAAGTGATTTGATTGAAATTTTGAGTGAAATAATGGTTGATTAAGATATAGAAGTCATAGAACAAGTCCAAATTTGGTTGGTTGGCTGATTTTCCTTGCAGTTTAAAATTTTGGGTTAGTCCGGTTTTAGATGAGATACTGCCGAAATTTCGATAGAATTTAAAGAGCAAAAATTTGATAGGCGAAATTTAACCTAAGATATGCTGAAATTTAGGGAATTGGATGCGCAAAAAATTTCAAGAGAATGAACTAATGGTGAATTAATTCTCCTAGAACAAGAAAACCCTAAACCCTAAAACCCTAAAATCTAAACCCTAGAAAGAATTGGGTTGTTTCTTGAATTTTCTTACTGATTTACTTAGGGTTTTAATCAGGTTTTCATTAGGTTATTTCTTTTGAATTTCAGGATCCGACAGTGAATCGCGTTCTTACTATGAGATTTTCTCTTAATTATTCCAAGTGAGTGTTTCCATGTGTGCATGCTGCATGAAATGCTATGTTATACTTGTAAATGTTACTTAATGAAATGTGTTATTTGAGTAAAGATGTGTACTTTATCACATCTATTCCGCAATGTGTTGCATGCCTTGATTATTTAATGTGTTATTTGTGTTTGAGACTTCCATGGCTAACTTCACCGTTATGCCACGGTTAGTCAAACTGATCGTGATTAAAAGGATATAAGGTGCTGAGTGTTTTAGGGTGTATTGTTCTTTCCTATCTAAGTCGAATTCCTCAAAGAGGTCAACTCTGGATTGAACTTTCTTACTTGTTGGCCCTCCAAGGTTGAAATTACTCCCTGAATGTGGTAGCCTGTATGGAGGTTATAAGGTGAATGGTGGTTAGGGTACTTGCTCGTTAATATTGATATGATCATTGGCTAGGACCTGAGCTATTATCTCGATCCCAACGATATTGTTACATGCTTCAGTATTTGTCACTTCTGCGGTCGAACTTGCTCTCGTGGTCGAGCCTGTATCCGCCCTTGACTACTTGTTATTTAACTTGTTTATACATTATTTATTGAAATCGTTAATTATTATCATTTAATATTATAATGGGTTACTGGTATGTTTGTATGACTTGAGCACTCATTGGACTATTATAACTCATCCCTTTCACTTGTTTTCTTTGACCAAGCTTCCATTTCATCTAAGGCTGGCAAAGCAGATTTTGGATATGATAGATAGATTTTTGATAGCTAAACTGTTTTGGCTATTAATGTAATTACTGTGTATATTTTTTGTGACAGCCCCATTTTACCCAAAGGCACACCAAAGGGTTTAGCGGATTGCCTGCCTGGCTCTCGTCAGGACTCAAATCAAGCACTCTAATAGATCCAAACATACATAACCCATAAATACTTTCATATAATTCAACTTAAAAGTACAAGTACCACTAAGAGGTTTTACATCCCAAAATATACATAGTATTTACATTAATAGCCTAAACAATTTGGCTATCAAAATATATAAAAAAAAACATCTAACATATCCAAAAATCTGCTTTTCCAGCCTTAGCAGTACGGGAAGCCTGGTTAAAGAAAACAAATAAAAGGGATGAGTTATAATAGCCCAGTGAGTGCTCAAGTCATGCAAACATACCAGTAAACCATTAAAATATTAAATAATAATAATTAACGATTTCAATAAATCAGTGTATAAACAAGTTAAATAACAAGTAGTCAAGGGCGGATACAGGCACGACCACGGGAGCAAGCTCAACCGCAGAAGTAGCAAGTACTGAAGCATGTAACAATGGCGTTGGGACCGAGATAATAGCTCAGGTCCTCGCCAATGATCATATCAGTATTAACAAGCAAGTACCCTAACCACCATACACCTTATAACCTCCATACAGGCTACCACATCCAGGGAGTAATCTCAACCTTGGAGGGCCAACAAGCAAGAAAGTTCAATCCAGAGTTGGCCTCTTAGAGGAATTCAACCCAGATAGGAAAGAACAACACGCCCTAAAACACCCAGCACCTTATACCCTCCTAATCACGACCGGATTGACTAACCGTGAAGTAACGGTGAAGTTAGTCACGGAAGTCTCAAGCACAAATAACACATTGGATAATGAAAGCATGTAACACATTGCGGAATAGATGCGATAAAGTACACATCTTTCCTCAAGTAACACATTTCATTAAATAACATTTACAAGTATAACATAGCATTTCATGCATCATGCACACATAGAAACACTCACCTGGAGTAACTAGGAGAAAATCTCGTAATAAGGACGTGAATCACTCTCGGGTCCTGGAATTCAAAAGAAATAACCTAGTGAAAACCTGATTAAAACCCTAAGTAAATTAGTAAGAAAAATTCAAGAAATAACCCAATTATTTCTAGGGTTTAGGTTTTAGGGTTTAGGGTTTAGGGTTTGAACCTAGGGTTTAGGGTTTTAGATTTAGGGTTTTCTTGTTCTAGGAAAATTAATTCACTAATAGATCATGCTCTTGAAATTTTCTGCACATCAAATTCCCTAAATTTCTACATATCCTAGGTTAAATCTCACCTATCAAATTTTTGCTCTTTAAATTCTATCGAAATTTCGGCAGCATTTCCCTAAAATCGGACTAACCCAAAATTTTAACCTGCAAGGAAAATCAACCAACCAACCAAATTCAACTAGTTCTATAACTTCTATGTCTTAATCAACTCCAATTTCACTCAAAATTTCAATCAAATCACTTGAACCATACCAAGGTTCTTCAACCAATCAATAACCAATACTTGTTATTTCAAGATTTAAACACTAACTACAAGTCATTCAAGCCAATAAACATCATAACATGGAATAAAACTTCATAATCATGGCCTAATTATTCATGCTTAACAACAAGAACTTGATTATAAACTTATACAACTACTACTTATAAACTTGGAAAAATAACAAAAGTTCATGGTAAATACCTCAAGTAAGTCTAGAACTTTGCTTAGTGAGAAGATAAGCTCACTTTCAATGGAAGGAGATGACCAAAGTGAGAGAAAAGCTTCAAGAAAATGTAAGCAAAAGAGAGAAGAAAGAAAAGAAAGAGTGGCCGGCCAAGCTTGAAGAAAAAAGAAAGAAATAGGCCAAGAAAATGGAAAAGAAATAAAGAGAGAAATGGAAAAAAATCAACCAATCCTAGCAAGACAAAAGTGACATAGAGGTCTTGACTTTTTGCACAATAGCCTACCAACTTGGCTAAATATGATTAGAGGAGATTTTGCTACACTTATCCTTCATTAATTTTCAAGAGCTCTATGGTACAACCCTTAAAGGAAAATGTACAATATATATAACATAGAAAGAAATCATACTATTGTTATTCATTATAACTATTTTCGAGTTTTTCCTTTTTTTTTTCTAACATGTCTAACATAAATCTAAATAAGTTTTATGTGCTTCTAGGGTTGTTACATTCTCCCCCCCTTAAAAGAATTTCGTCCTCGAAATTCTACCTTGATTTTCGAATAGCTGGGGATATTTCCTCCGCATCTCTTCCTCTATTTCCAGGTAGCTTCTTCAACCCGTGATGCTTCCAAAGAACTTTGACCAGAGGTATTTGTTTATTTCTCAACTCTTTCACCTTTCGGTCTAAAATCTAGGACTGGCTGTTCTTCATATGATAGTGTCTCATCAAGCTCAATTTCTTCGGGTTGAAGTACATGATGAGGATCCGGAATGATACTTTTTCAGTACTAGACACGTGGAAAACATTGTGCATTTTGGACAACTTTGAAGGCAGTTCTAATTGATAAGCAACGTTGCCGATACGTTTAGTGATTCTGAACGGTCCCACGTACCTTGGTTGAAGCTTTTTCCTTTTACCAAACTTGATGCCTCCTTTGAATGGAGAAATTTTGAGAAACACGTTATCTCCAACTTCAAACTCTAACTCTTTCCTTCTGTGGTCAGCATAGCTCTTCTGACGACTCTGAGCAGTTTGGATTCGTTGCTGAATCAGCTTGACCTTCTCATATGCTTCTTCTATCCACGGTACCTTTTCCGGACCTAGAACTTTTCGTTCTCCCACTTCATCCTAGTAGCCAGGTGTTCTGCATCTTCTTCCATACAATGCCTCGAATGGAGCCATCTGGATAGAGGTTTGATAGCTATTGTTGTAGGCGAACTCTATCAAGGTTACGTGTTGATCCTCAACTACTACCAAAGTCCATCACACTTGCCCGTAACATATCTTCTAAAATCTGGATTACTCGTTTAGACTGTCCATCAGTTTGGGGATGATAAGCCGTGCTAAAGTTCAATTTCGTCCCAAAGCTTCATGCATTTGTTTCCAAAGTCGCGAAGTAAACCGAGGATCCCGATCTGAGACTATACTTACTAGGAATTCCATGAAGTCTAACAATCTCGTCTATGAACATTCGGGCAAGCTTTTCCAAGGAATAGGTCATGTTCATTGGCAGAAAATGAGCAGATTTGGTTAATCGATCAACTATAACCCAAATGGCGTCATATCCCCTTTGAGTTCTCGGTAAACCCGAAACAAAATCCATGGTAATGTGTTCCCATTTCCATTCCGGATCTCTAAAGGTTGCAATAACCCTGACGGTTTCTGATGCTCGGCCTTTACTTGTTGACACGTAAGACAGGTTTGAACATACTGTGCTATATCTCTCTTCATATTATCCCAGCAATATAATTTCTTCAAGTCTTGATACATCTTGGTACTGCCTAGGTGCACAGTATATCTGGAACGGTGAGTTTCCTCCAAAATTATTCTCTTCAACTCTTCATCCCTCGGTATGAATATCCGGTTTCGAAATCTCAACAATCCTTCTGGCCCAATACTATATTCAGGTAGGATCCCTGCTTTAGCTTTCTCTATCCGTTTTTGTAAAGTAGGATCCTTGCCTTGAGCTTCTCTAATTCGTTCCAACAATTCAGATTGCACATCAATATTTCCGCAAATCACCTTAGAGCCAACTACATCGAGGATTGCTCTCGCTAAGTTGCTCTAACAAACTCCATTCATGTACGGCCAAGCTAGCCATTTGAACTTTTCTACTTAGGGCATCTGCGACAACATTTGCTTTACCCAGATGATAATTAATGGTACAATCATAATCTTCTAACAACTCTACCCATCTGCGCTGTCGCAAATTCAGCTCTTTCTGAGAAAACAAATACTTCAAAGCTCTTATGATCTGTATACACCTCAAAAGTAACCCCATATAAATAATGTCTCCACTTCTTGAGTGCAAACACCACAGTTGCTAGTTCCAAGTCATGGGTTGGGTAATTTCTCTCATGAGGTTTTAATTTACGGGAGGCGTAGGCAATTACTTGTTTCCCTTGCATTAGCACACATCCCAAACCTTCCCGTGAAGCATCCGTATACACACTAAAAGTCTCCTTCCCACTTGGTAACGCTAACACTGGAGCCGATGTTAATCGCTTCTTAAGTTCATTGAAACTCTGCTCACATCGTTCATCCCAAGTATACTTAACATTCTTCTGGGTCAAAACAGTAAGTGGTGTAGGTTATTTTCGAGAAATCCTTAATAAATCGCCGATAATATCCAGCTAGTCCCAAGAAACTACGAATTTCAGTTGGATTCTCAGGTCGTTTCCAATTGACCACTGCTTCCACCTTAGAGGGATCTACTGCTATTCCTCTTCTAGAGATTACATGACCTAAGAATGACACTTGGTCTTTCCAAAACTCACATTTACTGAACTTGGCATATAGCTTGTTATCTCTCAAAGTTTGTAAGCACAATTCTCAAGTGTTGCTCATGCTCCTTATGAGACTTGGAAAATATCAAAATATCATCAATAAATACCACCACAAATTGATCCAAGTATGGCTTAAAGACCCTATGCATCAGATCCATGAAGGCCGCTGGGGCATTGGTCAAACCAAATGGCATTACCACAAACTCATAATGGCCATATCAGAGAGTTAAAAGCAGTTTTAGGTACATCTTCTTCCTTAATTTTCAACTGATAGTATCCTTGCCTAAGGTCTATCTTGGAAAATACTACTGCTCCCTCCAATTGGTCAAACAGTTCATCGATGTGAGGTAAAGGATACTTATTCTTTATTGTGACATTGTTTAACCCTCGATAATCAATACAGAGCCTCAAGGTACCATCTTTCTTCTTTACAAACAACACTGGAGCTCCCCATGGTGAAACACTTGGCCTGACAAATCCCCTTTCTAACAAATCCTTGAAGTTGAATCTTAAGCTCTCCGAGTTCCGCGGGAGACATGCGGTACGGTGTTTTAGAAATTGGCGTGACTCCTGGCACCAACTCTATCCCAAATTCCACTTCTCTTTCAGGGGATAGGGAGCTTAATTCTTCAGGAAAAACATCAAGAAACTCTCTTACCACTAGCACATCTTCAAGCCTAACTTTATCTTCAGGGGTATTAATTAAGTAAGCAAGATAACCCACTGCCCCTCTAAACATTAACTTCCTAGCTTGCATTGCAGAAAGAAGGTTCGAAGAAGCTAGGGTTTTCTTCACATCCAACCTTAAGGTAGGTTCTCCTAGTATACTAAAATTCACTACTTTCGTCCCACAATTCAATTGAGCACTGTACCAGGTTAAACAATCCATGCCTAAAATCACATCATAATCTCGAATAGGCAATGCTATGATGTCCGTTAAAAACTTTCTCTTTCCTACCCAGAACTCACAATCTTTGTAAACAAGATTGGTGGCCAAACAATGATCCCCAGTAGAGTCTCACTTCCAATTCATAAGATAATTTAACAGGTTGTACTTCAATAGCAGTCATAAACTGAGGATTCACAAATGAATGAGTAGAACCAGAATCTACTAAGTAGTTTGGCTAGACTAGTGGAAAACAAGAATTGTACCTTCAATTGCTGTTGATGATTCCTGGGCATCGCGCTTGTCTAGAGCATAAACTCAAGCTAGCACCTTTCGCTTATTCCCACTCTCTTTGGCTTGATTGGGTTCTTTGTGTCCAGGCTGAGCTACACTTGGTCCGCTGGCCGACTATTTTAGACATTGATTGATTTGATGATCGCCACTACCGCAAAGCAGACATTTGCGATTCTTCTTCTAACGAGTGTCTTCAGTGTGACCACTTTTGCCACAATATCCACAAACAACGGGAACAGCTGGAAGATTGGATTCCCTTTTGGGCATCCTCTTTTCGTTCATTTCTTTGTGGAGTCCTCCCCGTTGGAGCTCCTCTCTTCCTTCCAGGTTGTGTGCCTTGTCCAATTCTTGCCCTACCAACTCCTCTTCCAGCTTTAGGGGCTGGAACATTTCTTGTTGACGGTCAAGAATCACTAGCACTTCCATGTTTTCGTGCTTGAAAAGTCCGAACTAAGGACTTTGTCTCTTCTATTTGTTGTGTTAGTGTATGCCCTAAAACCAAGTTGGTTTTTGGGATTTTTATTACGCTTATTTCGTGTTATACTTATATATGTGGCATTTTCTTTGTCATTTAATACTTGTTATTAATATTACTTGTTTATTTGATAAAGTCCATAGAATATTAACTGTGTATAAGAGATTGTAAGAGTTACAATGATGAGACTCTTATTACACATTAAGTTATATTCTTAAACATCCCTAGTCATAGTATTAATGAGATTGGACATCATTAATATGGGAAGACTAGCACATACTTTGCCTCTACTTATGGTAAGTAGTAGTTGATCTCGTCAACTATGGCGTGTGACACCTAAGCTGGTATGTGGATGCTTGTTAGAGAACAAGTTCATTGGATTGATCCGCCGAGAGTTACTATTCATAGTGCTAATGAATTATACTCTTAATGGCAATGGTGTAAGTGATCCTTAGACTTGAGATTACCATGGTATCTTGAGTGTGGATTGCTATGCTTTGACTCTATTGCTCGGTGCTCGTAAAAGAGTAGCCCATACGGTAGAGATTGGGTATAGTATGAAGCATGGAAGGATAGTGAGTAATCGATATAGGATTCACCACTCCTTATTATGGGAGAGTATATCCCGGATTGGCCACTTGTTGAAATATGACTTAAAGAATCTTTTGCGCAAAAGTGAAAGTATGACTTGAAAGAGTTTCAAGGTTATACTTTTATGGAAAGTTATATTTCGGGAACAAGAAATCATTAATTAGTCATTTAAAGAGTGCGCACTACACTCTTAGACTAATTGGGATATAGTGTGGTGAAAGGATATTAATTACACGGTAACATTGTCATTGATACGTGTAGTCTACCATATGACTTTCCTATTCACTTGGGTGGTCATGATGCATTGCTAGACGCCACTCATGATCTATAAGTGCAAATTAATTAATTAGTGAATTAATGATAAATTAAAGTGTTAATTTATCTGGCTCTTAATTAATTAATTAATGAGTTATAATTTGTACTTATTGCCAACGTGAATGGAACCTAATGGGTCACACACAATAAGAACATGGTCTTTGGGTTAAATTGTTATTAAGATAAGTATAAGATACTTATGGGGTTAATTTATGTGATAAATTAACTTAAAGGACTTAATTATAAATATTCTAAGTCTTGATGGAAATTAGTTTCCTAAAAGGAATTAAGAAGCTATTTGGTTTCCTTTTGGAATTGGTTTCCTAAAGGAATAGGATTAGCTTAAGGCAAGCTTCCTAAACCTTCTTGGTTTCCAATTGCTCTTGTTTCCTTAAAGACTAGGATACTACATCTATAAATAAGTCCATGCCTTGACTCTTGATTGATTGATGAAACATAACACAAAATTTAGAGAGAGAAAAATTGAGAGCTTGGTGGCGTTTTTCTCTCCAAGAAAAACGCCACACCTCCTTCCCTAATTGTTAGGGTTTCAACTTCTTTCTTCTTCTTGTGTTCTTCATGAATCATTCAAGGGAGCTAGCACTCGAAAGGCAAGGCAAGCAAGCCCAAAGGTTCCTAAAGATCGTGTTCGTGTGGATACCATTGGAGGCTCGACACTTGGAGGGCTTTTCGTGGTAGATCAACACCTTCATCGAATAGGATCTTGCCCTTTGAAGCATAGAAACCTTCTATGCTTGAGGTATTTGTGCTAAACACCCTTTAATCGTATAGATTACATCAAAGAGATCCATGGCTAAGGTAATAAATTTTTAAATTTTCCGCTGCGTTACTCCCCTTATTACCTTACATGTTGTGCTTTCTCCACCGCGACTTCATAAGTTTCCATAGTAGCAACGGCAAGGGCATCTTGAATTTCCAAGTTTAAGCCTTGAATGAATCGTCTTTTCCTCCGTCAATCTGTGGCTACTAACTCGGGAGCATAACGGGACAGTTTAGTGAACTGAGCTTCATATTCTGCCACACTCATTAATCCCTGTCGCAACTTTAAAAATTCATCTTCTCGCTTCTCTTACACTCGTATAGGGATATATTTTTCCTTAAACTTTCGAGTGAAATTAGTCCACGTTCTCGAGGTCTGGTGTCGTTCCCACTTAGCATTTACCAAATTCCACCAAGGTGTAGCAGCACCTTCCAATTGAAATATGACAAATATCACCTGCATTTTGTCAGTGTATTTCAAGGCAATAAAAATTTTACCATTTTTCAGCATTTTTAGGGTTTGGACCGCCAATGAATTTAGGAGTAGTGAATTTCTGAAACCTTTCTAAAGCTACATCTTCCCCTACTACGGGATTTCTATGAGGGTTACCGGTCTCCATTCCTGGATTTTGCGGGTTCCCAAGATGGATTAGAACATCAATCATTCGGTTTAACACTTCTATCATCGGGTCATCCCCAGGGTTAGGGTTTATGCTCGATGTAGTGCCCTCTTCCTGAACTTGTCGACGGGGACATTCTCTCCCTCGACTCGCCATCACTCGATATTCTAAAATAATATTAACTAGTTATTTTGAGATCCACGTAATAATTAACGAGACATATTTCAAAAATGTACAAGTTCATGAATAAACAAGGGAAGCAAATGTCATGCCAAATAGAGTCACATATATATACATGCTATTCAATTTACACATTTCAAAAGTTCCACATACAAAACATAGTAAGACATACATAGGTTCAAAAGTTTCACATATGAACATAGTAAGGCAAACATAGGTCTTTATACATATTCCTATCTAGTAATCTAATCTAGTTGCCCACTGATCCGGTAGAATCCACAACCTCAAGGAGCTCTCTCTCTGGCTCATCCTCATGGGCCTCCTCGGCTCCAGGAGGTGGGTGTGCGGCTTAACCTAGCTCAAGGTGCACTCCCCCATCTCATGCCTCATCAACTACCTGGCCTATCATCTGGTCACACTCGTCGATAACTCGCCCGGTGTGGTCCTAAATGTGTCGTAAAACTCGAGTGAGTCGGGCACGAGTGTCATGGTACAACTCTCTAAAAGCATCAGTCCTCTGCTGCTTCTCTCGAACAGCATCCTCCAGCTCTCGAATCCGCTGAGTCTGGGCTTGTACTACCTCTCTCAGCTCATGAACACGCCCCTAAGAGGTATCACCCGCACGTCCAAGGCGCCTACTCTCCTCGATCAAAGAAACTACAACGTAATCAGGGTATGAGTAGGTCCTCCAATACCCACATGCAGGATGCACTCGGCGAACAGGCGAAAAGGTCCTGTAAGGATGTCCCAATCCCTCTCCATATCAAACCACAGGTCTAGCACGAAGCCCCTGACGTACCGGAGTCACGTCAGACGGCCGGGCTACCTCCCCCTGCCCATTCTCAGCCATACCTACATGTATCAATAACAAATCAATTAGGTCTAAACCCAAAAGTACTTAATAATAAATAATACCTAAATATCACACTCAAAAATCAAGCTTAGAAAGTGAACTAAAACCATTCTCAAACATATTCACATAAGCATCCAGGCATGGAAATTCAGATCTTATCTCTCACACTTAGGTTGATCAAGCCCAAGAGTAACTAACTCAACACAAATTTCCTACCTGACACACAATCAATTTTAGCACTAGAGACAGGATTCAAACTTAAGCTCTGATACCACCTGTGACAGCCCCACCTTACCCAAAGGCACACCAAAAGGCTTAGTGGACTGCCTGCCTGGCTCTCGCCATGACTCAAACCAAGCACTCTGTGACAGCCCCACCTTACCCAGAGGCGCACCAAAGGGCTTAGCGGACTTGCCTGTCTGACTCTCACCAGGACTCAAATCAAGCACTCACTCGGAACATCCAAGCATACTTAACTCAAAATAAAATACATTCATGATGAAATACATTCATTTAATTCATTCGAAAATACAAGTATCACAAGAAGTTTACATCTCAAAATATACATAGTATTTACAATAAAAGCCTACACAGTTAGGCTATCAAAATACATGAACAAAACATTTACTATATCCAAAAGCAGCTTTTCCAACTTTAGTATTTTGGGAAACCTAGTTAAAGAAAACAAATAAACAGGATGAGCTTATAATAGCCCAGTGAGTGCCCAAGTCATGCAACCATACCAAGAATTCATTATTTAATAGAATAAAGTAATGGACAAGATTAAATAGGCAGGGTATGAACAATTTAATTAACAAGTAGTCAATGGCAGATACAAGGCTCAACTACGGGAGCAAGCTCAACCGCAGGAGACGCAAGTACTGATCATGTAACCATGACGTTAGGACTGAGATAATAGCTCAGGTCTTTATCAAAGGACATGCCAGTATTATCACGCAAGCCCTAACCACTGTTCACCTTATAACCTCCGTACAGGCTACCACATCTAGGGAGTAATCTCGACCTTGGAGGGCCAACACGCAAGAAAGTTCAATCCGGAGTTGGCCTCTTTGAGGATTCACAACTTAAGGGAAAGAACAACACGCCCTAAAACACCCAGTAACCTTATATCCTCCCAAGCCTATCTTGGTTGACTATCCGTGAAGTAACGGTAAAGTTAGTCACAGAAGTCTCACGCACAAGTAACACATTGGATAGTGAAAGCATGTAACACATTGCGGAATAGATGCGATAAAGTACACATCTTTCCTCAAGTAACACATTTCATTAGATAATCATGTCAAGTATAACATATCATTTCATGCATCGAAATAATAACGTCAAGTATTACATGGCATTTCATGCATCAGTGCACACATAAGAACACTCACCTTAAGTGCTTAAGAAAATATTTCGTAATACGGTCGGGTTTCACTTCCGGAGCCTGAAATTCAAAAGAAAATAGTCGTATAAAAATCGGATAAAAATCTAAGTAATTCGATAAGAAAATTTCAGAAATACCTCAAGTCTTTCTAGGGTTTAATTTATAGGGTTTTGGAGTTTAGGGTTTTACCCTAGGGTTTAGGGTTTTCGAAGTTAGGGTTTTTCTAACTTTTAGGGTTTTGATCGGAAAGGTTCAATTCACTAATAGCTAATCTACGAAAATTTCTGCATGTTCTAATCACTAAATTACAGCTTATAAAGCTTTAAATCTTAGCCTAAATCACTTTATTTCTTAGGTTTTACTGAAATTTCGGCATCACTTTCCTATAATCAGACTAACCCAAAATTTTTAACCTGCAAGAAAAAATCCAAACAACCCAATCTCAAGTAGTTCTACCAATTTCACATCAAGCTCGCTTCAATTTCAACCAAATTTATCACAAAAACACCTAAACTACTCCAAGTTTCTTCAACTAAATCATCATTAATTCATGCCATTTCAAGTTTAAATCACTATCTACAAGCATACAAGTCCATAAACCTTATATTCATGGAATAAAACTTCATATTTCATGGCTAAAATAAATCATACTTAACAATAAAGACATGGCTTAGAAGCTAGAAAACTATGATCTTTTACTTGAAATAAAAAGAGAAGTTCTTGGGAAATACCTTTAATAAGGCAAGATTGTTGCTTAGGAGGAAGATTAACTCAATTTCTATGGATGAAAAGTGATCAAATAGACGCAAAAGCTCCAAGAAAATGAAAGCAAATAGAGAGAAAAGAGAGAAGAGAGAAACCGGCCAAGTGAAGAAAAGAAAGAAAAAAAAATAAGTTAAGCTAAGTGAAAAAGAATTGAGAGAAATTGGAAAAGTATTGACCAATCAAAGCAAGACAAAAGCAAAGTAAATCTTGACTTTCTTATCCATGGAAGACTACACTTGGCTAAGGGTCATTAGAAGAGATTTTGTCATTTATCCTATAATTAAATCTTGCAAGACATTCTAGGTACAAATCTTAAAGGTAATGGTACAACATGCTAGTAAAATAGAAAATCATTCCTTATTATTTTTTCCACTAATTCGGCCCTTCTTTTTTTTTTCTAATGAACATAATACAAAATAAATGGTTTTGGCATGAATTTCTAGGGTGTTACATCCTTCCCCCCTTAAAAGAATTTCGTCCTCGAAATTCCACCTTGATTTCCGAATAGCTTGGGATAAATATTTTTTTTTCCAACCTTGAAATAGGTTTCTCCAGTATACTAAACTCTACCACTTTCGCCCACAATTTAATTGTGCACAGTTTAATTGGGCCCACCACGCTTCCGCTGCGCTACTCTGATATCTCTTCCACTTAGCATTTATTAAATTTCACCAAGGTGTGGTAGCACCTTCCAACTGATACCAACTGTGACAGTTCTCAGGGTCACATCACAGGGTACCTACCAGCTTGCCACCTTGCCGCAGCCATCCCTACGGAGAGTTTCGCTTCGTGACTCTTCACGAACGAGAGGCTCGGGGCTTTTGATCCTAACGGCATATGGCTCTGATATCAACCGAAATACGGCAAATGTCACTGGCCCCTCATCAATATACTTCAAAGTGGTAAAACTTTTCTCAATATTCTCTAGCCATTTTCAGCGATTTCGAGATTCGGACCGTCATTGAACTTGGGGGGTTAAATTTCTGAAACCTTTCTAGGGCTACGTTCTCCCCTACTATGGGGTTTCTATGAAAACTACAGGTTTCCATTATTGGATTTTGCCGATTCCCAAGTTGAGTGAAAACGTCGGTCATTCGAGTTCAAGACCGCGATCATGGGGTCAAGCCCAGAAGTAGAATTCACGCTCTAAGTCGTACCTTCGTCCCGGTCTTGGCGACGGGACGTCTTCTACCATGACCTCGTCCACTTCATAACTTAATATTCTATAATACCATAAATGAATCATTTCAATTTCCACGTAACAAGTGACAAGATATATTTCAAGATGCCTAAATTCAAGAATAAACAAGGAAATCAAGTTTTATGCCAAATAAAGTCACATGCATATACAGGTAGTTCAACTTACACATTATCAAAAGTTCATGTATAAAACATATCACACATGTAAAGCATAACAAAACTAGCACAGGTCTTTGTACATATTCCTAGACATCACACTTATCTAGAGTATAAACTCGAGCTAACACTTTTCACTTGTTTTCACTTCCTCTGGCTTTATCAAAGTCCTTGTGTTCCGGCTGAGCTATACCTTGTCTACTAGCCGTCTGTCTTAGGCAATAGCTTATTCGATGGTCAGCACTACCGCAACGTAGACACTTACGGTTTTTCCTCCAACAATTTTCTTCGGTGTGATTACCTTTACCACAATACCCACAAGCAACTTGAAGCGCCGGGAGTTGAGTTTCTTTCAGAGTATCCTCTTTTTGTTCATTTCCTAGCGGAGCTCTATCCATTAGAGTCCCTCTTGAACTTCCAGATTGGGCATCATGCTTAATTCTCACTCCTCCAGGTCCCCTTCCTACCTTAGGGGCTGGAGCAATTTCAGTTGATAGGCGGGGATTACTAGCACGTCCCCGTTTCCTCACTTGCATCGTTCGAACCAAGGGCTTTGTCTTTTCCATTGGTTGCGCCTTTTCTTCCACGGCTTCATAAGTTTCGATGGTGGCGGCAGCGAGGGCATCCTGGTACTGCATTCGGTAAACCTCGGTCCTCTGTCGTTCCTCCCGGACAGCAGCCTCAAGCTCTCGAATCCTTTGAGCCTGAACTCTCACTATCTCTCTCAACTCATGAATGCGAGCTCGGGAGATCTCACCCTCGCGTTCAACCCGTTTACTATCCTCAATCAATGAAAGTACAACTTGGTCGGGGTAAGAGTTCGTCCTCCAACAATCACATGCAGGCCGTACTTGGCGGGCAGGTGAAAAGGTACGGTAGGGATGCCCTGGTCCCTCATGGTCACAATCTGTTGGTCTTCTATGGTACTCATGTTGCAACGGAGCCGTACCAGATGGCCGTGATGCCTCACTTCGACCACTCTCTGACATACCTACATGTTTTAAAGAAAATAAATCACTCAAATCTAAACCCAGGAAGACTTATTAATAAACAATACTTAAGTATCACACCTCAAAATCAAGCTTAGAAAATAAACTAGACCATTCTCAATTATATTCCCGTAGGTTTTCAGGCCGAAGAAACACTCGCACCTCATTTCCTAATGGCTTTTAAAATTTGCATAGCAAAGGGAATAGTTACTACTTTCTCATTCTCGGATTTTCTCTTATGCTCATGAAATGAAAAGATGAGTGTAAAGAATACCAAAGTTAACACCCTTTCTTATAAAATTCACACAAGTCTAATACCAATACATCTCTTCACAACCGAAACAAGCTCTTGTTTTCCATCTACATTCTCCCGAGTGTACACTATTGCAACCTCTACATACCTTGACTTCCTTAAGAGGTGCCATTCTGCAATATAACAAGGTTTAGAACTAACTATCTACACTAAGAGACCCATACTAAACAATCCATAGCAAAGTAAAGCTAAACCCATATAGAAGAAACTACGAAATCCTCAATCATCAATAATAGGTACTCGAACACGGATCTCAAAACTAAGTCAACCCACACTAAGGTTGTACACCCCGAAGTGTGAATCAATTAGTCCCAATAATCCGATCCAATGTACACACTAACCACCCAAAAGAATCTACAAATATTTGTACTTAAAGGATCACAGATAAGATTCAAGCTTAGGATCTCCTTTAAATACTAGCTATTCCAAATTGTATGAGCATAGATAATTAATCATCCACAATGTATATCGAACCATCTATGTCATACCATTTACCCATTCACTAACACTTCAAATACTTAATGCCACCAATTGCTAATATAATACACCTAATATAACAGAGTCGATATCCACCAGTACCAAAACCAATCACAAAAGAAAACATTCTATGTATCCCAATTACAACTAGAGGTTCACTTCTTACTAGCTAGGTAGTACTTTCAAATCTTAACAAACTAATATAAAATAATGTTTAGACTTAAGATCTAATAAGGATCAAACTTAAGCTCTTCAAAGATTCACATTTAAACTCTGCCAGAATTCAAACCTAGGCTCTGATACCAACTGTGACAGCCCCACCTTACCCAGAGGCGCACCAAAGGGCTTAGCGGACTGCCTGCCTAGGCTCTCGCCAGGACTCAAATCACGCACTCACTTCGGAACATCCAAGCGTACTTAACTCAAAATAAAATACATTCATAATGAAATACATTCATTTAATTTATTCGAAAGTACAAGTATCACAAGAAGTTTACATCTCCAAAATATACATAGCATTTACAATAAAAGCCTACACATTTAGGCTATCAAAATACATGAAGCAAAACATTTACTATATCCAAAAGCAGCTTTTCCAGCTTTAGTATTTTGGGAAACCTGGTTAAAGAAAACAAATGAACGGGATGAGCTATAATAGCCCAGTGAGTGCCCAAGTCATGCAATCCATACCAGGAATTCATTATTTAATAGAATAAAGATAATTGACAAGATTAAATAGCAGGGTATGAACAATTTAATTAACAAGTAGTCAATGGCGGATACAAGGCTCAACTACGGGAGCAAGCTCAACTGCAGGAGAAGCAAGTACTGATCATGTAACCATGATGTTAGGACCGAGATAATAGCTCAGGTCTTTATCAAAGGACATGCCAGTATTATCACGCAAGCCCTAACCACCGTTCACCTTATAACCTCCGTACAGGCTACCACATCCAGGGAGTAATCTCGACCTTGGAGGGCCAACACGCGAGAAAGTTCAATCCGGAGTTGGCCTCTTTGAGGATTCACAACTCATAAGGGAAAGAACAACACGCCCTAAAACACCCAACACCTTATATCCTCCCACGGCCTGTCTGGGTTGACTATCCGTGAAGTAACGGTGAAGTTAGTCACGGAAGTCTCATGCACAAGTAACACATTGGATAATGAAAGCGTGTAACACATTGCGGAATAGATGCGATAAAGTACACATCCTTCCTTAAGTAGCACATGTCATCAAATAACAATTACAAGTATAACATAATTTTTCATAATATAACATTCTCAAGTATGACAAATATTTCATGCATCATGCACACATAAAGACACTCACCTTAAGTGCTTAAGAAAATATTTCGTAATACGGTCGGGTTTCACTTCCGGAGCCTGAAATTTAAAAGAAAATAGTCGTATAAAAACCGGATAAAATCTAAGTAATTCGATAAGAAAATTCGAGAAATACCTCAAGTCTTTCTAGGGTTTAATTTCTAGGGTTTTGGAGTTTAGGGTTTTACCCTAGGGTTTAGGGTTTTCAAAATTAGGGTTTTCTAACTTTTAGGGTTTTGCTCGGAAAGGTTTAATTCACTAATAGCTAATCTACGAAAATTTCTGCACGTTCTAAATCACTAAATTACAGCTTATAAAGCTTTAAATCATAGCCTAATCACTTTTATTTCTTAGGTTTTACCGAAATTTCGACAGCACTTCCCCTATAATCGGACTAACCCAAAATTTTTAACCTGCAAGAAAAACATCCAAACAACCCAATCTCAAGTAGTTCTACCAATTTCACATCAAACTCACTTCAATTTCACCCAAATTCATCACAAAAACACCTAAACTACTCCAAGTTTCTTCAACTAAATCATCCTTAATTCATGCCATTTCAAGTTTAAATCACTAGCTACAAGTCATACAAGTCCATAAACCTCATATTCATGGAATAAAACTTCATATTTCATGGCTAAAATAAATCACACTTAACATAAAGACATGGCTTAAAAGCTAGAAAACTATGATCTTTATACTTGAAATAAGATGAAAAGTTCTTGGGAAATACCTTTAGTAAGACAAGATTGTTGCTTAGGAGGAAGATCAACTTAATTTCTATGGATGAAAAGTGATCAAATGGAAGTAAAAGCTCCAAGAAAATGAAAGAAAATGGAGAGAAAAGAGGGAAGAGAAGATCCGGCCAAAGAAGAAAGAAAGAGAGAAAAATTAACTAAGTAAAGAAGAAAAGAATTAGAGAAAGTTTGGGTAATACTTGGACCAATCAAAGCAAGACAAAGGCAAAGTAAATCTTGACTTTCTTACCATAGAAGACTACACTTGGCTAAGGGTCATTAGAAGAGATTTTGTCATTTATCCTATAATTAATCTTGCAAGACATGCTAGGTACAAATCTTAAAGATAATGGTACAACATGCTAATAAAATAGAAAATCATTCCTTATTATTTTTCCACTAATTCGGCCCCCTATTTTTTTTTTCTAATGAACATAATACAAAATAAATGGTTTTGGCATGAATTTCTAGGGTTTTATACACTCACTCAATAGATCCAAACATACATAACCCATAAATACTTTCATATAATTCAACTTAAAAGTACAAGTACCACTAAGAGGTTTTACATCCCAAAATATACATAGTATTTACATTAATAGCCTAAACAATTTGGCTATCAAAATATATAAAAAAAAAACATCTAACATATCCAAAAATCTGCTTTTTCAGCTTTAGCAGTACAGGAAGCCTGATTAAAGAAAACAAATAAAAGGGATGAGCTATAATAGCCCAGTGAGTGCTCAAGTCATGCAAACATACCAGTAAACCATTAAAATATTAAATAATAATTAACGATTTCAATAAATAGTGTATAAACAAGTTAAATAACAAGTAATCAAGGGCGGATACAGGCACGACCACGGGAGCGAGCTCAACCGCAGAAGTGGCAAGTACTGAAGCATGTAACAATGGCGTTGGGATCGAGATAATAGCTCAGGTCCTCGCCAATGATCATATTAGTATTAACAAGCAAGTACCCTAACCACCATACACCTTATAACCTCCATACAGGCTACAACATCCAGGGAGTAATCTCAACCTTGGAGGGCCAACAAGCAAGAAAGTTCAATCCAGAGTTGGTCTCTTAGAGGAATTCAACCCAGATAGGAAAGAATAACATGCCTTGAAACACCCAGCACCTTATACCCTCCTAATCACGACCGGATTGACTAACCGTGAAGTAACGGTGAAGTTAGTCACGGAAGTCTCAAGCACAAATAACACATTGGATAGTGAAAGCATGTAACACATTGCGGAATAGATGAGATAAAGTACACATCTTTCCTCAAGTAACACATTTCATTAAATAATATTTACAAGTATAACATAGCATTTCATGCATCATGCACACATAGAAACACTCACCTGAAGTAACTAGGAGAAAATCTCGTAATACGGACGTGAATCACTCTCGGGTCCTGAAATTCAAAAGAAATAACCTAGTGAAAACCTGATTAAAACCCTAAGTAAATTAGTAATAAAATTCAAGAAATAACCCAATTATTTCTTGGGTTTTAGGGTTTAGGGTTTTGAATTAGGGTTTTCTTGTTCTAGGAAAATTAATTCACTAATAGATCATGCTCTTGAAATTTTCTGCACATCAAATTCCCTAAATTTCTGCATAATCCTAGGTTAAATCTCGCCTATCAAATTTTTGCTCTTTAAATTCTACCGAAATTTCGGCAACATTTCCCCTAAAATCGGACTAACCCAAAATTTTAACCTGTAAGGAAAATCAACCAACCAACCAAATTCAACTAGTTCTATAACTTCTATGTCTTAATCAACCCAATTTCACTCAAAAATCTCAATCAAATCACTTAAACCATACCAAGGTTCTTCAACCAATCAATAACCAATACTTGTTATTTCAAGATTTAAACATTAACTACAAGTCATTCAAGCCAATAAACATCATAACATGAATAAAACTTCATAATCATAGCCTAATTATTCATGCTTAACAACAAGAACTTGATTATAAACTTACACAACTACTACTTATAAACTTGAAAAAATAACAAAAGTTCATGGTAAATACCTCAAGTAAGTCTAGAACTTTGCTTAGTGAGAAGATAAGCTCACTTTCAATGGAAGGAGATGACCAAAATGAAGAGAAAAGCTTCAAGAACATGAAAGCAAAAGAGAGAAGAAAGAAGAGAAAGAGTGGCCGGCCAAGTAGAAGAAAAAGAAAGGAAATAGGCCAAGAAAAATGGGAAAAGAAATAAAGAGAGAAATGGAAAAAATCAACCAATCCTAGCAAGACAAAAGTGGCTTAGAGGTCTTGACTTTTTGGCACATAGTTACCAACTTGGCTAACTATGATTAGAGGAGATTTTGTATACTTATCTCTTCATTAATTTGCAAGAGCTCTATGGTACAACCCTTAAAGGAAAATGTATAACATACCATAACATAAAAGAAATCATACTATTGTTTATTCATTATAGCTATTTTCGGTTTTCCCTTTTTTTTTTCTCTAACATGTCTAACATAAATCTAAATAAGTTTTATGTGCTTCTAGGGTTGTTACATTTTTGGGATGTAACACTTAATGGTACTTGTACTCTTAAGTTGAATTACATGAATGTATTTATGGGTTATGTATGTTTGGATCAATTGAGTGAGTGCTTGATTTGAGTCCTGGCGAGAGCCAGGCAGGTAGTCCGTTAAGCCCTTTGGTGCGCCTTAGGGTAAGGTGGGACTGTCATGCCTTTCTCAATGGTGATCTCTTAGAGGAAGTGTACATGCAACCTCCTCCTGGTTATGATTATCCACCTAAAAAGGTTTGTCGTCTTCGCAAAGCTCTATATGGACTTAAGCAAGCTCTTCGAGCATTGTTTGTGACAGCCCCACTTTACCCAGAGGCGCACCAAAGGGCTTAGCGAACTGCCTGCTTAGCTCTCGCCAGGACTCAAGTCAAGCACTCACTCAGAACATCCAAGCATATTTAACCCAAAATAAAATACATTCATATAATGTAACTTAAAGGTACAAGTATCACTAAAAGTTTACATGCCAAAATATACATATTATTTACAATAATAGCCCAAACAGTTTGGCTATCCAAAATAAGTAAAATCTTCACTATATCCAAAACTTGCCGTTCCAGCTTTAATATTACAGGGAACCTGGGTAAAGGAAAACAAATGAAAGGAATGAGCTATAATAGCCCAGTGAGTGCCCAAGTCATGCAACCATACCAAGAATTCATTATTTTATGGAACAAAATAATTGACAAGTTAAATAAGCAGGGTATGAACAATTTAATTAACAAGTAGTCAATGGCAGATACAGGGCTCAACTACAGGAGCAAGCTCAACCGCAGGAGGAGCAAGTACCGATCATGTAACCATGACGTTAGGACCGAGATAATAGCTCAGGTCCTCGCCAAGGGTCATACCAGTATTAACAAGCAAGTACCCTAACCACCATTCACCTTATAACCTCCGTACAGGCTACCACATCCAGGGAGTAATCTCGACCTTGGAGGGCCAACAAGCAAGCAAGAAAGTTCAATCCAAAGTTGGCCTCTTTGAGGATTCACAACTCAAGGGAAAGAATAACACGCCCTAAAACACCTAGCACCTTATATCCTCCCATGCACGACCGGGTTGACTAACCGTGAAGTAACGGTGAAGTTAGTCACGGAAGTCTCAAGCACAAATAACACGTTGGATCATGAAAGCACGTAACACATTGCGGAATAGATGTGATAAAGTACACATCTTTCCTCAAGTCACACGTGAAATAACAATTACAAGCATAACATAATATTTCATGCATCATGTACACATAGAGACACTCACCTGGAATGCCTAGGAAAATATTTCGTAAAACGGTCGAGACTCGCTTTCAGGTCCTGAAATTCAAAAGAAATAATCTAATGAAAACCCGATTAAAACCCTAAGTAAATTAGTAAGAAAGTTTAGGAAATAACCTAATTATTTTTAGGGTTTAGGTTCTAGGGTTTTTAGAGTTTAGGGTTTTACCCTAGGGTTTAGGGTTTTAGATTTAGGGTTTTCATTTTAGGGTATTCTTGTTCTAGGAAAATTTAATTCGTTTCTAGATCATTTTCTAAAAATTTCTGCACACTAAACTCCTAAATTTAACATATTCTAGGTTAGAAATTTCATCTATCATTTTTCCTTTTTTATTTCTACCGAAATTTTGGCAGCATCTCCCCTTCAAATCGGACTAATCCCAAAATTTTTCCTGCAAGAAATCAACCAACCAATCCAATTTCCAAAAAGTTCTATAGCTTCCATGTTTAAATCAAACTCAATTTCACTTAAAATTCCACTCAAATTCAAGAGTTCAAGTCCAAGTTTCTTCAACCATTCAACACATAATACATATTATTTTCAAGGTTTAAATGCTATCTACTAGTCTATCTAACCAAGAGAACACTTTAATTAACAAGTAAACTTTCATTTCAAACTTAAATCTTCAAGTTCTAATGTCAAGTATCTAGTATTAAACTTGTACAAAAGGCTAATTAAAACTTGAAATTAATAGCAAAAGTTCATAGTAAATACCTCAATCAAGCTTAGATCTTTGCTTAGGAAGAAGAAGAGCTCACTTTCTATGGTGAAGATTGTCCAAAATGGAGAGAAAGTTTCAAGAAAATGAAAACAAGAGAGAGTAGAAAGAGAGCAAGTGAGGGTCGGCCACAATGAAAGAAAAGAGAAAGAAATAAGCAAAAAAAAAATAGAAAAGAAATAAAGAGAAAAGTGGGAAAAGGTGCAACCAATCATAGCAAGATAAGAATCTTCCTAGGTTTAGATTTTTTTGACATATTAGCTACTACTTGGTTAAATATGATTAGTGTAAATTTTTAATCACTTATCACCTAGTAATTAGCAAGCTTTATGGCACAATTTTTAAAGCAAAAAGAGAGAAGAATAGAGAAAGAGAGGGCCGGCCATGAGGAGGGGGAAAAAGACAAGAGAATAAGTGAAATTTTGAGTCACTTTTTGAACTAAAGCTCGATTAGTCAAAAGGCTTGAAAATGGTAGAATTAGTTAGTCAAAATTAAACACTATTATAAACTAATGGTCCAATGAAATTAATCCAAATTGGGTACTTAGGTGTCCCACTTAATAATGAAGAATCTTATTTACTTAACCTAATTAACTTAAGAAATCTTCCAACTAATAAATCAAGGATTAATACTAAACTCCAAATAAAAGAATTTCTCTTTTAAGTGCATTTTCGGTTTTTCCCTTTTTCTTTTTCTTTCTCTATTTTTATTATTATTTTTTTCTACTAATGGACATACATGAATTAAATAGTTCTTGTATGAATTTCTACGTGTTACATGGTTTGCCAAGTTCAGTACTACTATCAATCGCCTTGGTTTTCAGTCTAGCTCCTATGACCATGCCTTGTTTATTCGCAAGACTGATCAAGGATACACTTTTCTTCTTCTCTATGTTGACGATTTGATCATAACTGGTGATGACATTCAAGGTATCTCCGCTCTCAAATCTTTTCTTCACCAACAGTTTGAGATGAAAGATTTGGGTAACTTGAGCTATTTTCTAGCTCTTGAAGTGTCATCTGATGATTCTGGATATTATCTATCACAAGCAAAATATGCCACTGATCTCATTTCTCGGGCTGGCTTAACTGATACTAAGACTGCCAACACTCCACTCACTGATCATCTTTCTGCTACTGATGGGACTCTGCTTTGTGATGGCACACTTTATCACCAGTTGGTTGGAAATCTTATATATCTTACTGTATCTCACCCAGATATTGCTCATGCTGTACACACTGTGAGTCAGTTCATGTCTGCACCTCGTACCACTCACTTCTCTGTTGTTCTCCATATACTAAGATATATTAGAGGTACTTTATTTCATGGTCTTTATTTTCACTACTCTTCTTCATTAGAACTGTGCGCCTATTCTGATGCTAATTGTGCGGATGATCAAACCGATTGCCGATCCACTGCTGGTTATTGTTTCTTTCTAGGCACATCACTCATTTCATGGCAAAGCAAGAATCAAACCATTGTCCCTCGCTCCAGTACAAAAGCCGAATATAGAGCTCTTGCTAATATTACCTCTGAACTTCTTTGGTTAAGGTGGTTACTTCAAGATATGGGTGTCACCTTCTCTTCCTTCTCTACTGTGACAATCAGAGTGCAATGCAAATTGCTCACAATGATGTCTTCCATGAACGGACCAAACACATCGAAATTGATTGTCATCTGGTTCGACATCATGTTCTCGAAGGCACCATCCAGCTTGTTCCCATCTCATCACAATCCCAGATTGCAGATATCACATCCACCTCAATGCTTTCAAGATCTAGTTTCCAAACTCAAGCTCTCATCTTCCATGCCACCTTGAGTTTGAGAGGGGGGGGGGGTTTAAATATGTTAAACCAATCAATTAACAATTCTAGATCAATTAGCTTGATTATAGAAATCATTCATGATTGTAGGAATTGTTTCCTTATTTAGCATAGTTTGTTTGTATAAATACCTCAATACCTCTTTGTACAGATGATATATAGAATACACAAAAATTCGTTTCTCATTTCTTGACTTTCACATCATGCATGTGGGTTTGTACATTTGATATGTAAAATTTGATATATGGTAAATTACATCTTTCATAATCTTACTACTATTTCTTTAATTTTGAGCTACTACCTATTTTCACAGTAAATTTGCTAATAAAAAATTCAACTATGGTAGTAAAATACATTTTTTTGTTGTATCTTAATTTATCTCTATGAAAATTGTTGTGATATTGAACAACCCTTGTAGATATTTTAAATAATAATATAACCACTGAGGATAACCACAAAAATCCTATATGATAATGAGGGATAACCACAAAAATCCTATACAGTAGTGAGGGATAACTGCTTTGTTAGATGGAATCAAAACTATTTTTTTCCACAAAAATTATTAATGAATTCCTATAAAAACTGTTGCAGTAGCCAGTTACAGAAAAGAAAGTCTAAGCACGTGTGCTACCATGCACAACCATCATAATGACAGATAAAAATGAGGTATTATTGTTTAGATGGAGCAATCCGCACAGAGAAACAAAGAAACTTAGCATTGTTCTTGTCACTAAAAGCATTCATTTCTCTTTAGTTCCCTCTTCTGCTGCTGCTCATATGGGACACTTATATTTTGCAATCTATCCAACACTTTGAGCCATCTACATTCTAGCTCTTATGTGATAGACTTTACCAACTTGGTGTATCTTTGCCATCATAACATTAATCAATCATCCCCTTTGGGTCACATATGAAATCCATTACGACTGAGGATGAATTCCTTTCTTCATTTGATCTTCTCGTTTCAGCAAAATCCAAACAGCTCCTTGGAATCAAAACTATTCTATAATTTGATGTACTGGTTTTGTATAACTTGTGAATTTAACTGAATTTCCTTCATGACTTCCTGTCCAATTGCTTGCAAATTTTAAGTTGGTCCCCACCTAATTTTTTGACTTGCTAAACTGGCTTCCACGTGTTCCAGACTTTTTCCATGCATTTTCATGTATTTTTGTTGGATTTTTCATTTTTCCCAAATTTTGCACAATTTGTTCTTAAACATTTCTTCAAGTGTTCAATCAACTTAATCACTTGAATCTACTTTGATTTTGATCCATTTTACTCCAATCGATCCAAATTAAGATTAAGTATGATAAATATGCAAAAGTATTCAAAATTGTGCATTAAATAGTTCAAAGTATCAATTCTGCCTCAAAACCTTAATTCTAGGAGAAAAACCCTAATCGAGAAAAACAGAAGTATTTGAAGCCAAAATTATTAAAACTATAATTAAATCATATCAAATACCTAATAAAACATATAATAGTATTGGTAAATTTATTACTTATCAACGGCAATTAAATTTTTTTCCTTTTTCATTTTTTTTTGGAGAATTTGATCACCTGCATGTGAATATCATGGGATCGGATTCCGGTAAGATTTTTGCAAAACTAATCAATATGCTAAAAAATTAAAATATTTGGTACTAGATTTGCTTTCGTTTAAATTTTAGAGACTAAAACTGCCAATGCTCTAAGTATTTGGTACCAAAACTGTAATTTTATCATAATATAAACAAACAATAATGGCAAGGAAAATAAGATAACTTTTTCTTTTGCATTTTTATCATTGTCAATAGTATTATTTTATTAGATAGAAATGAGCATATGAGAGTTAACTTAATAATAATTGTTTAAGAAAATGCCTGTACAGTATTTCAGTCCTAAACTTAAATATAAAATAGAGGATCATTTGAAAAAATATTTAATTGTTAGATTTAAAATTTTAAAAGTTAGGGAAGCAGAGATTTTTTTTAGCAAAATGCTCCATAGTTTTTGCTTTTCAACCGAAAAAACTTCCATCTTGTGTTTCTAGTCACACAAGCAATAAATCTATATGATTTCTTGCATCTTCGTTCTATCTTTGATGTCTTAACTCTTCATTTTAACTTCTATTTGAATATTACATGCCCTTTGATCACTTTCATTTATCTAGAACCTCTATACTTTCTTTTATTGAGAGCAAAGTAAAGGAAACCTTGACAGAATAAATTTGCTGTATAAAAAACGGTATTCATTAGACTAGTATAATTTACACTTGTAGATATGACAAATATGTTATAAAAGATAAGATAAATGAAAAAATGTGAAAATTATATTCAAATTAAAAAGACGAGGAATTTTGTGATAAAAAAAAAAATTTACCTATTGTCACATCTTTATGCTTTATTAAATGATTAGCACGAAGTATTACACGAAAGCAAATTTTGACAGAATGCAATGTTGCGGCTAAAAAATTGAAAGCTAGATCAACAAAGACCAGAACAAGGATCTATAAGGCTATAATGGTCGAATATTATACAACCAAGAATTAATAGAAATCATATGCTCTTGTTCTTTGAATATGTACATGCCTGTCTCATGCACATGCATTCGTACATTTGAAATGTAAATTTCGGTGTATGTTGAATTATATATTTCGTAATCGTACTACTATTTCTTTAATTTCTCGCTGCTACCAATTTTCACAATCAATTTGCCAGTAAAATTTCAACTAAGTATGGTAGTAAAATATAGTTGTTTATTGGTACCTTAATTTGTTTCCATGAAAATTGTTGTAATAATAGAACAACCGCTAAGGATATTTTAAAAATAAAATAAAAGCGTCGAGGATAATCACATAATTCCTATACAATTATGAGTGCTTTTTTAGATCAAAACTATTCTATCAATTTGATGTATTGGTTCCTGTATAACTTGTGAATTTAACTGGATTTCCTTTGCTTGCTATAATAATCCATATCATAACAGTTCCAAAGTTAGGAAATCAAGGAAATGCTTTTCACGAACTGTTTTCTTACTCTTATTATTTCTATTTCAAGAAACCACCATGCCTGTTAAGAATATTTCCTCATTTTATCAATTAAAAGAAGAGATTGACAAACATATAGAATTACATGCATCATTATGGATATGACTCCATAAAAGAAAGTTTTGTTACTTTTAAAATGTTTTCTTATTTAGATGTAAAACATGTGCATTTAATTTTGATTAGAAATATTGTATATTCTTTACATGCAGATAATTCATCTTAGATAATAATTACAGTTTTTTCCATTTTTATAGCTGCCTTTAGTATTGTTAAATGAGATAGAAATGAACATATTTAGTGTTATACGTGTATAAGAATACACTGATTCAATAATTATCCTATTACTTAATTATAAAATTGAGGATAATTTCAAATAGAAACTAAGCATAAAGGATCATCATGTGATTTCTACCTAATAATGAGCAAAAGTAATTTTTCTGTTAGATATTATGAAATCAGGAAATTGTTTGACAAAATGCATCACAGTTCTTTAGCTTTTCAATCAAAGAAACTTCCACCTTGTGTTACTAGTCACAAAAGCAATAGAACTATGTGATATATTGTCTTTATCTTATTTTCTATATGGACAACATCTGCCCTCTCTTTATTAGCACTTGAATGGACTGTAAATGTGATTTTGCACAAGTTAGGGTTGGTGCCGATTTAGATTGTGGCTGCAATTTAACTATTTAATGTTCCAAATTATAACTTCATATCTTCTAAAGTTGTTGGAAATTAAATCTACTTCATTTCCATAGACCTGAGCATGTGGAAATTGAAAGTTATACCTTTTGGGAGCTACTGACCTTAAATCCGCAACTTGAATCCATGAGCTTAACTCGCGGATTGCCCTCCCAATGCTCTTTGAACCATTTTAACTTGAATCTGCATCGTAGGCCCATGGATCCTGCCTGGGGATTCTCTCTAAAAATCCTAACTTTAATAATAATTCAACCAATTTGTACTCATGTATAGATCCTTTTATACACAGTAAATAGATGCATCTGATGGCTGAACTTGAGGAAGCCGCAGAGGATGTTACAAAATTTTGAACTGTATCAATGAGTGTCCACAAACTTGTTTTATTTACAAAGACTATTGTATGATTTCACATGATATGTAGATCGATATTTGTAGTTGATTGTTATTTAATGAAAATTGTGAACAGTTGTTGCAATGGCTGTAAAGCCTACTATTTACCAAAAATTACTATTTATTGCCAAATGATAATTGTTACTATGAACATATATATGTACTTTATAGCACTGGAGAGTTTGTCTCTACCATGTGTGGGTTAGTTTTACCAGGCTGACAGCAAGGTTGGTTGTCAACTCTGGCCATCTTGGCTGCTCACCATCTACTAACCTGTGGGGAGGTTCGTATGTTTTGGGGGTGTGCGATACTGTACTGGGTAATATTTGAGATTATCAATTGGCGTGATGTGACCACCGAAATAATATATTGGCATGAAGCAGGATAATATTGAAATAATATTTGCCATGGTAAATGATATTATTATGATACTGAACTGTTTTTATATTGCTATTGAAATTTTATTGAAATGATACTAAAATACTACTAACTGTTAGTAAATAAAACTGTCACGTTATGGCAAGAACTAAAAAGGGGTTCTTTTAGCGTCCTCTCATGTCCTCCTTTGACTATGTGCTTGGTTTTCCTATTCGATCCTTATTTGCAAATTGTTTTAAAGTTTTAATTGCCCAAAATAAAGCTTCTTGAAGATTTTTCCAAACTCAGTGTTTGTTAAATGGACCTCACTAGGTGTTAAACGTACCCCCTGTTCAATTTTTTTTCCTTACAGGAACTTCACCCAAGGAAAGGGTAGAGAATGAAGGAGAGTGTTTTCTTTTGTTTAGTATTAGCTAGTAGATGGATGTGTTTTGAGGTTTAAATGGCCCAATGCAGACATTTGATGATCTATGTAAATTCTAAAGTCAAATTAAAATTTTTGTAAGTGACTACTTGTAAATGAGACTAACGAGAGCGAGGTAGGCACTTCGTTTATGATTCAAAGGGTCTCTAGATGGGAACGTTTTGTAAAATTTGTGAATTTAATTAAGTTTCTTTTAACAAATTCTATCCAATTGTTTATTCTAATCACTCTTTCTGAATTAACAGTTTCAAAGTTTAAGAAAACTGGGAAATTCCTTCTCGAGAGCTTCGGTATCCTTATCTCTTCTACTCAAGAAACCTCCATGTGTGTTAATTATGTTCTCATTTTGTCCATTAAAAGAGATATTGCAAAAGATTGACAAGCACCTATAATTACATTCTTAAGTTTACAAGCATTCAATATTGTTATGACACCATGTATAAAAATTTGGTAAGCTTTTAAATTGATTTGCTTTTGTAGATGTTGGAAATGTGCATTTAATTTTGACTAGAATTATCGAACATGCCTTGTGCATAATGCGTTTCATAAATGACACAACCAAATGATAATTATAGGCAAAATTATAATTTCATTTTCATGGCAGTCATTTGTATTTTTAGATGAGAAATACACACATGCGCACACACACAGAGACATACATACACGCGCGCGCGCACATAAAAGAAGTTAATTATTTGTGTTTAAGGAAATTTCAATATAATATTTACTTCCTATTACTTAAATATAAGATAGAGAATCATTGAAAAAAATAATTCAATGTATAGAATAATCATGCAAATATATGAGACGATCATAACGAAAGACTGGACAATAAAAAAATTCTTAGAAATTATAGTTTTATGTTCTTTGAATAATGCGGATGTAGCACACATTCGGAAATTTTTATGCTGAGAATTTGGTTTATGTGGAATTATACCCTTCCTGATTACATTACTCCGCAAAAAGCTGCTGCAAATTTTCACAATAGATGTGCAATTACTAATCAAAATTATATATGCTAGTAACATGGAGTTGTTATTTGAACCTGGATTCTTCTTCATGAAAATTGTTGTGATAATAGAATAACCACAAATGATCTTTTAATAAAGGGATAATTTCACATACCTCCCCTGAGGTTTATCGTATTTACACTTAGTTCCCTTTAGGTTTCAAATATTACACTTACCTCCCTGGGGCACTTTAGGATTACTAAAATACCCTTGCATGTCACTATAATTACTTCAAGAAAAATTTTAGGAAAACAGAAAGGGAAAAAATTGGGGAAAAAGAAAATAAAAAAGGAAAAAAAGTCTAACATTTACTTTAATTTACTCTTGAGAGTGAAGATTCATGTAGCACAAATTTTTCAAGTTGTTATTATCATCTCATTTTTTTTAATAGTTATCTTGTTTATTTATGGCATATTTTGGAAAATTAAAAAGATGATAAAGATGTAGAAATTAGAGCATTAAGTGGGAGAAGTATATTGGGCTACATAATTGTTGAGCATTGGTGGTAGTACGTGGACAATATATGGTTATTTTTTAGTTTATGTTGAATTAAATTAATTTGTTATTTTCAAGAATTGTTTTTCTTATTTTAGTAAAAAAAACATATAGGGGCAATTTAAGAAATTTAGTTAGTCTTTTTGCTGACATCAGCAAAATGGGTTTTTTTGTTGCCAGAACTATTGAAATAAGGGAGGTAAGTGTAATTTTTAAAACTTGACGGGAGCTAGGTGTAATTAAATAAACCTTAGGGGAAGTATGTGAAATTATCCCTTTAATAAATAAAACAAGCACAAAGGATGATCACAGAAATTCTATAAACAGTGAGGGAAAACTGCTTATTCAAATTGAAATTACAAATTTTCTCTGAGTTTGATTTTGGTAAAATTTGTGAATTCAACTTAGAAACCTTTTTGCACACTATTGATCACCAAATTGCATATACAAGAAAAAAATTGTTTTTTTCCCTTTCCCAGCAAATAGAAGGTGTCCAAAATATCTTACTGGGAATTCTTTTAAGGAGAACCCTATCATTTGACATATTACTCCCTTTTTGAACGGAAATAGTCTTGAGTGCACCATGTAACAACTCTTTGAAGCATTTCCCTTTTGTCTCAAACATAACTCATATTGCTTGATTGTCTTCATTAATTTCAAGGATGCAGCCGATGCACTTGAAAATATAATTATGTCATCAGCATACCTTAGATAATTCATCTTAAGGCTGCCCCTAGGCATCGTAAATCCATTGAAGCTTGGCTCACTAAAAAGCTAGTTTAACATCCGCGATAGCACTTCAGCCAATAATAAATAACACAAGAGATAACGGGTCTCCCTGCATCAGACCCATCAGACCCTTGAAGAATCCATATAGACATACATTAACTAGAATAAAAACCAAGGATTTGAAATTAGCCTCCACACTATATGAGTCCAATGTTCCCCAAAGCCGAAGAACCTCATTACCCTCATCAAATACATCTAATTGACTCTTCATCATGTCAAGTTTAAGAGCAACATTTCTCCCTCCATTCAATTTTCGAATTCCAAATATAATTTCTTGTGCCACGAGATAGTTATTCAAAATCAATTTGTCTTAGACAAATCCACTTTGATTTGGAGAGATAATGTTCGGCAAGATGACTTCCAACCTATCTGCCAGAATTCGAGAGAAAATTTTGGTGAAAAATATACAAAGACTAATTGGTTGGTATTGAGAGAAGTCTTTTGGATTCTCCACCTTTGGAATAAGGACAACGGAAGTTGTAGTCACAAACTTTGGCAGCTCCGCTCCACGGAAAAAAATGACCAATATTTTATAAATGTCTTCACCAATAGTCTTCCAGGCTGATATGTAGAATATTACTATAAAATCATCAGATCTTGCAACACTTTTACCATCCATATCAAAAACTACTTTTTTAAATTATTCAATTGACAAAATCTCCTCTAACTTTTTATTTTCTTGAGCTGTAACAATCTTTGGAATGATACTCTCAATGCTGCAAGAAGAAAAATTACATTGGTCGATCGAAAAAAGGCCTAAAGAAAAACTTGACAGCTTCAGCAGCTATATTGTCTAGTCAACCAGTTTCCATTCTCGTTTTGAATTCTATGTACTGCAAATATCATCCTCTACTTCACCACTACATGGAAATAGTATTTTTGTCACCAACTTCTAGTCATTTACCTCTTGCTTTTTGCTTCCCAATTTTTTCCCCAGTCACCAAAGTTGTTCTCAACTTTGCCTCAGAAGCAAATAGATGTTGCTGGATCTTGAAGGAGTCTTTCAGCTATAAAAGGTTTTTTTTTTCCTACTTGTTGAACAAAAAAAAATCACAAATTAGGATATGCTTCATTAAGGAAAATGAAAGCAAAATAAGAATGTAAAGAGAATAAGTACTTTTAACTATTTTAACTCATGTATACTTTTTGAAGCGAGGTTTATGTCCCCAAGAATCTCATTTCTATTGGAAAAAATATCATTCTTCTCAAGATATTTACGTAACTCTTGACTTAAATATTCACCATTGTGATCATATCTAATTGTTTCAATACTTTTTCCAAATTGTTTCACTATTTCAGTTCTAAAGACACTTGAATTTTTCAAAAGTTTTGGATTTGTATCTCATTAGGTACACATAACTATATATAAAACAGTCATCCATAAAAAAATAATGAAGTAACAAAAATTCTTTTAGCATGGATCAACATCGGGCCACAAATATTAGAATGTATAAGGCCAAATAAATCACGAGCATGCTCATATTTTCCTATAAAAGGTGTCTTGGTCATTTTTACAAGTAAACAAGATTCGCACATGTTAAAGAATCATAATTGAATGGGCTCAAATAACCATCTTTATGTAATGTTCTAGAGACTCAATTGTTTCAAGATATCTAGTTCTTTTTCTTTATATTGAAAAATGACATTTATCTTAATCATATGCAGAAGTAGAAGCATCGCTAAGGTTTTTTAGCTTATGCTTATAATCCATAAATGAAAGTTTAGTTAATTTTAAAATCCTTTCATTATAGATGTTAAAGGTTTGCATTTTGAGTTCAATTTTTATTGGAAACATTGTACATGTTTTGTACGTATATAATTCATCCACAAATGATAAAACCAAAAAATAATTACTGGCAAATTAAAAAAAAAATAAACTTTTACATTTTATAGCAATGCTTATTTAGATGTTGGATTTGAGTGTAAGTTTTCACTAGGAATATGGTTCATGCTTTTTGTGTATATAATATATACTCAATCAAATAATAATGACTTTCATGATCTTTGTGTTTTATGATAGACATTAGTTTCATAGAATAAGACATAAATGAGCATATCATCTATAAATTAAGGATACATTTTTTAAATAGTCCTATGTGCTTTCCCATAGTGTATTCCATTCATGCATTAACAGTTTGGATGCTATGAAAACCTAGTGATTCCCCCACAAGCTGCTCATGGTTTGTATCTCTTCAACCAAAAGGATAATCCGTGTTGTGTTGCTGGTTACATGAGCAACAAAACAGCCTTTTGCATCGTCATTTGTCCTTCCATAAGGATATAGCCTTCCATCTTATCACTTTCCTTAACATTATTAAAAAATTCTAAATTTCTATCATTGTGGCCAAGCTAAAGGAAGTCCTAAAGAAAAATTAGTCACATAAGAAGAAAACTTTTAGATCAAAAATTGTATAAAATACTGAATATGCTTTGAAAGATAAAGATAAAAAGAGAGATGAGAAGATTTTATTTAAATTAAAATCATTGTACCAGGACAACAAACTTTGGAATCCAAAATTAGAAGTGCAATGGTTACGAAATTTTTGGTTTTTCAAAATGATCATATTGATATATTACACCATCAAAAATTTATCCAAAGCCCACATCATCGCTGAAATTTGAAAAAGCTCATCAATTACTAAATTATTGGGCTCTACAAAGTGAACAGAGCAAACTTTCAAACAATCTAAAATTATTAGACATAAATTTAAACATTATACACATTAGGTTCTTTAAATGAGTATGCTTTGTGTTTGCAAGCATTTGTGGGAATAGAATAACCAGAGAGAATATTTTCCAAAAAACAAAAAAATGTATGCTTTGTCATGCCACAAACCCAAAGGTCAAGGACATAGCAATGCCACTTACTTATCAAACACTCAAAAAAATATGACCAACCAAAAATAACTCAAACATAACTCAAAGTAACACTTTATTAAACCAAAACTTCAATATTCAAGCTACTAAAATAATCAATCTCAATTATCAATAAGAAAATATTTAACCAAAAAAGGTCAAAAAAATGTTGAAAGTTAGGGAAGTAGGGAAATTCTTCCGCAAAATGCATCACAGTCCTTAGCTTTTCAAACCACAAACAAACCTCCATCATGTGTTGCTAGTTATATAAGCAATAAAACAATATGATATGATGCATATCCATTTTACTCTCAATTTCGATATCATCTGCCCTTTGATCATCTTCTTTTATGTTTACAGGAATCTCTAAGTTTGCTTTTATTAGAGCAATCAAAAGGAAATGATCTAAAAATAAATTTTCCATACAAGAAGTAATAAATTGAACTAATAAATGTATAAGTAACACTAGTGAACATGACGAATATGCTATGAAAGATAAGACAAATGAAAAAGATCCACAATTGTGTTATAATTAAAAAGATGTAGTGGAATGATAATTTTGATAAAAAAAATATAAAAATTTCACCTATTGCCATATAGTTGGGCTCTAATAAATGATCACAATGAAGTATTACATGATAACAATTTTTTATATTGAGCAAAGTTTTGGTCAAAAAATAGAAAAGTGGATTATTGGAAGTATGGACAATGAAAATCTATCTATCTATTACTATATAATATAATCATGTTTCTTCCTTTTTTTTTATTCCTATTCTACCCTCATTTATCCTATCTACCTCTAGATATAAGTGTAAGTTCTAACTAATAAAACCAATGCAAGATCTCACCAACTTAACTTACAAATAAAATCCTATGCTTATGTAGTTGTTGGCAAAAAAAAGAAACGTTACATAAGTTTCAATTATATTTGACGTGGTGTAGATTAGGTACAGAAATTATAGGCAAACACACACCAATCAAGTAATAAACCTAATCTCCCAACTTTTCTACAAGTATACGAGTTAATTGTAGAATGGGAGTATACATGTATCGTATCCCACGAGGAATCAAATAATTGCAAATATTAAGGCTTTATGGCTCACTTTATTGTCTAAATAAAGGGAAATCAAGAGTTATAGTAATAAAGATAAGAAATTCAATAGAATAGGTAATTAATGGCAATAACTTGTAGGAATTCAAATATTCAAGATATCTAGAATATAGAATCTACTAATGAATCATAAAAGGCATGGATGCCTTGCTAAGTGTTCTCTTGCTTTGTTTAGAATCCCATTCTATTTAAATCATAACTAGCTCTAACTATGAAATGATTAGATTCCAACTATTCTCATGATGAAATCTTATGAAAATATGAATTGCAATGATTCACTTAAGCCTTCATTATTCTCAGATGAATCATTTAAGCATTACTTGTTCATTTTCCATTGTTACATGCATTTCTCAATGTCAAGTAGTAACTAAATGACTTGTTCAAGTTAGCCATGCAAAAGCAAGAGTTAAAACTTGAACAAGTAAATAAACAAACACAAGCTTAGCAAGTAGAGGAGCTTTAAGTCATGCTAAGGATACATTAGCTTCATCCATATTCTAGATGAAACTTTTAGTGAATTACGACTAGTGAAACACAAAGAAACTTGACAAGAACAAAAGAATTTATGCTTCAAATTGGAAATTAAAAGAGAGAGCTGAGAAGAGCTTATAGACAAGTTTTTAACTTTTATTTCTTCTCCAAAATGTTGAAGTACAAGAAGTTTTGTATATGAAGTTCACTATTCTATTGAATTTGAGAGAATTCTAGTAATTCTCTTTAATTATACTAACTCTAACACTAACTAAAGGATGATAATTCATGTTAAACATCTTACAAATAACTCCTATTTATAGACAATTGATATTGAAGTCATTTTCCAACTTCCAATTGCATTTAATGCATGGAAATGATGAAGATTTGCTTGGAAATTCCAAACTTGCACAAAAGTTTTCATTTATGTTTTCAGTGAAATCTCCAACTTGCAAAACCCTATCTCCATTTAAAAATGTCTGCAAAAACAGTTGGAAGAAGATGGAAGTTGAAGTCCTAGAAGCTGTTGGCCGATGTCGATCTGCGGGTGGGATCCGCAGGTGGCAACCCACAAATCATGACCCGCGGATCACTCCATGGTGGTCCCACTTGATTTTCTGATTTTGATGATGTGGCATCCATGTGTATAGATCTTTTCCATGCATTTCCACATATTTTTGGTGTAGAATTAGGTCTCCCAAATATTTTTGCGCAATTATTTCTCAAAGTTGTTCATCCAGACTTAGCCCTTTGAATCACCTTTGAAATTGATTTTCGTTGACTCTAATTGATCTAAAGTGAGTTTAAGTATGATGAATCTACAATGTTGTACAAATATTTTGCATTAAATGTTCAAAATAATAATTCCATCTAAAAAACGCTAAGTATGGGAGAAAAACCTAATTTTATAAAATGTTGAAAAATGAGTCGTTTGCAACCAAAATTACTATAATTATACTAAAATAACACCTAATATATATAATATATATAATAATATTGATAAATTTATTACTTATCAAACGATCCCACACTTGAATCATTGCTTGTCCTAAAGCAATTGAAAATCAAAAGGTCACAAACATGATTCAAGTATTGAACTAACAAATGCCTCATTGTTAAGTGCAATTTCACAAAATAAAGTAGCTAAATATTATGCAATTTCTTGTCAAGTTTCTAATGCTAATCATACCTAATAAAAGGGAAATAATTATATCTAGATTAAACATTGTTTAGCCAAATTTCCTTGCCTTACAAAATTTCACACACTAAATATTCAATATCGACAATTATATACAACTCACTTTACACAAAATAGGGACATGTTAAAATTGTACAATTTGTAAGTGTCTTTTGATGCGAAGGTTGACATTTTTACATGAAAACCGTCGGTTACTCAACACTTTGATCATCTTAATCACATTTCATCCTTTAGTTTGAGATGTCAAATTGTCCTTTGATGAAAAGATCGACATTGGTTGATGAAGATCCCTTATTACTCATCAATTCACTTTCGATCAAACTTGCTTTGTGTACTTTTAAATTAATTGCCATTTGATGTGAAAATCGACATTTTGTGATGAAGATTCCCGGTTACTATGCAATTTGAATCATTGGAGTAGTAATAAGTAAACATTCATCATTGAACTTCATAAGATAATTGTCCCTTTTTCAAATAATGCATAAGTATATGTCTTGTCCATATCTACTACTTAATAATGTAAAATTAAGTAAAGAAAAGAAATTTAAAACTAAACATGCCAAATCAAGACATAATTACAACCATTTTACAAGATATACTTTCTTAAAAGCAAAACTCCTAATCACATAATAACTACTTCATATATTTGTAGAAAATATTAAAGCAAAGTTGCATAAATTACTTTAAGAAGTAAGAGAATTTAACAAGTGTATTGCATGAACGCACGTTAAAGAAGCAATTTTTCAAAACTTTTGGCCATTTTACTAAAAAAATATCTTGATACAATTATTTTATGCCACCAAACATAACCTTATACCTTCTCCCCACACTTAAAATGAAACATTATCCTCAATGTGTAAAGTAATAGTTAAGAAAGTAAGTAGAAAAAGAAAACTCCCCTTGTTTGGTTAATAAGTTGATATTGTTGATATCCTTTAAGTCCCTTGGCCTTTTGACAAGTTCATTGTTGCCATCAGTCATCATTACTTCAACATATCCAAACTTGCTCATTGACCTTGCTTCAAAACTCATAAATACTCAAATGTTATGTAAGTTTATATAGGAAACGCAACTAAGCACAAATGCTAACATAACATGATGTGAAATACATGTTTTTCCCCATTCTTGGTTTGTGCAATGTAGCTCCATGGGGTGAAAATTTGAAACTCAAAAAATTTGAGCAAGTGTAATAAGTTATGATGTAGTTAAAGGCAAAAGAAACTTGTTCAAATTTGTTTCATTTAAAAATCAACCATTTCATGCCATGTATTCAAAATTATTAAGTTAAACTTAAGCTATGAACATGCAAGATTGGAACATGTTAAAGTGTTAATTTGATTATCCAAAACATGTATACAAACCATGAAACCCATGTTGCAAGTGAACCAATTGAAAATCAATGAAAAAAAGACTTGAAAAACTAATTTTTCCAGTGATTCGTGGGTATGTAGCTGCAGTTCACCTTAACTATCTGTGGATCTCTACAATAGCGGATCGCAAAAACTCCCAGAAAGTGATCCACGAGTGTGATCCACAAGTGCGATCTACAATTGGTGTAGAATCTAACTCATGATTGTAACATCTTGACTCACACTTGATCTTCAAGTTCCAATTTGCATGCCTACAAAACAAACAAATTAAACACACTTTAAACTACATAACAGCACAAACTAAAATTTCACAAAAATATTAAAACATTAGGTTGCCTCCTAACAAGTGCTTCATTTAGAGTCGAGAGCTAGACTCATTGGTGTATGCTTCATTTTATAGGACCATGACCTAAATAATTCTCCACTCCTTTGGGTGTAGTTATGTCTATTATGCTCAATTGGTCCTTGTTTCTTGCTTTCCTTCTTCTTAGTCTTCCAAAACCTAGAAAAGTACAAATGGGTACACTATCATCAAATGCATCAATCATGTAAACATCAAAAGAAGATGAACGTTGTTTCATCATATTATTTAAATCAAAATTTACTTTATCATCCCCTACTTTAAGCTTAAGTGTACCATCTTGAACATTAATAATGGCACCGGCGGTCGCTAGCAAAGGTCTTCCAGGTGTACCCCCCATGGATTGCAACCAAGATGATAGTTTTGCCGCCAAGAGAGCTCCCCCTGCAGCTGCATCTATATTGATTTTTGTTGGATAGTTAAGTCCATTATAAAATGTCTGCACTATTAGCCAATTTGAGAGTCCATGGTGTGGGCATCTTCTTATTAAGTCCTTAAAATGTTCCCAAGCCTCGTATAGAGACTCTCCATCACTTTGGGTAAATCTGGTAACGTCCATTCGCAATTTGGCGGTCTTTCCCAGTGGGAAGTATTTGTTCAAAAAGGCCTTAGATAGATTCGTCCATGTTGTAAAGGTATTTGGTGGATATGAATCAAGCCATTGCTTGGCTTTGTCTCTTAATGAAAATGGAAATAGTTTTAGTCTTATGGCATCTTCGGAGACACCATTTTGTTTAATAGTATCATATATTTCCAAGAAACTAGCCAAGTGAGTGTGAGGATCTTCATTATTATATCCACCAAATTGATTTTGTGTGACCATTTGTACTAGTCCCAGCTTAATTTCAAAATTATTTGCATTAGCCGGTGTCCTTATTATGCTTGCATGTGAACCAGTTGGATTCGGCATTGCATAATCTCATAAAGAACGAGTGTTAGGGATAGGATTTTAAGTTACCTCTTCCATGGTTACGTCTTGTTGTGGTTGTAGTCGACGTGCATTTGAGGTCTCACCAAACTCCGCCACCTTGGCTTTTTCTTCTTGCCTTCCTTGCGGTTCATTCTATTTCTAGATCAAATGGAAGCACCACCCTTAGGCTCCTATGCATACACCTACAACAAGAAACAAAATATTAACAAACAAGTAAAAGTAATCAACGTTTAGAGTAATAAAGCTCACGTTGGCCCTAATATTGCCTTGATTCCCATGCAACAGTGCCAAAAACTTGATGCGGTGTAGATTAGGTATAGAAATTATGGGCAAAACACACACAAATCAAGTAAAAACCCTAATCTCCTAACTTTTTTGCAAGTCTACGGGTCAATTGTAGTAGGGGAGCATATAGGTATCGTATCCCAAAAGGAATCAAATAATTGCAAGTATTAAGGCTTTATGGCTCACTTTATTATCTAAACAAAGAGAAATCAAGAGTTGAAATAGTAAAGATAAGAAATTCAATAGAATAGATAAAGAATGGCAACAACTTGTAGGAATTCAAATATTCAAGATGTCTAGAACATAGAATCTACTAATGAATCATAAAATGCATGAATGTTTTGCTAAGTGTTCTCTTGCTTTATTTCGAATCCAATCCCATTTAAATCATAACTAGTTCTCACTATGAAATGATTAGATTCCAACTATTCTCAGTGATGAAATCTTGTGAAAACATGAATTGCAATGATTCACTTAAGCCTTCATTCTTCTCATATGAATTACTTAAGCATTACTTGTTCATTTTCCATTGTTACATGCATTTCTCAATGTCAAGTAGCAACTAATGACTTGTTTAAGTTGGCCATGCAAAAACAAGAGTTAAAACTTGAACAAGTAAATAAACAAACACAAGCTTAGCAAGTAGAGGAACTTTAAGTCATGCTAAGGATTACATTAGCTTCATCTATATTCTAGATGAAGCTTTTAGTGAATCATGACTAGTGAAACACAAAGAAACTTGACAAGAACAAAGAATTCATGCTTCAAATTGGAAAGTAAAAGAGAGAGCTGAGAAGAGCTTATAGACAAGTCTTTAACTTCTATTTCTTGCTCCAAAATGTTGAAGTACAAGAAGTTTTGTATATGAAGTTCACTATTCTATTGAATTTGAGAGAATTCTAGTAATTCTCTTTAATTATACTAACTCTAACACTAACTAAGGAATGACAATTCATGTTAAACATCTTACAAATGACTCCTATTTATAGACAACTGATCTTGAATTCATTTTCCAACTTGCAATTGCATTTAATGAATGGAAATGATGAAGATTTGCTTGGAGATTCTAAACTTGCACAAAAGTCTTCATTGATGTTTTCAATGAAATCTCCAACTTGCAATACCGTATCTCCATCTAAAAAGGTCTGTAGAAACAGTTGGAAGAAGATGCAAGTTGAAGCCTTAGAAGCTGCTACCCGATGTCGATCCGCAGGTGGCAACCTGCGGATCGTGATCCGCAGATCACTCTCTAGTAGTTCCACTTGATTTTCTGATTTTGATGATGTGACATACATGTCTGCAGATATTTTCCATGCATTTCCACATATTTTTTTGTGTAGAATTCGATCTCTCAAATATTTTTGCACAATTATTTCTCAAAGTTGCTCTTCCACATTTAGCCATTTGAATCACCTTTGAATTTGATTTTCCTTGACTCCAATTGATCCAAAATGAGTTTAAGTATGATGAACCTACAATGTTGTACAAAAATTGTGTATTAAATGTTCAAAAAAATAATTCTGCCTAAAAAACCCTAATTACGGGAGAAAATCCTAATTTTATAAAATGTTAGAAAATGAGTCATTTGCAACCAAAATTACTATAATTGTACTAAATTAACACCTAAAACATATAATAATATATATAATAATATTGATAAATTTATTACTTATCAATATTACAACTCTAAAAACAGCTCACAAAAAATCAAATAATGTTACACAAAAAACAAACGTAAATCACATACAATTTCAATTATATTAGAACTCTAAAAACAAACCAAGAAATAAATTAGTAATTAAAAAAAACTATAAATTTCCAATCAACTAGAAGACAAGGAAAACATCACAAGAAATCAGCCGCAATCCACGAACTACTTGCAAGTTTTACTCCTTGATTACATATATGATCATGCTTTTGTATTTTCTAATTTTTGATGCATCTAGCTGAACTCTAAAGTATTCTCCTTTTATAAAAATAATGAATAAATAATGATATTGATTGTTGCTCTTTGATTATTGGTGAAAGCAATGCTTATTGTTGATTTAATTTTGTTTAGGTGCTCTTTGTATGAATTCATGAGTAAATTAATAGACATTAACTATTTATATTTAAATCTTGCTGTGCAAAAGCTTCAAAGGTAATGCTTAAATTCAAGAAAATTAATACAAACTGGTAATGATGTAGAAATTGTGGGTAATTATACTTATAGGTTTGCCATAATGAGTTTGTTTGTGACTATCTTGGGTTCCTTTCTTTGGACATAAGAATTTCAGTTTCTCCGTAAGTGCATAGATCTAAAAAATGATTGTTCGAATAGAATTTCTCCTCTTAATGTAACGAAATATTTCTTCTTTCCAAATTTGTTGACTAACAACAAAACCTGCCTAAATTTTTATATACCAAAGGCTTTAAGTAATAATGTTTGCTTGGAAGAATAATTAAGCATTCACTTTGATTTAAAGAAAATGAAAAAAGTAGACAACTTAAGTAAAAATTAGGTCGTTATTGCTTTATTGGAATTTATTGGATACTGGTCAATTAAGAACCAGGGGATATGGTCTAAGAGTACTACTTTGTATTAGTTCAAACTGATTTATGAGGAAAGCACGTTGTGAAGAAAAAATATCTTCCCTTTTTTACGTTTAATATAACTATTATGAGGGTATTATTTGCACAGTTAAGAGGTGCAATTCCAATGAGTAAGACCTTTTGGAGCAAATCATCAAGCATGAGTAGAACATTCTTAGCTACCTTGCTTTTAGAGATCATAATCTTAGTTTTTGTAGTATTTTTTATTTGTTCTATAAAATAACCCCATAATGCTACACATGAAGTGATTTCAAAAATAAAGTTTACCCATAAAAAAAGTGTGAAATTTATTTTCAGCTCTACTTCTTATAAATCATACATTTTTTAAAAAATGAGAGTAAGAGAAAAAAAAAAAACTCAATGGAATAAAATAGTCAAGTTATTGTCCAATTCAAAGGCCACTTAAAATTTTTAGTATTATGATTTACAAACTAAAATCATTCTCTCCTGGTTTATAGATTTCCAGTGACAGACAAAATTGTAATTATGATTAAGTCCCTTGAGTTATAGTTAAAAAAATAAAACTCTTTGCCTAAAGAGATGTGAAAAAATTTCGGCAAATCTATTCTAATTTTTTAAATAGTAAGTTAGTTTGAAATCACTCTTATAAAATTTAATATTTGAATGTCACATCTATTACTGTTAACCACGCATCCATATATGTTCAACCTGATCTTTAGTTTATTCGCATCTTCTTTCTCACTGGGAACTCAGAACGCTACTTCATTAAGGTTACGGGCAAAGATACATACTTTGTTGAAGATTTGAAACTTTCTTGAACTTCAGTTTTTATTTCATACAAACAAGTAGGTAAGTTTACATTTATTTCTATATAATTCTTTAGGAGAGACTCTTTTGGTTTTGTGCTCATAGTGACTCTTTTGGTCTTTCGTTTTGCTATTGCTTTACTTTCTAACGTGATTCATTCTACCCCACATCCAATTTTAGGCCAAGTCAGGGAAATCTATAGGACCTAACAATGTTTGGTTAGATTTTTAATTTCTTTTTTGTTGTTAACATTTGATATTGAATATGATACTTATTAATATAAGTTAATCGAGAATATAGTACTGTTCTATTTGGATTCTGTCAAGTGGATCCAAATAATTTATTTATCCTGTCAATTTCAAATTTAAGCAAATAGTATGGACGTACTTCCTATTGGCTACAACCCATGGGAATACATTTCACAGAAAATTTTTTTTGGTTACAATTGAGTGTATTAATTGGAACCATCTATTTAAATTTTGATTTACAAAAAGTTCTTCTGCATGTTAGTGTTACTATAAGAAATAGTGAAAGAAAAGAACAATAGTAGACTTTTGCTTAATAAATATACAATAAATTCTTCCCCACATGGATTCCCCCATTTTTAATTGAATTCCTTGAGTTAATTTAGTAATTTTTTCTCTAAATAAATACTATACTATCACTGTTGTAACCGAATCCTTGAGTTAATTTAGTAATTTTTCTCTAAATAAATACTATACTATCACTGTTGTAACCATCCCTATTGTGACGATGGTTTACCTCCATTTCCTCTTTACAAATACTCATTCAATAATTTTAGAATGACAAGACAAAGAATTTTTGCAAAATTGGAGATATTAGATTTTGAAGATAAATTAAGAATGACAACTTAGGAACATTATCCAGTGTAGTCGATTGTAAGATAAAAGTAAAACATCAAAGTACATATAAATAACTAAGCTTCAAAAAGAAAACTTTGGACAAAAATTAAACCAGAAAAGAACTTTGATGCAAATGAAAAGAAACTTTTGAGGATCATGTTGAGGAGAAAAGGAAGATTTCACAGATTGTTAGGATATAATAAAAGAACAATAGTGTGATGTCTTTATCAATCTTTGTTATGCATCTTAAGAAATTTCTCTATTTTCCCTTTAAATATCTTCTTTTTGGTTAGCATAGACGTCTATTCCTCTTATGCATTGAATTACTCAATCATTACTTAGACCTTTGTTTTATTGATTTATTTTAAATGTCTTAGAAGTATTTAAATTGACACTCTCTAAGAAAAAATTATAAACCTAAGTTTGAGTAGTTTCATTTAGAGATCGTTACTTTGAGTTTTAAATTATAAAAATATATTTTGGGACTTCCCATTTTTACCCAGAACTCCCTTATAATTTGGCAAAATTAGTGGATTATCTTTATGGTTTGGTAACCTACATTTAACCTCATTATGTTTTAGATTTTTTTTTCCAAAAATAGATGAAAAATGTAAGAAAATAACATATTTTAAGAAGTACCCCTAGATGTTTTTTAATATCTAAATTGTAATTTATAATCTTTGATAAGTGATAAGTTAACCAATATTATTATATATTTTATTACGTATTTTTTATGTGTTTTTAGTATAATTAAAGTAATTTTTTGCTTCAAATGATTTATTTTCCAAAAATTAGGGTTTTCTCCCAGAATTATGGTTTTGAGGTAGAATTGATATTTTGAGCTATTTAATGCACAATTTTTGCATACTTTTACATATTCATCATACTTAATCTCAATTTGGATCAATTAGAGTCAAATTGGATCAAAATCAAAGTAAATTCAAGTGATTGAGATGACTGAAATTTTGAAGAATTATTGAAAAATAAATTGTGTAAAATTTGAGAAATCTAACTCTTTAGCAAAAATACATGAAAATGCATGAAAAAAGTCTAACGCACATGAAATTCCAGCTCAGCAAGCTAGAAAATCAAATAATTAGTAAATTGTGTAAAATTTATAGACTGCTGATGTTTTTTAAGCATGCTTTCATATTTCCTTTGTCTTTCTTTTTTATGACAAATTTCTTTTATTCTCTGTATTTGATTTTCGGTCTTTTGAATCAATGTGTAATTTTTTCTTTCATTATTTTCATTTGTGTAATTTACTTTTGTGTAAAAGTATATTAGCTTTAAAAGATAATATAATGAACTAAGTTAGATTTAACTGATAATAAAAGATTATAGGATATGATTTATCCACTAAATTTTTATTTTTTAGACCAAAATCCTATTGTTATTATGGTTTACTATTTTTCTATGAATGTTAAGGATTATAAATCGTGAATACACTTCATTTTTTCAAGGTGGGAAACATATATCTACTTTCTCTGTTAAATGTTAAAAACTAACTCTAATACAATCATCCATTAAAAGAACACTATGACATGTCACCATATTTTTATATTTTGTATTGTGAAACTAACTTTGGTAAAAATAAATTACTTATTGTACCTGATAAGTAATAATTTTACTAATATTATGATATATCTTATAATAAGTTTTAAGAGTTATTTTACTATAATTTTAGCAAATTTGGTTGCAAATGACTCATTTTCAAACATTTTAGGGAATTAGGGTTTTCTCCCAAAATTAAGATTTTTGAGGCAGAATTGTTATTTTGAGCAATTTATGCACAATTTTTGTATAACATCGCAGGTTCATCATACTTCAACTCATTTTGGATCAAGTGGAGTCAAGGAAAATCAATGTCAAAGGTGATTCAAGGGGGCTAAGCTTGGATGAACAATTTAGAGAGAAATTGGAAAGATAATTGTGCAAAGATATTTGGAGGCCTAATTCTACACCAAAAAATATGAGCAAATGCATGGATTAAATCTGCACATGTGGATTCCAGATGAGCAAAATCAAAAAATCAAGTGGGGACCACATAGTAGTGATCTGCAGGTCACGATCTGTGGGTTGCCACTCGCGAAATGACATCAGCCAGCAGCTTCTAGGGCTTGCAACTTGCATCTTCTCCCAGTTGTTGTTGCTAACATTTTCAGATGGAGATAGGGCTTTGCAAGTTGAAGATTTCATTGGAAACATAAATGAAGACTTTTTGCAAGTTTGGAATCTCCAAGCAAATCTTCATCATTTCCATGCATTAAATGCCACTTCAAGTTAGAAAATGACTTGAAGAACATTTTTTTATAAATAGAAGTCATTTGTAATGCAGTTGTAACTAATCTTGGTAGGAAAAAGTAGTCGTTAGCCTTAGTTTTATACTTATTTTGGTAAAGAATTAGTAGAATTCTCTTCATCCTTCAATAGAATGGTGAGGAACATTGTAAGAGAGCTTTGTGAATTCAACTTTTGAAGGTGAATAAGAAGAGAAGTTGTTACAACTTTGGTTGAGCAATTCTTAACTCTTTCTCTTTTCCTTTTCATTGTTGATATGAATTCTTGCTTTGATATTGAGCTTTTAGTTGTTTCACTAGTCATGATTCACTAAAGGCTTCATCTAGAATATAGATGAAGCTAAAGAATCCAAAAGCATGACTTAAATTCTCAAAACTAACTAAGCTTGTATTTGTTTGTTTACTTGTTCAAGCTTTAACACTTATTTTTGCTTGGCCAACTTAAACAAGTCTTTTAGTTGTTATTTGACATTGAGAAATGCATGTAACAATGAAAAATGAACAAGTAAGCTTAAGTGAATCATATGAGAATAATGGTTGCTTAAGTGAATCAATACAATTCATGTTTTTCATAAGGTTTCATCATGAGAATAGTTGAAATCTTGTCATTTCATAGAGAGATCTAGTTATGACACTTAAGAAATTGGTTCTAAACAAAGCAAGGTAACACTTAGTAAACCATTCATGCATGATTCATTAGTGGATTCTATGTTCTAGGATTCTTTGCTTGGATTCTACAAAAGTTCTCAATCATTTACCTATTCTATTGAAGGGACCCCATATCACTTTTGTTTTGATTGTGTTTATATAATAAAATTAGTGAAAAAGCCTAGTAGTTGCACATATTTGACTCCTTATAGGATTTGACACCTAATACTCCAAACACTACAACCAACCCATGCACTTGTGGAATAAGTTGGGAGATTAGGTTTTTATTGCTTGATTTGTGTGTGTTTGTTCATTTTTGTTATACCTAATCTACACCATTTTAGCACCATCAAATATGAGATAGTACATTCAAGTTATAATACCATACTAAAAAGGATTATGCTTATATATAATCAAATGTTCTATAGTGAAGTCATAGTTTTCCATATAGTGAATCACAAATATATTGATCTAGATTAAAACAAATATTTTTACTAATTTAACCATTGTAACTATTATTTCTACAAATATATTAGATTCAATTAATTTTTAATCCATACCATCGTACTAAACCAACAACCTTTTTTAGTTTCTTGTAGAGGACCTTAGGAGTTGGAAAAGAAAAGATAAAGATTTTCACAACTCTAGTATTCTAGGAGACGGTGTATTCCATGAAAAACAAAGTGGTGTCTAGGAACACTTCAACCTCAGTGTTGCAGAACAAATCAAACAAGTTGAAAAGAGTTTGCTCAGCTAGCTATCTTCGAAATGAAGTATAATCAACTAAAAAGAATAACAGAAATTAGTGATAAAAAAGAAAAACGCAGACAATATGAAGATATGCTTAAAAATTATTGTAGTCTAACATTTGACTGATTATTTGATTCCGTTTTTATAAAGTTATAAAGTTTAAAATGTAAAATATTTTTTTATTTAAGCTCATTAGAACACATCCACGTGCAATGCATGTGTTTCTTCCTAATTTGGAAGAAAATTAGAAGAGTGCATTGATTACTATGTCATTAGGCTCGTTTGAGACTATCATAGAGAAAAATGAGGCAATCAAAGGTTAACAAAAATTATACGCGTAATGTGACAACCCTACCTTACCCTAAGGCGTACCTAAGGGCTCAGCACACTGCCTACCTAGCTCTCGCCAGGACGCGGGTCAAGCACACACTAGATTCCATGAAACAATCGATATTTTATAGAAAATTCGTAAATACATTCATATGATTCAAACTTAAGAATAAGGGAACTAGTTAAGTAGTTTACATCATAAACACTTAACTAATATAGTAATATCTCAAACTATCCCATTTACTAACAAAATCCTACCAAGAACTATTCTTGAATCCTTCACTACCAGCCTTAAGAGTAGGAGCCTGTTTAAAGAGAACAAATAAAAGGGGTGAGCTATGATAACCCAGTGAGTTTCCCACACATGCAAACACACAGGCAGACAAATTAGAAAATAAATAAATAAATAAATAAATAACAATACCATAAAACAGTATAAGAATAAGTTAAGTAAACAATTGATCAAATAAAGAAGGATACATCTCAATCACCGGAGCAAACTCAACTGCAGGAGTATCAAGTATATAATCATGTGGCAATAGTGTTCGGACCAATAGAAATAACCAAGTCCTTGCCAATGATAAGATAAATATCATATAACAGTACCCAAAATCACCCATGCACCTTTACCTCCTCAATATCTCCACTCCAGGGAGAAATCTCAACCTTGGAGGGAAAAATAGTTTGTTCAATCCAAAGTTGGCCTCTTTGAGGAATCTCAACTCAAAGGAGAGAACACGAACCCCAACGCCCAAACACCTTATATCCTCCTGACCAGTATGACTAAACGTGGTGTAACTGGTGAAGTGTAACCACGGAAGTCTAGCCCGAAGGCTCAGTTTAGTTGAAAGTTTACAAACAAGTATATTCACATTTGATAGAAGTTGTGCATGTAACAAATTGCGGGATAGATGTGATAAAGTGCACATCTTACCTTCATATAGCACATTGTAGTAGCTAACAAGTATCAGGCATAAAAGTGGAATTAACACTTAAACATGCATCAGGCGCACAAGGAAACACTCACCTCGAAAATTCAAGAAAGTGCCTCATAAAACGTGTGAAGGTTCAGACTCGGATCCTGAAATTCAAAAGTAGCCTAATTAACCTATTGGATTTTCTTTTAAAAGAATTTTGTAAAATATACCCAAGTTTAACTAGGGTTTTAAAATTAAATGTAAATTAGTTATAAGGAAAATCCAAGAAGTTGTAATAAAGGAATCCGGGTAAAACCTAAATTAACCAATAAAGAAATTTAAGAAATTCCCTTTTTGAAAGTAATTTGGTTCTAAGGGAAAATAATTCATTAGGTGTCAAAATTAAGGTTAAATTCATAAGGAATGATTAATACTAGAAATTTGTTACTAATTTCTGCTTTATTTACTATTATAGTTGCAAAACTTTAATAATTCGCTATAAATTCCAGACCAAAGAAAATACTACTAAATACTATGGACTAAAGAGGTAGTTTAAATAAATATTGATTAGGGTTCAAGGTTTTCGGTGTAAGAAGAAATTTTTGCCCAAAAATAGTTAATTTCGGACAAACTAGCTTTTAAAGTCCAAGAAAGATTTATTAGTAATAGTCAAGTTTAATTTAATAACTTAGCAAAATTAAGGTAAGTTAAAATGAGAACTCCAAAATATCCTATACTTAGGTAAATTAATGGTTTTAAACTAATTAATATCAAACTAATGATATTTAATTAAACTAAGACTAGTTAAATAACAAATTAGGGTTATTTGGTGAAAAGCATACTAGAGCTGAGTGTAAGATTAAACTAGTCAAAATTTTCACTTACACATTTAATAAAAGTCTGGCTTCTAACCAATTTAAACCTTCAAAATTTATAAGAGTTTCTTCCTAAAATTGATTAACAAGGTTCCAAAATCATTGCACGACGTTTTCCTAAAAACCGGTTAAGTAGATTAAGCTTAAGGTGCTCAATATTTGGTGTCACTTCAACCAGTTTACAAGCTGAAATTTCCAGCAGTTTATGTCATCAAAGCTTGGCCAAAACAAGGTTAATATAGCTGGAAATATTAGGTTATCAAAGCTGAAATTCTTGTAAACTAGTAAAGCTGAAATTTGTTCAAGGTTTTGGAACAAGGGAGTGCCAGGTCAGTAGACTAAAATTCCAGCAACTTTAGCCCACTAAACAGGCCTTAAATGCTGAAATTTTTCCAGAATTTTTCCTCTAACAAGGCTAATCAATATTCCTTCTAACTCTAGTCAAAATTTCAGCCATGAATTCCAAGATTTTCCACTCAAATAAAGCATCAATTTTTATACAAGTCAACACTAATCCAGTAGGTCATAACATAGTTAATCTACTATCAAGGAAAGGATCAAAACAAGGGAAACATCATAATCATGAGCATAAATATCCATATGTATAACAAGAGAACAAGGTATAACCATAAATCTTAAGTACTTAATGAAATCAGAAGAAAAACATAAGAAATCTTCTATTGAAACTTGAAAGAACTTGAAGTTTCTTGATGAATATACCTCAAAATAGGTAGCTTTTTAGTTGAAGAAGAGTGAATGGTTAGTCCCTTAAGAACCTTGAACTTTGAGCAACAACTTGAGCTTGACACTTGGAGAGAATTTGATGAAATTTGAGGGGATTTCTTTTCTAGTTAGGTTAAGCTTTTGAAAGAGATTAAGTTAGTCTTTTAAGTGTTTAAAATGGTTGAAATTGAAGAGAGTTTCTTGACTTATGGTGGCCGGCCAAGAGAAGAGAAAATGCAAGGAAAATTGAGCCAAAAATTTGAAAAGAATTGGTAAAAGTAAAAGCAAATGATAGGTGGCCATTCTTGGGTGCTAGGTGGCATTAATCTCCTAAATATCTAAATGATAGGTGGCATTAATTTCCTAAATATCTAAGCTTGGTTGGTAACATTTAATTGGTGGAATTTCCTATGATTATCATCAAACATGTATCAATAATAAATTAAGAAATCAAATTGTTAAAGAAAATTATACAATAACAACCAATAAGAAAACTTTACAATTAACATTCATAACATAGAAACTAAGTTTAAAGCTTCTAGGGCTTTACACGTAAACGTTTATTACATTTGTACGTGCATATGTTGTGCACACAAGTTTCTACATTTGGAAAATTCATGGGTTTGTAGTTTGGTGTGAGTTGAATTGTACCTTTCCTAATTGTGCTACGATATATTTAATAGGTCAATCACATGAATACTGTGCAATAGCAAAGAATAACTGCTAATTTAGTTGGAATTAGAAATTTTTATCAATTTGACAAATGCATTTGTAGGAAGGACATGCTATTTGTTCCTGGTACAAATGTGAGGATGAATGAGGGAGATTTTAGTTTGAGTGAGTTAGAGAAGGTGTTATGAAGGAGAAAAGATGGGGCTATGCAATAGCGAAGGTGGTGACTAGCGTTACGAGAATGAAGAATAACTTTCATCTTAAGATTTGCAATTGCCTTCAACAATACAAGAATTTGTCTTACTGAAATCAATTTTATTGTTTTAAGCTAACATTTCATAATATATGCCTATATTAGAAATTTTAGTATTTTGAATTTCAATTCTCTAGAAAATTTATTGGATTTTAGTAATTTATCCAAGTAAGAAACTAATATCTATATGAACTTTTTTAGACATAGTTTTTCTTCGTTGCTTCATACTAGTTTGTGTATACAGATATATTTTGCTTAGTTAGTTCTTAAGGTTGCCATGATTAGGCTCTTCATGATTTCTGTGTTTGTTTATGTTTCTAAATCATATAGAATGTCTTAGTAGGAAGAAAGCTCATCATCATCTATAACTAAGACAATATTGTTCTTACTTATGAGACCATCTCTTAAGGTTGCCACTTCAAGGAATCTACATTTATTGAATGTCTTAATAGCAAGATTGCTGCTCGTTATCTATGACTAATACAACATTGCTCTTATTTATGAGAAATTCATATCTCTTAAGATCATGATATCTTCTACCAGATCTAGAAGATCATGCGTTATCAAGAGCTTCTAATTGTGTCCTATCAATAATGTGGCATAAGCTCAAATTCTAACATTGCTCAGTTCTAGATTTTTATTCTTGAACTTTTGCAAGTTTATTTTACTTCCATTACATCTTTTCAAGATAAACTCATTTGAAAAGGTGGCAAGCTTTGAGACTAGCACCCTTCGCTTACTAAACTTATAAATATATTCCATAAATTTCTCTAGAATAAAGCACAAATAAATACTTGTCAAATTTAGCTCCTTATTTATTTGATATAACGGTTTTACATAAGCGAAACAACCCCAAATCTTCATGTACAACAAATATAGTTTCTTCCTATTCCACATCCTATATGATCTAGCATCTACAACTTTAGTTGGGACCCGGTTTAGTGTAGATGAGGTGATATCAAGAGAATAGCTCCAAAGCGATATTGGAAGAATAATTTGGCCTAACCTTGAAATGCACCATATTTAATTGGGTGCAGCTTCTCCTTTCAGACGCATCATTCATCTAAGGTGTGTAGGATGGAGTCTACTGAGAAGATTCTCATTCTTCTGAAGATATTTTTGAGACTATTGATTTAAGTATTCACCACCTGTGATCATAACTATGTGTTTTAATACTTTTTCCAAGTTGTTTCACTACTTTAGTTCTAAACACTCTGAATTTTTCAAAAGCCTTGGATTTATACCTCATTAGGTACACATAACTATAATAAAAATAGTCGTCTATGAAAGTAGTGAAGTAAGAGAAACCCTTTCACCATAGATCGACATGAGCTGTAAATATCACTATGTATAAGACTAAGTAAATCACTGGCATGCTCAATTTTCCTATAAAAGGCTGTGGTCATTTTGTGAGTGTAAAAGATTCGCACATGCTAAAGAGTCGTAATCAAATGAGCCCAAATGATCATCTTTATGCAATGTTCTAGAGACTCAATTGTTTCAAAATATCTAAGTGTTTTCTTTATAGTGAAAGAATATCTTAATCATAAGCAGAAGTAGAAGCATCACCAAGGTTCTTCTACTTATGCTTATAGTTTTGACTCCATAAATGAAAGTTTAGTTGATTTAAAATCCTTTGCCCATATAAAACTTTGAGGTTTGCATTTTGCTTTCAATTTTGTTAAAATTTTTTGTACATAGACAATTAGTCCACTAATGATAAAAACCAAATAATAATCTCACGCAAAATAATTTTTTTTTACTTTTACGTTTTATAGTAGCATATAATATTATAAAATGAGGCAAAAATAAATATATGAGAGTTAAGTTAATGATATATGTATAAGTCAATGATCATTTAATATTTCATTCCCATTACTTAGACATAAAACAACGGATTGTTTACCAAAATTATTAAATATATTGGATAATCAAGCAAATCAAACACAATAGTGAGAGAGAGTAATTCTTTAAATTCGAATAATAAATTTTTTGTATTGAATTTAAAATTTTGGAAGTTAGGGAGTAGGCAAATAAATACTTCACAGTCCCATCTTTTCAACCAAAACAAACCTCCGTCTTGTGTTGCTAGTCACATGAGCAATAGACATACATAATCTCATGCACATCCGTTTTACTCTCTATTTGGATATCATCTGCTCTTTGATCACTTTCATTTATATTTACAAGAATCTCTAAATTTGCTTTTATTGAGAGCAATCAAAAGGAAATGCTTGAAAAAATAAAGTTACCATACAAGAAGGAATTAATCGAACTAATAAATGTATTAATGCTAGTGAACATAATGAATATGCTATAAAAGATAACACAAATGAAAAAGATGCAACAACTATATAATAATTAAAATGGTGTAGCAAAAGGACAAATTCTCCTTCACTTATAGACATGTATTTGGGATCTAAGACATGATTACAATGAAGTATCACATGATAAGTAATTCTGACGTAGTGCAAAGTTTTGGCCAAAAAATAAAATGTGGCGAGAGACCGGGACAATGGAGAAAAGTGCATCTATTACATGTCTATAGGCTCTATGAGACTATCATGGTGGAATATTAGAGAATCAAAAATTAACAAAAATTACACATTTAATGTTCATTGATTATGTGTGTGCGTATAACATGCATGCAAGTTCCTACATTTGGAAAATTCATAGATGCAAAGTTTTGTGTGTGTTAAGTTATACCTTTTCTAATTGTGCTACATCTTGTTTAATTTTTATCTACTACAAATATTGACAACTGATGTGCTTGTACTAATGAATATAACATCTAGTAGTAAAATGCAGTAATTTGGTACTTCGATTCTTCTACACGAAATTGTGCGTTAATAGAACACTCACTAATGACCTCTTAGAACATTTGAAGAGGGTAATCACATGAATAATATACAACAATAAAGGATAACTGCAAATTTAGTTAGAATTAAAATTCTTATCAGTTGATAAACGATTTTGTAGGAGAGAACTATTGTCTTTTCCTGGTATGATTATTGATGTGAGGATGAATGAGGGAGGTTTTAGTGTGTGAGTGAGAGAAGGCTGGCTATTGTGAGGGAGATATGATGGGGCTGTGCAATAGTAAAGGTGGTGACTAGTGCAACAAGAATGAAGAAGACCATTCCTCTTAAGAGTTGCAATTGCCTTCAGCAACATAAGAATCGGTCTTACTGAAATCAGTTTTATTGGTTCAAGTTAACATTTTATACCATATATCGTTATTAGTAAGGTTTGTGAATTTCAAATTTCCAAAAAGCTTGTTGGATTGTTAACAATCTGTCCAAATAAGACATTAATATTTATACGAATGCCTTTAAACACATTTTTCCTTACTTAGATTATGCCATTTGTGTATATCGATATAGTTAGCTCAATTAGTTCTTAAGGATGCAATTATTAGGGTTCCTCATGATTTATGTGTAGGTCTATGTTTCTAAATGACTACTGGCATTTGACTTTGGCAACATACATTTGAGTGATGATGTTTGCTCTTAACAGAATCTACTTGGATAATTTATGTTTATCTTGCTTACAGTTACTTTTGAGAACTAATTCTTTATGTCTAGTTTCTGTGCTCTTATCTCCTAATCACTTTTGACCAGTACGTTGTGACTAAGTCATTTTTGCAGTGGACTTGCTTGTAATGCATGATATTCAATTATTTATGCCTATCTATGTGAAGTTTTGGTATAAGCTCTATGTAATTGAGACTCAAAACAAGGTAATTCGTATCAATTAAGAAGTCATCTTTTGCTGTCGACTAGGAGTAAATGCCTATCCCTTACAAACTTCATAAAATTTTGAAAAATTGCATATAAGTTTGTGTATAAACTTCTCAAAAAGGTTGCATTAGGAAACATGGATTAGAAATATAGTATAGCAGTTCATAATAGGTAGGCAAAGGCAACTTCATGCCCAGTAAAATAGCTTCCTTGGTGAAATCTTAGCTGCCAACTAAAGAAGGGTATACTGAAGATGAATGTATCCTGAAATTTGTGTTCTTGTGCTCCCTATTTCTAAAAATTTTTATCATCTTCTAGTCGAGAACCTGTACCTCAACATAAGTTGGTTCTACATGATCAGGCTATGTGAGACATGCGAAATGGAACATTGCACAAACAAAATCTAATCAATTTTATACGCTTAATGTTCTTTTAATATGTATGCACATTGTGTCATGAATTCGTGATGCGTGAGTCATACGTGCGTGCATCGATCTGAAAAAAGTAAAGATAATAGAGGAAACTACAGGAACTAAAAAAACTGCTAAAATGAAAGTTTAATTTCCTTTGATTTCCATGCTTATTAAGATGGTGGACTTGAGTGTTAAATTTTTACTAAAAATATAATTCATGCTTTATGTGCAGATAATGTACATCACAAATGAGATAACCAAACTATTCACACTCAAAATCGGCTCGAACTCTTTAACTAACTGACTGTGTGCTAAAGGTGTGCCACTTGGTTGATGCCAAGAAAATATGAAATGGAATCGATGGATATGAAAGAAATTTTAGCTGATAAATTCTGACTGCTGGTTGTTCCCCTTATATAGTATCAAGGACTTAAAATTCATATTTAAAAGCAACCTATAAGAACTAAAAGATAAAGCGGACTATTGATGAGAAGCCGAAAGGAAAGATCAGAACGTAAATCCAGTGGAAGAGAGAATTTTTAGAGGCATGAAGTGGAAATTAAACTAAAACTTCGAAACATTAATAAACACGAACTGATTGAGTAGAAAAATAAAGATGCATCGATCTAAAAAAAGTAAACATAACAGAGGAAACTACAGAACTAAAAAAACGGCTAATATGAAAGGCAAACTAAAAGATAGATTAAAGAAAATGTTTTTTTTGGTATTAAGTGATGCATTTTTTTATCCCCGCAACTTGTCTTTTTTTCCACTATTTATAAATAATTATTTCCCTCCAAAAATGATGATTTCCTTCATAGAGACTAATCTCAAGAATCCAATATAGTAGTGTGCAAAAACTATTTATTTAGTTGGAATTGCAATATTTCTATCAGTTGAATTTGCATGTTTTGAAAATTTTGTGAAGTTTCTGATTTTTCATTAGCCACTCCAGTTCAATTTCTAGCCATAGTAATTCCATTCAGGCATTAATAGTTGATGCTATGGAAACCCAGTAATTCCTCCACGAGCTGCTGATGGTTCCTAGCTCTTCAGCAAAAAGGATCATCTGTGTTGTGTTGTCGGTTACATGAGCACCAAAAGGGTCTTTTGCATCTTCATTTGTCCTTCCGCAATGACATAGTCTTTCCTCTTGTCACAATCCTTTACATTTCTAGAAATTTCTAAATTTCTTTTCATTATGGCTAAGCTGAAGGAAGTCCTCGAAGAAAAAATTGATCATATAAGAAGGAAATTTTTAGACTAACAAGTGTAAAAGATAATGAATATGTTGTGGAAGATAAAGATGAAAAGAAAGATGAGATGATTATATTAAAATTCTTTTTGTTGTACTAGGATGATGAACTTTGAAAACTAAAATTAGAAGTGCAACGATTTCCGAATTGATGACAAAATTTGGAAACTCAAATTAGAAGAAAAATAACTGCCGAATTGTTGGTTTTATAAAAACAATAACAGTGAAATATTACACCATAAAAAATTTATCCAAAGCCCAATGTTATAGCTGAAAATTAAAAGAGTCTACCAATTACAATATTGTAGGTCTCTACAAGGTGATCGGAGAAAAATATCACATAATTTAAAATTGTTAAACATAATTTTAAATACTATACACATTATGTTCTGTAAATATGTATGCGTTGTGTGAGCAAACATTTATAGTAATAGAATAACAAGAGAGGATATCCAAAAAATTTGTACATTGTCACACCACAAAACAAGAGAGGGCATCTAAAAAAATTTATGCATTGTCGCACCACAAACTCAAAGGTTAACATCATGGCAACCCTATATACTTATCAAACACACTCAAAAATATGTTAGGCTAGCCAAAAATAACTCAAATTAACACTTTATTGAACTAAAACTTCAATATTCAAGGTACTAAAATTCATCAATTCTCAATTATCAAGAAGAAAATATTTAACCAAAAAAATGCCAAAAAAATTTAGGAAGTCAAGGAAGTAGGGAAATTCTTTCATAAAATGCTTCACAGTCCTTAGCTTTTCAAACCAAAACAAACCTACATCATGTGTTGCTAGTCACATAAGCAATAGAACTATATTATCTCATGCATATCCGCGTTACTTTTTATTTGGGTATCATCTGCCCTTTGATCACTTTCATTTATTCTTATAGGGATCTCAAGTTTGCTTTTATTGGAGCAATCAAAAGGAAATGTTCTAAAAATAAATTTGTCATATCAAAAGTAATTAATTTAACTAATAAATATATAAGTTACACTAGTGAACATGACAAATATGCTATGATAGATAAGGCAAATGAAAAAGACGCAACAATGATATTATAATTAATGATGCTGTGAAATGACAATTTTTTTATCAAAAATATAAAAATTTCACCCATTGCTGTATATTTGGGCTCCAACAAATGATCATAGTAAAGTATACACAACAATAATTTTTGACATAGATCAAAGTTTTTGGCCACGAAATAGAAAAGTGGATCATTGGAGGCCTAGACAATGGATGTTTAGAAGAAAATTAGAAGAGTGCATCGAATACCATGTCTTTAGGCTCTTCCAGACTATCATAGAGGAATATTAGATAACAAAAAATTAACAAAAGTGATGCATTTAATCTTTATTGAATATGTATGTACACATATCGTGAACGCAAGTTCCTACACTTGGAAAATTTATAGGTGTGGAGTTTGGTGAGAGTTGAATTATATCTTTCCTAATTGTGCTACAATTTCTTTAATTTTTATTTACTACCACTTTTCACAATTAATATGCTTTTACTAATTAAAATAGCAAATGGTAGTAACATGTAGCACTTTATTAGTACTTTAATTCTTCTATATGAACATTTTTATGGTAACAAAACACCCACTAATAGCCATTTAAAAAAATAAAATATTTGAAGAGTGTAATCACATGGATACTATACAATAGTGAAGGATGACTGCTAATTTAGTTGGGATTAAAAATTTTTATCAATTTGATAAATGATTAGGAAGGACCTATTGTTTGTTCCTCGTATAGTTATAGACGTGAGGATGAATTAAGGAGGTTTTAGTGTGAGTGAGTGAGAAAAAGATGGTCATTGTGAAGGACAAATGATGGGGCTATGCAATAGTGAAGGTGGTCACTAGTGCAATGAGAATGAAGATGACCTGACCTCTTAAGAGTTGCAATTGCCTTCAGCAATATGAAAATCTGTCTTATTGAAATAAGTTATATTGGTTTAAGTTAATATTTCATAATTATACCCATATTAGAACCCTGAGGATTTTGAATTTCAAATCTCTAAAAAGTCAGTTGGATTTTAGTAATTTGTCAGAATAAGAAACTAATATCTCTATATGAATGTTTTTAGACAATTTTTCTTGGTTACATTATAATATTTTGTGTATATAGATATATTGTGCTTAGTTAGTTCTTAAGGTTGCCATGATTAAGGTTTTTCATAATTTCTATGTTTTAACTCCATAAATGAAAGTTTAATTAATTTTAAAATCCTTTACCTGTACAGATGTTAGAGGTTTGCTTTTTGCACTCAGTTTTTATTAGAAATATTGTCCATGTTTTGTAAGTGGACAATTCATCCACAAATGATAAAACCAAATAATAATAACAGACAAAATAAAAAAAAATTGGCTTTTAAGTTTTGTAGCAGTCTTTAATATAATAAAATGAGATAGAAATAAAAATATGAGAGCTAAGTTAATGGTACATGTGTAAGAAAATGTCCATTTAATATTTTATTCCTACTACTTTGACATAAAACAACAAATCATCTAAAAATTATATCATAATTAAAATGATGCAGCAGAATCACAAATTTTGTTTCACTTATTGCCACATATTTGGGCTCTAATAAATTATTACAATGAAGTATTACATCATAACCACTTTCGACATTTTGCAAAGTTTTGGCTAAAAAATAGAAAAGTGATAACTGGAGGTTGGGACAACAGATATTTGGAAGTAAATTAGAAGAGTGCATCGATTACATTTCTTTAGGCTCTACGACACTTGTCATAAAAATTATTAGACAACCAAAAATTGACAAAAATTATACATTTAATATTCATTGATTATGTGCGTGCACATATCGTGCATGCAAATTCCTACATCTGAAAAATTCATAGATGCGGAGTTTGGTGTGAGTTAAATTATACCTTTCCTAACTGTGTTACAATTTCATTAATTTTTAGTTACTACTAACATTCACAACAAATGTGCTTGTACAAATTCATATAACAAAGGGTAGTAAATTATAGTACCTTGGTACTTTGATTCTTCTACGTAAAATTGTTGGGATAATAGAACACTCACTAATGCCCTCGTAGTTATAAAATAGTAAAGGATAACTGCTAATTTAGTTAAAACTAAAAAATCTTATCTATTTGATAAATGATTTTGTTGGAGGACCTGCTATTTGTTCTTGATACGGTTACTGATGTGAAGATGAATGAGGGAGGTTTTAGTGTGTGAGTGAGAGAAGGCTGGTCCGTCCTACTGAAATATTATATTTGTTCAAGTTAACATTTTCTAATTTATATTGATATTAGAACCCTAAAGATTTTGAATTTCAAATTTCTAGAAAGCTTGTTGGATTTGAATAATCTATCTGAATAAGGCACTAATATTTATATGAATGTCTTTAGACAATTTTTCTTAGTTACATTATACCATTTGTGATTATAGATATATTTTACTCAATTTGTTCTTAAGGATGGGATTATTAGGGTTCCTCTTAATTTATGCGTTGGTCTCTATTCCTAAGTGACTACTGATATTTGACTTTGGCAGCATACGCTTGATTGATTATGATGTCTAGCTTTAACAGGATATACATGGCTGATTTATGTTTTACTTTTGAGAACTAATTCTTTATATCGAAATTCTAAGCTCTTATCTCCTAATCACTTTTGACTAGTATGTTGTAACTAAGTTATTTTTTGCAGTGGGTTAGTTTGTAATGTATGATATTCAACTATTTATGCTCGTGTATGTGAAGTTTTGGTAGAAGCTCTATGAAATTGTGACTCAGAACAAGGTACTTCTTATCAGTTAAGAAGCTCTCTTTTGCTGTCCTCTAGGAGTAAATGTCTATCCCTTACAAACTTCATGTAATTTTGAAAAATTACGTATGAGATTGTGAATAAACTTTAAAAGGTTGCATTATGAAACATAGAGCAGAGATACAGTATAGTAGTTATACTGGTAGGCAAAGGCAACTGGGCTTGCCCAACATCCAATAAAATAGCTTCTTGGTAAAATCTTGGCCACCAGTTAATAGGATATACTGAAGATGAATGTATCTTGAAATTTGTGAATTATGATGCTCCTTTTTTCTGAAAATTTTATAATCTTCCAATGGAGAAAGCCAGTACCACAATATAATTTCGTTCTACATGATTAAGCTGTGCGAGACAAGAAAAATGGAACATTGCACAAACAAAATCTAACAGATTTTATACACTTTATGTTCTTTTAATATGTGTGTAGAAATAATGGAAGTATAATTAAAATAGATATGTCAGTAAAATATTTTGCATTTCCATTCAAATTCTACTCTATGAAAAATAGTTGTGATAATGAAACAACCCCAAATGATCTTGTATTGAAAAATAAAGTATTATAGAGGCTAATCTCAAGAGTCCAAAGTAGTAATGTGCAAAGCTATTTATTTAGTTGGAATTACAATATTTATATAAGTTAAATTAGCATGTTTTAAGAAATTTGTGAAGTTAGCTGATTTTTCTTGAGTAACTCCAGTGCAATCTCTTATTCTAGTAATTCCACCCTTGTACATTAACACATTGAAAACTAGGGAAGCTAGCTTCATAATCGTTATTGCTTCTACCTCAAGAAGATTTCTTGTCAATATTTATTTACTGAATAAAAAAATATATTAAAAGTATTGAAATACACCTATGATCACATGTTTAAATGCACTTGCATGTGTTATAATTATGACTCCAGAAATGAAAGTAACATATATCACAAATTACACAATCAAAATGTTCACGTTCAAAATCAGTTCTCAAACTCTTTAATTGGTTGATTGTGTGTTGTCGGCATGCCGCTTGGTTGATAACAAGAAAGTATAAAATGGAACTGATGGATATGAAAGAAATATGCCGTTGAATTCTGACTACTATTTGTCCATCTTAAACAGCTTCACGAACTTAAAATTCGTGCTTAACAGTGACCGATAAAAACTAAAAGCTAAATCCAACTGATGATGAGAACTTGAAAAGAAAAATCAGCAAGTAAATGAACTGAAAGAAAGAATTTTCAGAGCATGAAATGGAACTTAAACTGAAATTCAGAAATATTTACAGCAAACACGATCTGATTGACTAGAAAAATAAAGGTGCATGGACTTAAAAAAGTAAAGATAACAGAGGGAACCGCTGGAATGAAAGGCAGACTAAATGGAAGATTGCTAAAAAAAGACTATTTTAAGGTGTTTAGTAATGTATTTATTCATCTCCGCAACTTGTCTTTCTTTCCTCTATTTATAGATAAGTTTTTTCCTCCCAAAATGACGATTTCCTTCTTAATGGAGCCACTACTTTAACTTCCCCATTCAGTAAATTATAACTCGGTACTCAGAAAATGCTTTGCCACATCAGTTTGTTCACCGGGTCAGAGGGGACCCCCACTTACTACCTCCAATATTTATGTCCCTAAACCCGTCACTTCCGTTTCTTCAGATTCACACGATTAATGCTACCACAATTCTATCCTACTCATACTATCGAATGTAAACCTTTTAAAAGTAATCAGAAAATGTTAATTTTACAATTACGATTACAATTTTTTGACAAGTTAAATTTATAATATTTCAAAAATTTTGTAACGTGCAACGAATTTGCTTTAGCATCTCTTGGTAATGGTTTCATGTAGTAATCCCATTTCATGCAATAACAATCCGGAAACCAGGTAAGTTAGGAAATTTCAACTGCTTCACAGTAATTCTCTATTATACCTCAAGAAACCTCTTTTTTGTGTTAAAGATATTTTCTCATTTTTCAACTAAATAAGATATTGAAACAGAGTGACATACACTACACCTATCATCACATGCTTAAATATACTAGCATGCGTTACAGAAATGATTCAATAAACAAATGCTCAATTACTTTCCAATGGACATGATTATTTAGATGTTTGACTTATGCATTTAATTTTCACCAATAATGCTGTGTATGCTTTGTACATAGATAATTTTTCTGCAAACTAATACAATCAAATAATACTGATAGGCAAAAGAGGACGGGCCTTGATGACTTTTTTTATGGTTGCGATCTATATTTTTAAGCAAGAAAGAATATATATATATATATATATATATATGAGATTTTAGTTAATAATACGTGTTTTACATAATGCTGATAGAATAATTAACTCCTGTATTTAAAAGCTAGTGGAGTGTGTCTTGCATTCATGCATGCCTGAGTCATTTGTGCATGCATGCATGCGCGCGTATGTATATGTTCAGAAAATTCTTTTGTGTTAAATTTGTGAATGAATCCTACCTTTCTTACTTGTACTACTACCTTATTAAATTTTTTGCTACTAACAATTTTCAACACAAACCTGAAATTATGAAAGTATAATAAAAATAGATATAGCTATGTGCAAAAGCTATTTATTTAGTTGGAATTACAATATTTCTGTCAGTTAAATTTGCATATTTTGAAAATTTTGTGAAGTTAATTGATTTTTCATTAGCAGCCCCAGTGCAATTTCTTGCCATAGTAATTAATAGTTAGGATGCTTTGGCAACCTGGTGATTCCTCAATGAACAACCCATGGTTCTTGTCTCTTCAACCAAAAAGATCATCCGTGTTGTGTTCCTGGTTTTACATGAGCGCCGAAATAGTCTTTTGATCTTCATTTGTCCACAATGACATAGTCATCCCCTTATCACTTTCCTTTACTTTGTGACTAAGCTGAATGAAGTCTTCAAAGAAAAATTGGTCATATAAGAAGGAAAGTTTTAGACTAATAAGTGTATAAGATAATGAATATGCTGTCGAAGATAAAGATAAGAAAGAAAGATGAGAAAATTATTATTAAAATTAAAATCATTGTACCAGCATGACAAACTTTGGAAACTAAAATTAGAATTGCAACGATTGCTGAATTGTGGGTTTTATAAAACAATCACAGTAAAATATTAATAAAAAATTTACCTAGAGCCTAATGTTACAACAGAAATTTGAAACAGCCCCCCAACTACTACATTGTTGGTCTAAAAAAGTGATCGGAGCAAATTATCACATAATTTAAAATTGTTAGACATAATTTTAAACATTGTACGCATTATATTCTTTAAATGTGTATGCATTATGTGTGCGCAAGCATTTGTGGTAACAAAAAAACCAAAGAGAATATTTCCACAAAAAAAAAAATGTATGCATTGTCACACTCCAAACTCACAGGTCAACAACATGGCAATCCCATATACTTATCAAACACTCTCAAAAATATGTTAGACAAGCCAAAAATGACTAAAAAATTGTAAAACCCTAGAAGCTTAAAATCACTTAGTTTCTATGATATGAATGTTAATTGTAAAATTTCCTTATTAGTTGTTATTGTATAATTTTCTTTTATAATTTGATTTCTTGAATTTATTAGTAATACATGTTTGATGATAATCATAGGAAAATTTCACCAATTAAATGTTACCAACCAAGCTTAGATATTTAGAAAAGTAAAGGCCACCTATTACTTAGATATTTAGGAGATTATGCCACCTAGCACCATGAATGGCCACCTATTATTGGCTTTTACTTTTACCAATTCTTTTCAAATTTTTGGCTCAATTTTCCTTGCACCTTTCTCTCTCTTGGCCGGCCACCATAAAGCCAAAATACACTTCAATTTCAACCATTTTAAACACTTTAAAAGACTAACTTAATCATTCCCCAAAAGCTTAACCTAACTAGAAAAGAAATCCTCTTAAATTTCATCAAATTCTCTTCAAGTTTCAAGCCCAAGTTCTTGCTCAAAGTCAAGGTTCTTAAGGGATTAATCATTCACTCTTCTTCAACTAAAACCCTACCTATTTTGAGGTAAATTCATCAAGAAACTTCAAGTTCTTTCAAGTTTTAATAGAAGATTTCTTATGCTTTTCTTATGATTTCATTAAGTACTTAAGATTTATGGTCATATTTTGTTCTCTTGTTATATATATGAATATTTATGCTCATGATTATGAGGTTTCCCTTTGTTTTGTTCCTTTCTTTGATAGTATATTAACTATGTTATGACCTACTTGATTAGTATGGACTTGTATAAGAATTGATGCTTTATTTGAGTTGCAAATCTTGGAATTCATGGCTAAAATTTTGACTAGAGTTAGAATGCATGTTGGGTAGTCTTGTTAGAGGAAAATTCTGGAAAATTTTCAGTATTTAAGGCCTGTTTAGTGGGCTGAAGTTGCTGAAATTTCAGCTTGCAAACCGGCACTTCCTTGTTCCAAAACCTTGAACAAAATTCAGTTTTACTAGTTTACAAAAATTTCAGCATTGATAACCAAATATTTCCAGCTATATTAACCTTGTTTTGGCCAAGTTTTAATGACATAAACTGCTGGAAATTTCAGCTTGTAAATTGGTTGAAGTAACACCAAATATTGAGCACCTTAAACTTAATCTACTTAACCAGTTTTAGGAAAATATTGTGCAACGATTTTGGAACCTTGTTAATCAATTTTAGGAAGAAACTCTTATAAAATTTTGAAGATTTAAGCTGGTTAGAAGCTAGACTTTTATTAAATGAGTAAGTGAAAATTTTACTAGTTTAACCTTACACTTAATTCTAGTATGTTTTCATCAAATAACCCTAATTTGTTATTTAACTAGTTTTAGTTTAATTAAATATCATTAGTTTGATATTAATTAGTTTAAAACCATTAATTTACCTAAGTATAGGATATTTCAGAGTTTTCTCATTTTAACCTATATTAATTTTGCTAAGTTATTAAATTATACTTGACCATTACCAATAAATCTTTCTTGGACTTTGAAACCTAGTTTACCTACAAATTAACTATTTTGCACAAAATTTCTTCTTACTCCAAAACCTTGAACCCTAATCAATATTTATTTAAACTACCTCTTTAGTCCATAGTGTTTAGCAATATTTTCTTTTGGTCCAAAATTTATAGCGAATTATTAAAGTTTTGCAACTAATATAGTAAATAAAGCGAAAAGTACATTTACATTTATTTTAAAACCCTATTACCAATTTACATTTATTTTAAAACCCTAGTTAAACTTGGATATATTTTACAAAATTCTTTTAAAAGAAAATCCAATAGGTTAATTAGGCTACTTTTGAATTTCAGGATCCGAGTCTGAATCTCGCATGTTTTGCGAGGCATTTTCTTGAAATTTTCAAGTGAGTGTTTCCTTATGTGCGCTTGATGCATGTTTAAGTGTTAAATTCCATTTTATGCCTGATACTTGTTAGCTACTACAATGTGCTATATGAAGGTAAGATGTGTACTTTATCACATCTATCCCGCAATTTGTTACATGCACAACTTCTATCAAATGTGAATATACTTGTTTGTGAACTTTCAACTGAACTGAGCCTTCAGGCTAGACTTACGTGGTCACACTTCACCAGTTACACCACGGTTAGTCATACTAGTTAGGAGGATATAAGGTGTTTGGCCGTTAGGGATTTGTGTTCTCTCATTTGAGTTAAGATTCCTCAAAGAGGCCGACTCTGGATTGAACAAACTATTTTACCCTCCAAGGGTGAGATCTCTCCCTGGAGTGGAGGTATTGATGAGGTAAAGGTGCATGAGTGGTTTCGGGTACTGTTATCTGATATTTACCTGATCATTGGCAAGGACCTGGTTTTCTCTATTGGTCCGAACACTATTGCCACATGATTATGTACTTGATACTCCTGCAGTTGAGCTTGCTCCTGTGGTTGAAATGTATCCTTTCTTATTTGATTAATTGTTTACTTAACTTGTTCTTATACTATTTTATGGCACCTGTTATTTATTTATTTGTTTTTCTAATTGTCTACCTATGTGATTGCATGTATGGGAACCTCATCGGGCTATTATAGCTCACCCCTTTTATTTGTTCTCCTTAATAGGCTCTTATTATTAAGGCTGGTGGTGAGAATTCAAGAGTAGTTCTTGTTAGGATTTTGTTAGTAAAAGGATGTTTGAGATATTACTGTATTAGTTGGGTGTTTATGATATAAACTACTTAACTGATACCTTTACTCTTAAGTTTGAATCATAAGAATGTATTTACGAGTTTCTATAAAATATCAATTGTTCATGGAATTTAGTGCGTGCTTAACCCGAGCCCTGGCGAGAGTTAGGCAGGCAGTCCGCTGAGCCCTTTGGTACACGTTAGGGTAAGGTGGGGCTGTCACAAAAATAACTCAAATTAACACTTTATTAAGCTAAAACTTCAATACTCAGGGTACTAAAATTCATCAATCTCGATTATCAATAAGAAAATATTTAACCTAAACAATGTCAAAAGAATTTTGGAAGACAGGGAAGTAGGGAAATTCTTTCATAAAATGCTTCACAATCCTTGTCTTTTCAAACCAAAACAAACCTCCATCATGAGTTGCTTGTCACATAAGCAATATTAGAACTATATGATCTCATGCATATCTGTTTTACTCGTTATTTGGATATCATCTGCCCTTTGATCACTTTCATTTATGTTTACAGCAATCTCAAGTTTGCATTTATTAGGGGAATGAAAAGGAAATGTTCCAAAATTAAATTTGTCAAACCAGAAGTAATTAATTGAACTAATAAATGTATAAGTAACACTAGTTAACATGATGAATATGCTATGAAAGATAAGACAAATGAAAAAGATGCAACAATCATATTATAATTAAAATGAAGCATCGAAATGACAAATTTTTTTATCAAAAATATAATAATTCCAATTGTTGCCAAAAATAAAAAAGTGGATCATTAGAGAGCGGGACAATGGATATTTGGAAGAAAACTAGAAGAGTCCATCGATTACCATGTCTTTAGGCTCTTCAAAATTATCATAGAAGAATATTAGACAACATTAAATTAACAAAAATTGTACATTTAATGTTTATTGAATATGTACGTGCGTATATCGTGCGCGTAAGTTCCTACATTAGGAAAATTCATAGCTATGGAGTTCGGTATGAGTTGAATTATACATTTCCTAATTATGTACAATTTTTTTAATTTTCAATTACTATTAATTTTCACAACTGATATACTTGAACTAATTAAAATAACATGTGGTAGTAAAATGTTGTACTTCATTGTACTATAATTCCTCTCTATGAACATTGTTGTGGTAATATTACACTCACTAATAACCTTTTGGAAAACAAAATATTTGAAGACAGTAATCACATGAATACTATACAATAATGAAGGATAACTGCTACTTTTGTTGAAATTAGAAATTTTTATCAATTTGATAAACAATTTGGTAGGAAGAATTTCTTGTTGGTTCCTCGTAGGGTTATAGATGTGATGATGAATTGAAAAGGTTTTAGTATAAGTGAGTGAGAAAAAGCAAGTCGTTGCGATGAATAAATGATGGAACAGTGCAATAGCAAAGATGGTGACTAGTGTAATAAGAATGAAGAAGACTATTCCTCTTTATAAGTTGCAAATGCCCTCAGCAACACAATAATCTGTCTTAATGAAATCAGTTATATTGGCTCAAGTTAATATTTCATCATGTATACCTATATTGGAACCCTTAGGATTTGGAATTTCAAATCTCCAAAAAGCCTTGTTTTAGTAATTTATCATAATAAGAACCTAATATATATATGAATGTTATTAGACACAGTTTCTCTTAGTTACATTATACTAGTTTTTGTATATAGATGTATTTTGCGTAGTTAATTTGTTTGTAAGGTTGCCATGATTTGAGTTCTTCATGATTCTTGCATTTTGACTCCAAAAATGAAAGTTTAGTTAATCCTTTGCCTATATAGATGTTAGAGGTTTTCATTTTGCATTCAATTTTTATTAGAAATAATATTGTACATGTTTTGTACATAGATAATTCATTCAAAAATGATAAAAGCAGATTATTATTATTGACAAAATAAAAATATTTTTTCATCTTTACATTTTATGCAGTCTTTCAAATTTGAACGTAACAAACTTCGGTTTCAAGCCATCATGGCTGGCCTATAGCTGGAAGTTGGTCATCAGCAACCAAACAAATCGTTTAATGATGTCCTTAAAGAAGTTTCTACAGTTGCGTCTCCATGCAAGATCAAACCAGTCTCTCACTTTCGTGGGGAGCCTGCAGTTGTCTTCACAGCAAATGAAATTAACAAGATAGCATCACCATTCAAGCACTCATTGATTAGGCAAATTTTCACAAGGGAGGCCAAACCTAGGACGCAATTCGCAAGGCCTTTCAGAAGATTGGTTTTCTCGCAAGTTTCGCTATTGGACTTCTAGAACAGAGACATGTGTTGATTAGATTCAACGAGAAGATGATTGTCTGAGATGTTGGCTTAAGGGATTGTGGATTATTGCTTATTTCCCTGTGAGAATCTTCAAATGGACTCTAGACTTCAAGTTGAACGTTGAATTTGCACATGTGCCTGTTTGGCTATCTTTCGAGCATCTTCCAGTCCATTTCTTTGATAAGGCGGCTCTTTTCTCTATTGCAAGTGCTATTGGAAACCCACTGAAGATTGATGTAGCCACAGCAAGCTTGTCTAGGCCCCATGTAGCACTTGTTGGTATTGATTTGGATCTCACCAAAGAACAACCGAATCGTCTATGGATAGGAGCCGATCAAAATGGATTTTGGCAGAAGATTTCTTATGATGATATGCCTTCTTATTGTTCAATTTGCAGCAAGCAAGGGCATACAAACAAGAAGTGTCGAAGGGATAAGCAAACTCAGTGGGAAAGCAGCAGTAGACGAAACCTCCTGCAGCTATTTATATGCCAGTTAATCAAAAAGAGCAAGTGCAACAGCCAGCTCAAAAGGAGGCTAACAATATTCAGGCAAAGAGGAAGGAAATAGTGCCTGACGTTCAGCAAATGATGGAGTCAAAATCACTGGTTTTGAGAAATGATCAGGCAATAGCAAAGCAGGCCAATAGTCAGGTGTAAGAAGCCAGCAAAATTGAGTCTCAACAGCAGTGTTCAATCCTTGACGAAATGGTATTCATGCATGCTGAATCCACTAAGCAGCAATTGGTTTTGGTGAATGATGAGCTATCAACAAAGCAGGCCAAGAATCAGATGCAGTTAGCCAGTGATTTTGCGCCTCAACAGCAGGGACAGTCCTTGATGAAACGCCATTGGTGCCTACTGAATCCACCAAACAGCAGCTACGGGAAATTGTGGATGACTCTAAGCTTCGGTTGATGGAGCCAGGCCATGACCATTTGTCTTCTACTTCATATTCTGATTCGGAGCAGCAGTATGTTGCTAATTCTTGTGGTTTATTAATTCAGGATGTTGAAAGAATTTAGTGAATATATTGGAAGGAAGCTGCCTAGAAGCTTTGATGATGAAGGCTTTATGAAAGTGGAGTCAAAAAAGACAAGGAAAAGGAAGAGTTATATAAGGCTTCCTCGTCAAATTCTAATCAAGGCAAGCATCTAAAGCTTACGGTGATATCTCTTCTTCCATTCCTAATGAATAATATACTAGTATGGAATATAAGGGGGGCGACAGGAAGGGCTTATGTCCGTCGTTTAAAATTTTTAATTAGGATACATGGTATTTCTTTATTAGTATTGTTGGAGCCTTTGGCAGCACGGAAAGAATTGAGAAGTTGCGGCTAAAGCTTGGTTTTGATTTTTGCTTGTTTAATGTTGCAAATAAAATCTGAATTTTCTGGAGGAATGGTTTTCATGTTAATGTTTTATCAAATAAAGAGCAAATGTTGCATATAATGTTGGCTCATGATGATTGGAGTCAGGTGGTACTTGCTAGCTTTGTTTATGCCAAATGTATTAGGGCAGAGAGGAGACAATTATGGGAAGATTTAGCTGAAAGTAGCGACTAATGTTGATAAGCCATGGCTGGTAGGAGACGATTTCAATGTCATTCGTTTGATAGAGGAGTACATGGGATTCAGCGAGGCAAGACTTAGGAGCAATTGCGATTTCAATGATGCTATATCAACTTGTGGATTACTGGAATTGCCTTTTTCTAGGGGTCTCTATACTTGGTCTGGAATTAGATTGCGAACAAGGGTTTGGAAGCGGTTGGACAAGATTGTTTGGAAATCAACAATGGGTGAATAGCTTTCCTAATTCATCTGTCTATCATTTGAGTAGAGCAACCTTCAGATCACTAAGCCTTTATTGCTCAAGCCTATGATAAGAGATATTTCTATGCCTAAGTCTTTTAAGTTTCAAAAAATGTGGTTAAGGAATAACTTGTTCTTTGATGCTGTGAGAAATAATTGAAAATTACCAGTACATGGATATGGTATGTATGCTTTTGCTTTTAAGCTGAAGAGACTGAAGGGATGTTTGAAGGATTGGAACCAGCATCATTTTGGTGATATATTCCAGAGAGTAAAGGAGATGGAGGAGTTCGTGTAACAAAAGGAGCTACAATATGAATCCAGGAGGAGATGAGGGTTGAGTTGCATTTGGCTCAAGCTTAGATGCTGAAAGTGCTTAAAAAATGAGGAGGAATATTGGTAGCAGAAAGCAAAAATTAAGTGGTTGAAAGAGGGTAAAGGCAATACTAAATTCTTTCATGCTTCTGTTCAAGAAAGAAGGAACAAATTGAGAATTTCAAGAATTAAAAGTTCGGAAGGTCATTGGATTGAGGATGAAGATGGGATTGGCAAGGAGGCAGAAAAATTTTTTTAAGCAGCTGTTATCAGAAGAGGTGGTATATAGGGCAGATAGATTGGTACAGAGTAATTCCTTCACTTGTGACAAATGATCAGAATGGGCTGCTATTACGTGAAGTTACTAAGGATGAGCTTTATGATATTGTCACCAATATAGATAGAGGGAGCGCTCCTGGCCCTAATGGTTTTACTGGTGAGTTTTTTCGTACATTGTTGGGATACCATTTCTGATGATCTTCTATGTGCAGTGAAAGATTTTATGGCAGGTGTACCACTGCCTAAGAGTATAGCTAGTTCGCTTATTGTTCTGGTACCAAAGAAGAGCAGCCCTTTATCATTGTAGATTTTAGGCCTATAAGCTTGAGTACCTTCACCAATAAGGTTTTCACTAAGATATTGGCTACCAGGATGAGAGGTTTACTCCCTCTCCTTATTTCTCCAGAACAATCTGCTTTTGTGCAGGGAAGAGAGATTTCAGAAAATGTATTGCTGGCACAGAGATGGTGGCATCACTTGATAAAAGGAATTAGGGGCCATAATTGTTTATTTAAATTGGATATGATGAAAGCATTTGACAGGGTTTCATGGAACTTTTTGAAGATGGTGCTAAGGAACTTTGGTTTTGCAGAAAGGTTTATCAACCTGGTTTTAGGTAATCTTTCTTATAGCTGGTTTTCTATTTTGATTAATGGTAAATCTTGTGGTTTCTTTTAGGCTTCTAGGGGAATAAAGCAAGGAGATCCTTTATCTCCTATATTATTTATTCTTGTGGCTGAAGTTTTTAGTAGGGGAATTAAGCAGTGGATGGAGGATGGCAAGATTGAACCCTTTGCATTGCCAAGAGGATGCCCAATGATCTCTCATTTGGCATTTGCTGATGACTATTGTGATTTTTTCTAAGGGGAATAAAAGATCAATCAAGAACTTGGTGAAGTTTCTAGAGGAGTATCAAGAAGGCTCGGGGCAGAAGATAAACAAAACAAAGAACTTCTTCATAGCTTACTTCTAAAAGGTGTGCTAGTGGACAAAAAAGGATGATAGAAAGGTTGACTGGTGTGCAACATGGATCATTTCCTTTCGAAGTATTTGGGTTGTAAGCTCTTTAAAGATAGGAGAAAGGCAATTTATTTTCAATTTATTATTGATAAGTTTGTTGCGAAGATTGCAGGTTAGAAGAAAAAATTGCTTTCTCAGGGGGGAAGGTTGATACTGATTAAACTATGTTTTATCGACAATTCCTCTACATGTGTTTGCAATTATGATGCCTCCAAAGCAGGTTTTCAAAAAAATTCAGAGGCTTTTGGCGATTTTTTTTGGAGCAATTCGGAGATGATAATGAAGAGACATTGGGTGTCATGGAAAGAATTGTGCTACCCAGAAGCTAAGGGAGGCCTTGGGGTCCAGAAGGTTAGAGGATATGGTGGCAGCATTCAGTTGTCAAATTATGCTAAAAATTTCAACAAAATAATACCTTATGGGCAATGTTTATGACTGCAAAATATGGCAATTTGGATGCTTCTCATAATTATCAAGTGGCAACGAATATTTGGCAACGGATGTGAAGACCTTATGGTCCTAAATCATCTTGTTTTGATGATTAACAAACTAATGATAATGTTTACTAATATTTTATCAAGTTATCTTTGCAGTAAAATCAATTACGATTCAAAAGAAGATGAAAACTGCAAAAAAGTAGTCATCCGGACGACCATGCGGACGTCCGGATGAACAGTAACCGCGTCCGAATGAACAGTACCATGTGAACAGTAACTCTGACGAACAGTGTCGTGAACAGTAGCGTCCAGACTGAACAGTACCCGCGTCCGGACCCACGTCCGGATGAACAGTAACTTTGGACAGAATGTATGTGGACGACCATCCGAACGTCCGGATGAATAGTAGCGGACGTCCGGATCTCAAATTTACTGTCTAACGGCTAGTTTCTGCAGATTTATCAATTTGACCGTTAGAGCCATTTTCAACCCTTTTTCTCACCCCCATAAATACCATTATGTATAGAATTAAAGTAGAACCTTTACCTACATTTATTACAAGCTTTCAAGAGTGATTTTAGTGTAAAATACTCTCTCCCTTTGTGTTATTGTAATAGTTTGTGAGGTAGTTGGTTGGGGATAAATTGTGTTCTTCAAAGTGAGGGTGGTAGCATTCAAGTGTAGCTTTGTGAGGGTTAATTGAGTGAATTGTAAAACTCTTTGGCTCAACTAGAGGTGCTAGGGTGAGCAAAGAGTGATCCCTACATTGTACATGTTGGTTTGCTTCTCCAACTTGTGAAGAAGCACAATAGTGGATTCAAACTCCAAGTTGAGGAACTTGGGAGTGGACGTAGGTGTCAAGCTTGGCACCGAACCACTATAAATCGGTTTTGTCTCTTTCTCTCTTTACTTTATTTATTGTCTATTTGTGAACTTGTTTTGCTATAACTTTATCATTATTATTACAAGTTCATTTTTATTATTATATTGGTTGCATAATTATTTGGGGCCAACAATTGGTATCAGAGCTTGGACTCCATTAGTAGTAGCCTAACTAGCTAGGAGTGATCCATGGCAACCAATAATGTTTTATTTATAGAAGGGCAATCCATTACTAGACCTCCCATGTTTAGCGGTGTTAATTATGATAGTTGGAGGAATAGAATGGAAATATTTTTGCAATCTATAGATATGGAATTGTGGTACATAGTTATTGAAGGACCTTATAAAGCCACAATCTTTGATGAGAGAATAGGCAAGGATAGGCCAAAAACAAGAAGTGAGCTTAGTCCCTTGGATAGAATCAACCTTACATTAAATGCTAAGGCTATGAATATATTGTACAATGCCTTAGATGCAAATGAGTCTATTAGAATAAAAGGTTGTAAATCGGCCAAAGAAATATGGGACAAGTTGAGAGAGATTTATGTAGGAAATGATGATATTCAAGAGCAAAAGAAGGCCTTACTTGTCACTAAATATGAATCTTTTAGAATTGAACCTCATGAAAATATTGATAAGATGTATTGTAGGTTCAATGATATTATCAAGGATTTGGAAGCCCTTGGCAAGATATATTCTCTTGGTGAGAAGAATAGAAAAATTTTGAATGCCTTGCCTAATGAATGGGAATCAAAGGTCAATGCTATAGAGGAATCTAAAGATTTAAATTCTTTACCTATTGATTCTCTTATATGTTCACTAACTTCTTATGAATTGAAGCTTAAATGCAAAATTCAAAGCTGATGAAGAGGCAAGAATCACAAGAAGTATTGCACTCAAGGCCTCTCAAAAGGAAGAAGATCTCTCTTCATTTGATGAAGAATATGATGATGATGATCTAACACTCATCACTAAGAGCATAAAGAAATTCTTCATCAACAAAAGGAAGGATAGAAAAGTAGTACAAGCAACAACGAAATGAAGAAAGCAAAGGAAAGGAAAAACATTCAACAACTTCAAAATGTCATGGGATGATTACGATGGAGAATTCGAAGAAGAAAGTGAGACATCCCATGTGGCCTTTATGGCCATTGGAGATGAAGAGGTATCTTCTAGTTCTTTTTCTAATGATGATTATGATAATGATGATGATGATCTAGAAGCATTTGTCATGAAATTGCATGATAGCTTAAAGGTTTCATATGCCAAAAACAAGGAGTTGAAAATTAAAATAAATGATTTGTTGAAAGAGAATTCCAAGCTTTATGAAGAAAAACAAAATTTGAAAAATGAAAATGATGAGTTTAAGAAAAATAAAGTTTTTCTTGATAGCAAAAATGAGGTTTTGAAAAGGAAATTTGATGAGAAAATTGTTTTTTATGAAAGAATTAAGAAAGAACAAGAGTTGTTGAGGATTAGAATTGATGAGCTTTCAAAAGTTCTTTCTAGTAAAAACCAAAAAGAATTTCCAAAGAAAAAGGTTAGAAAAATTATTTTGAGCAAACATCACACCACTTTTCATAAAAATGGCATTTGCTTTATCAAATCTACATTTATTAGAGATTCAAATGCAATTTGTCATTTTTGTTGTCAACATGGCCATATACAAAATGAATGCTATGTTAAGAAAAATATCAAATTAGGCATGAAAGCTATGTGGGTAGAGAAAGATATTGCTAACAATTTAGGACCCAAGAGAACATGGGTACCAAAATCTATTAATTGATTTTTTGTAGGTTTGAAGATCACCACAAGACAAGGTAGTGCATGGACATTAATGATTGAAGGGTAAATGTATTAGTTATTTTCATGAATAGTCTATATGGTTTATGTGATTGAATATGTGGTGATTGAAGATTGTATGTGTTTTATGAAATGTTTTTATAAACAAATATTTTGTTTGTGCATACTTATTGATTTATTTAAAATATATATACTATGCTTGTTAAATGTTATTATGTTCTTGTGTATTTAATTTCATTGTGAGGGGAGCAATACTCCCACTTTTGAAAAATCTCACTTAATTGCCTCTCAATTTAAAAAAAAAAAAAAGGAGTCTTGTATTTGTTTTAAAACCAATATATGTATTTATGAGATGCTTGCATTTAGGGGGAGCAAATGATTTTCATATATACAAAATAATATATGCAATTGTTGAGGGGGAGCTTTGTTCATAAATCTTTAAACACACCTCTCAATTTTAGTTTTGATGATGTCAAAAGGGGGAGAATTTTTAGAATGATGATCTAGTTTGAAAATGAGCATAATTTTTTTAACTTGCATATGTTATTTTTTTGCTCATTTTCATCATTAGTTTGTCATCATCAAAAAGGGGGAGATTGAAGACCTTATGGTCCTAAATCATCTTAGTTTTGATGATTAACAAACTAATGATAATGTTTACTAATGTTTTATCAAGTTATCTTTGCAGTAAAATCTATTAGGATTCAAAAGAAGATGAAAACTGCAAAAAAGTACTCATCCGGACGATCATGCGGACGTCCGGATGAACAGTAACCGCGTCCGGATGAACAGTACCAGTGAACAGTAACTCGGATGAACAGTGCCGTGAACAGTAGCGTCCGGATGAACAGTACCGCGTCCGGACCCTCGTCGGATGAACAGTAACTTTGGACAGAATGTATGCGGACGACCATCCGGACGTCCGGATGAATAGTAGCGGACGTCCGGATCCTCAAATTTACTGTCTAACGGCTAGTTTCTGCAGATTTATCAATTTGACCGTTAGAGCCATTTTCAACCCTTTTTCTCACCCCCATAAATACCATTATGTATAGAATTATAAGGAGAACCTTTACCTACATTTATTACAAGCTTTCAAGAGTGATTTTAGTGTAAAATACTCTCTCCCTTTGTGTTATTGTAATAGTTTGTGAGGTAGTTGGTTGGGGATAAATTGTGTTCTTCAAAGTGAGGGTGGTAGCATTCAAGTGTAGCTTTGTGAGGGTTAATTGAGTGAATTGTAAAACTCTTTGGCTCAACTAGAGGTGCTAGGGTGAGCAAAGAGTGATCCCTACATTGTACATGTTGGTTTGCTTCTCCAACTTGTGAAGAAGCACAATAGTGGATTCAAACTCCAAGTTGAGGAACTTGGGAGTGGACGTAGGTGTCAAGCTTGGCACCGAACCACTATAAATCGGTTTTGTCTCTTTCTCTCTTTTACTTTATTTATTGTCTATTTGTGAACTTGTTTTGCTATAACTTTATCATTATTATTACAAGTTCATTTTTATTATTATATTGGTTGCATAATTATTTGGGGCCAACAAGATGATTGGAGTAAAACAACTATATTGGAATGGCATAGTTGTCATTGATGGGAAAATAGCTTGGAAGCATACTTCATCAGGCAATTTCAATATTTCTTCAGCATGGAACAACATTAGAGACAATCGGGCATTTATTGGCTCTAGGAAACTGATTTGGGAGTCTCGTTTGCCATGTAAAATTTCTATTTTTATGTAGGAAGTTGTTGAATAATTTTTTGCCTTTTCCTGATATACTTAACACACTTGGCGTTCAAGTTCCTTCAAAGTGTTATCTTTGTGATGCTAGTGTAGAGACGTTGGATCATGTATTTGCTAGTTGTAGTGTTGCTATTTTGGTTTGGGTTTTTTTTTTAAACCTTGTTAGACTTGAAAACTAATATGTCTATGCAAGGTATAAGAGCTAGATTGCAGCATTGGTGGCTGAATTTATCTTATAAAATAGCAAAAGGAGAGTTAATTTTGATCTTGCCTTCTATAATTTGTTGGGAGTTGTGGAAGACAAGGAATTTGGCTTGTTATGAAGGTGTTATGGTCTCATCTTGGAGTATTTGTAATAAAATCCAGCAATGTGTGTTAGTAATTACTCAATCTTGGCCAATACAATAGTCTTCCTTAGATGATATAAGATTGGTTAGAATTGAGCTAGTTTGTTATTTATTGCCAAGGAGGAAAAAACGTTCTATGACAGTGTGACAGCCTCACCTTACCCAGAGGCGCACCAAAGGGCTTAGCGGACTGCCTGCCTAGCTCTCGCCAAGGACTCAAACACGCACTCGCTTAAACATCCATCCGTACTTAACTTAAAATAAAATGGACTCATAAATAAATACATTCATAGTATTTACTTGAAAATATAAATATTACAAGAGTTTTACATCCCAAAATGTAAATAATATTTATAATAAAAGTCAACACATTTAAGCTATCAAAATACCGAAACAAAACATGTACAAGGTTCAAAATCAGCTCCTCCAGCTTTGATAGTTTTGGAAACCTGGTTAAACAAAACAAATACATGGGATGAGCTATAATAGCCCAGTGAGTGCTCAAGTCATGCAACCATACCAGTAATATGTGATTTTTGTTCGATAAAATATTTAACGAGTAAATAAACAATTTGTGAACAATTTAATTAACAAGTAGTCAATGGAGGATACAGGCTCACTAAGGGAAAATGCTCAACTGCAGGAGTATCAATCATGAACTCGATAACATGAGTATCGGGACCGAGGTAAAAGCTCAGGTCCGAGATACTTGTAAAAATTCAATCCCGAGTTACCCTCTTCGAGGAATGAAACTCATATAGGAAAGAATATCATGCACCTATAACCCACAACACCTTATATCACCCCAAACTCAACAAGTTGACTAACCGTGGAGTAACGGTGAAGTTAGCCACGGAAGTCCAAGGTCATGCATAAAGTTCAAGCATGAGCTAGCCCTTTTAGGACTTTACTCAGATATGAAAATTAACACACACCGAATAACGCCCATCACCTTATATCTCTCCCATACTCAACCATGGAAATCACATGCACAAATAACACGTTGGATAGTGAAAACATGTAACACATTGTGAAATAGATGCGATAAAGTACACATCTTTTGTGACGCCTCGGAAATTCGCACTAAAAAGATTATTTGATTTATGTTATGTTTATTAGTAGAAAAAAAAATGAATGAGAAAAGAAAAGAAGAGGGAAATTAAAGTGCATTTAATAGGGCATTTCTTTTATTTAAGGTTTAGTGTTAATCTTTGGTTTAATAGTTGAAAAATGTCTTAAGTTAGTTAGGTTAACTAAATGAGATTTTTGTATGATTAAGTGGTACACCTAAGTACCAAACTTGGGTTAATTTTATTGGTCTATTAGTTTACAATAGTGTGTAATTTTGACTAACCAACTCTACCATTATTGAGCCTTTTGACTAATTGAACTTTAGCACAAAAATTAACTTAAAATTTTCACTTAAACCCTTGTCTTTCCCCCCCCCCATATGGCCGGCCCCTCTCTCTCCTTTTCCTCTCTTTTGTTTTAAAAATTTTATGTTACAAAACTTGCCAATTGTTGAGTGTTAGATGATTAAAATTTTGTACAAATTATATTGAGCCAACTAGCACCTATTTTGCCAAAATATCTAAACCCTAGCTTGACTCTTGTCTAGCTTTCATTGGTTACACTTTCCTCCATTATTCTTTTACTTCTTTTATACTTTCTTGACTGAATTCTCTCCCATTTTCTCTCTCCCTCTTGGACGAATTTTGCTTGCCCTCTCTCTACCCTCTCTTGTTCTTCATTTTCTTGGAGCTTCCTTTCCAATTTTAGACAAATTCCACCATAGAAAGTGAGGTTTTCTTCTCCCTAAGCAAGGTTCTAAGCTTGTTTAAGGTATGTACCATGAACTTTTGCTATTAATTTCAAGTTTATTTAAGTTTTATTTAAGCTTTATTTAGGGTTTTGTTCAAGTTTTACATTAACAGTCATGCTGGACCAGTTTTAGTAAAACTTTCATAACTTGATGTAGATAACTTGGATTCGAGTGATTCTTGTTGTTTTAGAAACTAGATTGATAGGGCTTTCCAACGGTATAAGGCTTGCACTGTGTTTCATTGTGTATTAATCGCAGAAAGTTTGCAAAGTTGGCTGAAAATTCGGTTCTGCGTGAAACAGTTTTGATGATGAGCCAACTTGAGGGATGATTTTGAACCTGTTCTAGTTGGAATTTGGATTGATGATCTTCACGAAAGTTGTAGCCCTATAAACGTACTTTAAAACCATGTAATCAGAATTCCTTAGTTCTTGATGGATTGACCCCAATAATGGTACGAAGTTGGCTGAAAACCAACCCTGTGCAAATTTAGGGTAATGATTCTTGGAGTATAATTCTTGATATTTAGTGGAATTTTGATTGAATTTGAGCTTGGATTGAACTAAGAAGTTGTAGAACTTGTTGAATTATGGGTTTGATGATTGAAATCTTGATGGAAAACAAAGTTGGATGGCCGAAAATTAAGGGGAAATAATGCCAAAATTTTGTTAGAAAACCCTAAACCCTAAATCCTAAACCCTAGAACTAAAACCCTAGAATTTAATGGGGTATTTCTTGAATTTTCTTTCTAAGTTGATTAGGGTTTAAATTGAGTTTCATTAGATTATTTCTTATAAATTCCAGGATCCAAAAGTGAGACGCAACCGTTTTACGAAATATTTTCTTAAGCGTTCCAGGTGAGTGTCCCTTTACTTGTGCATGTGAGTGTTCCTTTGCTTTTGTTTATGAGTGTTTCTTCACATATTCATAATGCATGTTCAAAATGTGATCTTATTTATACTTGATGCTCGTGACTTGTCACAACGTGCTATGTGTTCTTGATATTCATGAATTGTCACAATGTATTATATGAAGGGAAAGTGTGTACTTTATCGCACTTACCCCATGGTTTGTTACATGCACAATTTCTATCTGATGTGAATATAATTGTTTGTGAATTTTCGACTACATTAACTTGTTGCCTAGACTTCCGTGGTTATGCCGCGGTTAGTCAGGCAGGAGGGTACAAAGGAGGATATAAGGTGCTGGGTGTTTTAGGGCTTGTGGTTCTTTTCCTTGAGTTGTGAATCCTCAAAGAGGCCAACTCCGGACTGAACCTTCTTGCTTGTTGCCCTCCGGGGTTGAGATCTCACCCTGGATGGGTCGGACGGTACTCTTGGAGGATATAAGGTGAATGGCGGATAGGGCTCTTGCTTGATAATGCAGGTATAACCGGCAATCCACTCTCAATACCATGGTCACATGATCAGTACTTGCTCTCGTGATGGGAATGTATCCTCCCTTGTTTAAATCAGTGATTACTTAATATATCCTTACTTTGTCTTATGACTTGTGACATTCGTTTAATTAACTTCTGTTTGATTGCCTCTGTATTTGCATGTGTGGGAACCTCACTGAGCTATTATAGCTCACTCTCTGTTATTTGTTTTCCTTAAACAGGCTCCTATCTCTAAAGCCGGTGGTGAGGAATCCAGGGTAGAACTGGGTAGGATTTTTGGGTAGAAGGACTGCTTGAGATATTATTGTAATAACAAATGTATGTAATGTAAATTGTTTAACTAGTACTTTTACTTTTAAGTTTGAATGTGATGTGACCCTGAGAACTGTCACAGTTGGTAGCTACGAGTTTTCTACCGAATTACATCTGCTTGTGAATTTTAGTGTGTGCTCGATTCGAGTCCTGGCGAGAGCCAGGCAGGCAGTCCGCTAAGCCCTTTGGTGCGCCTCTGGGTAAGGTGGGGCTGTCACAACATCCAGGGAGAAATCTCAACCCTGGAGGGCCAACACGCAAGAAAGTTCAATCCGAAGTTGGCCTCTTTGAGGATTCACAACTCATAAGGGAAAGAACATCACGCCCTAAAACACCCAGCATCTTATATCCTCCCAAGCCTGTCCGAGTTGACTATCCGTGAAGTAACGGTGAAGTTAGTCACGGAAGTCTCATGCACAAGTAACACATTGGATAATGAAAGCGTGTAACACATTGCGGAATAGAAGTGATAAAGTACACCTCTTTCCTCAAGTAACACATGTCATAAAATAACAATTTCAAGTATAACATAATATTTCATAATTTAACATTCTCAAGTAGGACAAGCATTTCATGCATCATGCACACATAGAGACACTCACCTGAAGCCTAAAAAAATATTTCGTAATACGATCGGGTCTCACTTTCGGATCCTGAAATTCAAAAGAAATAATCGTATAAAAATCCTGACTAAAATCTAAGAAATTTCATAAGGAAATTCAAGAAATACCCCAAGTCTTTCTAGGGTTTAATTTCTAGGGTTTTGGAGCTTAGGGTTTTACCCTAGGGTTTAGGGTTTTCAAAATTAGGGTTTTCTAACTTTCTAGGGTTTCACTCGGAAAGGTTTAACTCACTAATAGCTAATCTACGAAAAATTTCTGCACGCTTAAATCACTAAATTACAGCTTATAAAGTCTTAAATCATAGCCTAATTACTTTTATTTCCTAAGTTTTATCGAAATTTCGGCAGCACCTCCCCTGTAATCGGACTAACCCAAAAATTTTAAACCTGCAAGAAAATATCCAACAACCCAATTTCAAGTAGTTCTACTAATCTCACATCAAACTCAATTCAATTCCATTCAAATTCATCACAAAAACACCTAAACTACTCCAAGATTCTTCAACCAAATCACACTCAAATCATGATATTTCAAGTTTAAATCACTATCTACAAGCATACAAGCCTATAAGCTACACATTCATGGAATAAAACTTCACTTTTCATGGCCAAAAATCAATCTTACTTAACCAAAAAAACATAACTTAAGAGCTAAAAACTATAATCTTACACTTGAAATTAAAAGAGAAATTCTTGGGAAACACCTCTAGGTAGACAAGATTGTTGCTTAGGAGGAAGTTCCACTCAATTTCTATGGTTGAAAAATGATTAAATGGAAGTAAAAGATCCAAGAAAATTGAAAGAAAATGGAGAGAAAAGAGGGAAGCAAGCAGCCGGCCAAGAAGAAGAAAGAAAAGAGAGAAAATTGGCTAAGTAAAGAAGAAAAGAATTGGAAAAGAATTGGAAAAAATTTTGACCAATCAAAACAAGACAAAGACAAAGTAATTCTTGACTTTCTCTCCATGGAAGACTACACTTGGCAATGGTTAATTAGAAAGGATTTTTATTATTTATCCTATAATAAGTCTTGCAAGATTTCCTAAGTACAACTCCTAAGGAACTAAGTACAACATGCTCATTCTCTATTTTTTTTTTCCACAAATTCGGCCACCCTTTTTTTTTTCTCCTAATGAACATAATACAAAATAAATGGTTTTGGCATGAATTTCTAGGGTGTTACATCCTCCCCCCCTTAAAAGAATTTCGTCCTCGAAATTCTATCTAGGAATTATCGAATAGCTTGGCTAGACCGTAGAAAACAAGAATCGTACCTTCAAGGCCTTCTGACGATTCCTGGGCATCACGTTTATCTAGAGCATAAACTCGAGCCGGTACCCTTCGCTTGTTTCCACTTTCTTTGGCCTTATCAAGATCTTGTTTCCCGGCTGAGCTATACCCTGTCCACTAGCCACCTGTCTTGAGCAATATCTCATTTGATGATCGGCACTACCGCAAAGAAAACACTTATGGCTTTTCCTCCAATAATTTTCTTTAGTATGATTACCTTTACCACAATATCCACAAGTAACTTGAATTGCCGGAGATTGAGTTTCTTTCAAAGTGTCCTCCTTGTGTTCATCTCCTAGCAGGGCTCTGTCCATCGAAGCCTCTCTTGTCCTTCTAGATTGGGCATCTTGCCCAATTCTCACTCCTCCAGCTCCCCTTCCCGTCTTAGGGGCTAGATCACGTTCGGTTGATAGGCAGGAATCACTAACATGTCCACGTTTCCTTGCTTGAAAAGTCCAAACCAAAGATTTAGTCTCCTTCACTTGCTGGGCTTTCTCTACCGCAGCTTCATAAGTCTATATGGTAGCGGCGGCAAGGGCCTCTTGAATCTCCAAATTTAACCCTTGGATGAAACGTCTTCTCCTCCGTCTGTCTGTGGCTACTAGCTCAGGTGCGTATCAGTGACAATTTGGTAAATTGGGCTTCATATTCCGCCACACTCATCAGTCCTTGTCTCAACCTCAAAAATTCATCCTCCCGCTTCTCTTGTACTCGTGCAGGAATATATTTTTCTTTGAACTCCCGGGTGAAATTGACCCAAGTTCTCGGGGTCTGGTAGCAGTTCCCACTTGGTGTTTACCAAATTCCACCAGGGTGTGGCAGCACCTTCCAATTGGAATATGGCAAAGGTCACCTGCCTTTCATTAGGGTATCTTAAGGCAGTGAAAATTTTCTCGATGTCTTCCAACCATTTCTCAGCGATCTCTGGGTTTGGACTGCCATTATAACTTGGGAGGGTTAAATTTTTGGAATCTCTCTAAGGCGACATCATCTCCTACTATTGGATTCCTATGAGGGTTACCAACTTCCATTCCAGGGTTCTGCCGATTCCCCAGCTGGGTCAAAACATCGGTCATACGATTTAACACGGCGATCATTGGGTCAGCCCCAGGGTTTGAGTTTTCGCCCGACTGTATTGCCCTCCTCAGCGATCTTGTCGACGAGGTCGTCCTCTTTCTCGACTTGCCATCACTTAATATTCTAAAATAATATTAACAAGTTATTTCGAGATCCACGTGGTAACTAACGAGGCTATAAAATGCATTAATTCATGAATATGACAAGGAAAGCAGATATCATGCCACAGAAAGTCACATATATATACATGTCATTTAATTTATACATGTCAAAAGTCTCACGTATAAAACATAGCATGACATACATAGATCCAAAAGTTTTACATACCAAAATATATCATAACTACAAGCATAACAAAATAAGCATAAGTTCTATACACATTCCTATATAGTAGTCTAGTCTAAATGGGCCGATCCCACTGAGCTCACGTCCCCACCTAGCTCCCTCTCTGGCTCACCTCCCGGAGCCTCCTCGACCTCCAGAGGTGGCGGCACGGCCTGCCCCTGTCCTACCTGTTGTACCTCATCTCATGCCTCACCCAATACGTGGTCTATCATCATGCCACTCTCATCTACAAGTCGTCCCGTGTGGTCCCGGACATGCTGTACCACGCGTGTGAGACGGCCACGCACCTCCTGGTACTGCTCTCGATAAGCATCAGTCCTCTGCTGCTCTTCTTGAACAGCAGTCTCCAACTCACGAATCCTCTGAGCCTGAGCCCTAACTGTCTCTCTCAGCTCGTGAACACAGGCCCAGGAAGTATCACTATCGCGCTCCACTCGCCTACTATCCTCTATCAAAGAAAGCACGACATGATCGGGATATGAATATGTCCTCCAGCAACCACAAACAGGGCGGACTCGACAGGCAGGTGAAAATGTGCGGTAAGGGTGCCCCGGTCCCTCACGGTATCGAACAATGGGTCTTCTACGAGGCGCATGCTGCAACAGAGCTACTCCTAATGACTATGATGCCTCACTACGACCACTCTCTGACATACCTACAGGTTTAAATAATAAATTAATTAGGTCTATCCCAAAAATACTCAATAATAAATAATGCTTAAATATTACACTCAAATATCAAGCTTAAAAGTAACCTAAACCCATTCTCAAGCATATACACAATAGCGTCCGGGTGCGAAAATTCGGATCTTATCTCTCACACTCAGGTTGATCAGGCCCAAGCGTAACTGACTCAACCCAAATTTCCTACCCGACACCCAAACAAGACTAGCACTAGAGACAGGATTCAATCCTAAGCTCTGATACCACCTGTGACAGCCCCACCTTACCCAGAGGCGCACCAAAGGGCTTAGCGGACTGCCTGCCTAGCTCTCGCCAGGACTCAAACACGCACTCGCTTAAACATCCAAGCGTACTTAACTCGAAATAAAATGCACTCATAAATAAATACATTCATAATATTTACTTAAAAGTATAAATATCACAAGAGTTTTTACAACCCAAAAGTATAATAATATTTACAATAAAAGCCTACACATTTAGGCTGTCCAGATACATTAAACAAAACATGTACTAGGTCCAAAATCAGCTTTTCCAGCTTTAGTATTTTGGAAAACCTGGTTAAAGAAAACAAATGAACGGGATGAGCTATAATAGCCCAGTGAGTGCTCAAGTCATGCAGTATACCAATAACAAATAAACCTTTAAGGATAATAATTAACAAATTTAATAAATGATGAACAAGAAATGTGAAGTGTAGTAAAATCAATGGCGGATACAGGCTCACTACAGGAGCAAGCTCAACTGCAGGAGTATCGATCATGATCAAGATAACAAGTATATCGGGACCGAGGTAAAAGCTCAGGTCCGAGATACTTGAAAAATTCAATCCAGAGTTACCCTCTTCGAGGAATGAAACTCATATAGGAAAGAATATCATGCACCTATAACCCACAACACCTTATATCACCCCAAACTCAACAAGTTGACTAACCGTGGAGTAACGGTGAAGTTAGCCACGGAAGTCCAAGGTCATGCATAAAGTTCAAGCATGAGCTAGCCCTTTTAGGACTTTACTCAGATATGAAAATTAACACACACCGAATAACGCCCATCACCTTATATCTCTCCCATACTCAACCATGGAAATCACATGCACAAATAACACGTTGGATAGTGAAAAGCATGTAACACATTGCGGAATAGATGCGATAAAGTACACATCTTTCCTCAAGTAGCACATTTTATTAGATAAATCATGTCAAGTATAACATCTCATCTCAGGCATCGAAATAATAATGTCAAGTATTACATGGCATTTCATGCATCATGCACACATAAGAACACTCACCTGAACCTAAGAAAATATCTCGCGATAAGGTTGGGTCTCACTTGCCGATCCTGAAATTCACGAGAAAATAATCGTATAAAAACCTGACTAAAATCTAAGAAATTTAGTAAAGAAATTCGAGAAATATCCCAAGTCTTTCTAGGGTTTAAGTTTCTAGGGTTTTGGAGTTTAGGGTTTTACCCTAGGGTTTAGGGTTTTCAAAATTAGAGTTTTCTAACTTTCTAGGGTTTTGCTCGGAAAGGTTTAATTCACTAATAGCTAATCTACGAAAATTTCTGCACGCTTAAATCACTAAATTAAAGCTTATAAAGTCTTAAATCATAGCCTAATCACTTTTATTTCCTAGGTTTTACCGAAATTTCGGCAGCACTTCCCCTACAATCGGACTAACCCAAAAATTTTTAACCTGCAAGAAAACATCCAACAACCCAATCTTCAAGCTAGTTCTACTAATCTCACATCAAACTCACTTCAATTCCATTCAAATTTATCACAAAAATACATAAACTACTCCAAGTTCTTCAAGCAAATCAAACCTAGATCATGACTTTTCAAGTTTAATATTACTATCTACAAGGCATACAAGTTCACAAGCTTCACATTCATGGAATAAAACTTCATTTTTCATGGCCAAAATCAATCATACTTAACCATAAAAACATAACTTAAGAGCTAAAAACTATGATCTTTCACTTGAAATTAGAAGAGAAATTCATGGGAAATACCTCTAGGTAGACAAGATTGTTGCTTAGGAGGAAGTTCCACTCAATTTCTATGGTTGAAAAATGAGTAAATGGAAGTAAAAGCTTCAAGAAAAATGAAAGAAAATGGAGAGAAAAGAGAGAAAGAACAGCCGGCCAAGAAGAAGAAAGAAAAGAGAGAAAATTGGCTAAGTAAAGAAGAAAAGAAATGGAAAAGAATTGGAAAATTTTTGACCAATCAAAACAAGACAAAGACAAAGTAATTCTTGACTTTCTCTCCATGGAAGACTACACTTGGCAATGGTTAATTAGAAAGGATTTTTATTATTTATCCTATAATAAGTCTTGCAAGATTTCCTAAGTACAACTCCTAAGGAACTAAGTACAACATGCTCATTCTCTATTTTTTTTTTCCACAAATTCGGCCACCCTTTTTTTTTTTTCTCCTAATGAACATAATACAAAATAAATGGTTTTGGCATGAATTTCTAGGGTGTTACAGACAGTGTTGTGGAAATTCCCTCGTGATAATTATGTTAAGCTCAATGTAGATGGATCTTCTATTGGAAATCCAAGTCATGTAGGGGGAGGTGGAGTCATTCAGAATGATAAGGGAGAGCTAATCATGGGGTACTCTATGTATTTTGGTATAAAGATGAATATGGAAGCTGAATGTATGGCTTTGATGGAAGGCATAAAAATTTGCATGCATTACCAATTCAAACAAGTTGAGATTGAGATGCATTCATAGGTATTAGGTAGGATGATGAAGGATGAAGTGGCTATTCCTTGGAAGCTAAGATCAATTGTCTCTGAAATTAAGAGGATTTCTTCATATAGTATGTTTATTTTTTTCTCATGTGTTTAGGGAAGCTAATGCTATTGCAGATTCTTTGGCTGTGTTAGCAAGTGGTGGTACTACTCAGCATTTTAATTTGTCTAGCCTCCCCAGGCATGTATTAGGATTAGTTTTACTAGATCAAAGGCAGTTACCTTATATTAGACTTATGCAGTTTTTGTTTTTAATTTTTTTCATATTATTTTGTATTTGAGGTAAGGTTCTTGCCCCCCTCAAACTTTTTATTTTAATAAAATTAAAGGAGTGGTGCTCTCCTCCATGTACGGGGTTAGCCAACTAAAAAAATAAATAAATAAATAAATGCATAAAAATTAAATAATGATATATGTGAAAGAGAATGTGCACTTTTAATATTTCATTTCAATTACTCTGACATAAAACAACAAATTGTTTACAAGAATAATTAAACATATTGGATAATCACGCAAATCCTACAATAGAAAGAGAGTAATTTTTTAAATTTGAATAATAATTTTTTTTGTATTAAATTTGAAATTTCGGAAGTTAGGGAAATAGGGAAATTGTTTCACAAATGTTTCATAGCTGTTAGCTTTTCAACCAAAACAACCTCTGTCTTATGTTGCCTGTCGCATGAGCAACAAAAGTACATGATCTCATGCATATCCATTTTACTCTCTATTTGGATATCATCTGCCCTTTGATCACTTTCATTCAAGTTTATAGAAATCTCTAAGTTTGCCTCCATTGAAAGCAATCAGAATGCTAAAAAAAATGAATTTGCCATACAATAAGGAATTAATTGAACTAATAAATGTATAAGAATGTGACGAATATGCTATAAAAGATAAGACAAATGAAAAAATTATATTATCATTAAAATGATGTAGCAAAATGACAAATTTTGTTTCACTTATATCCACATATTTCAGCTCTAATAAATGATTGCAATGATGTATTACACAATAACAAATTTTGACATTGTGCAAAGTTTTGGCCAAAAAATAGAAAAGTGGATAACTGGAAACCGAGAAAATGGATATTTGGAAGCAAATTAAAAGCAATTACATTTCTTTAGACTACACGAGATTATCATAAAGGAATATATGACAAACAAGAACTAACAAAGATTATACATTTAATATTCATTGATTATGCACGTGCACATATCGTGCATGCAAATCCCTACATTTGAAAAATTCATAGATGTTAAGTATGGTGTGAGTTAATTTATACCTTTCCTAACTATGCTGCAATTTCTTTAATTGTTAGTTACTGCCAATATTCACAACTGATGTGCTTGTACTAATTAAAACAACATACGGTAATAAAATGTAGTACTTTGGTATGACTTGGCTGTGCAATAGTAGTGACAGTATAACGAGAATGTAGAAGGCCATTCCTCTTAAGAGTTATAATTTCCTTCAGCAGCACAAGAATCTATCCTACTGAAATTAGTTATATTGGTTCAAGTAAAAATTTTATAATTTATACCAATATTAGAACCTAAGGATTTTGAATTTCAAATTTCCAGAAAGCTTGTTGGATTTCAATATTTTATCTTATTCAGACACTAATATTTACTTGAATGTCTTTAGACACAGTTTGTTTTAGTTACATTATACCATTTGTAATTTCATGATCCTTAACCGCAAAAACATAAAGAACATGGACATGGATGAAAAGGTAAAATTACAAGGCAAACTACTAGACATTTGTTTTGTGGCTTTTCTATTCAGTTTTAGATTTTTACCACCTTATGCAGAACACCTATCATCTTTCACCCCTCCTAGCCTTGCAAAAATCACATTTTATTGCATCTAAACGTCTTGTTATAGAGGTCTATTCAGAATTTGTTCACATTGTAAGTTAAATTTGATCTTTAATTTGCTTTGTATCTGGTTTTGGATTTGTACGTTATGCATATGAATGATGGTTTTGTAGTTAAGAGAGATATCAAGATATTGAGATGTTAGTGTATGCCCTAAAACCAAGATGGTTTAAGGTGTTTTATATTTACACTTATTTATGTTATATTTATTCATGTGGTATTTTTCTTTATCATCTATACTTGTATTTCCATGTTACTTGTTTAATTGATAAAGTCCTTAGAATATTGATTGTGTATTAGAGATTGTAAGGGGTTACAATTATGAGACTCTAATACATAAAGTCATATTCTTAAATATCCCTAGTCATAGTATTAATGAGATTGGACATCATTAATACGGATAGACTAGCACATACTTTGCCTCTACTTATGGTAAGTAGTAGTTGATCTCATTGACTATGGTGTGCGTGACACTTAAGCTGGTATGTGGATGCTTGTTTGAGAACAAGTTCATTGGGTTGATCCGCCAAGAGTTTTAACTATAGTGCCAATGGTTAAACTCTTAATGGCAATGGTGTAAGTGATCCTTTGACTTGAGATTACCATAGTATCTTGAGTGTGGATTGCTATACTTTGACTCTATTCCTCGGTGCCTGTAAAAGGGTAGCTCATAGGTTAGAGATTGGGTATAGTTTGAAGCATGGAAAGATAGTGAGTAATCAATATAGGATTCACCACTCCTTAATAGGAGAGTATATCCCTATATGGCCACTTGTTGGAAATGTTAACTCATAAATCTTCTGCAGAAGTGATAGTATAACTTGGAAGTAGTTTCAAGGTTTTTACATCATGGAGAGTTATATTTCCGGAACAAGAGAATATATATTAGTCATTATTAAAGTATGCACTATACTTTTAGACTAATTGGGATATAGTGTGGTGAAAGGATATTAATTACACGATAACATTGTCATTGAAGGGTATGGTCTACCATATGACTTTCCTATTCACTTGGGTGGTCATGATGCATTGCTAGACGCCACTCATGATCTATAAGTATGAATTGATTAATTAGTGAATTAATGATAAATTAAAAGTGTTTAATTTATCTAGCTCAATTAATGAGTTATAATTTATACTTATTGCCAACGTGAATGGAACCTAATGGGTCACACACATAAAGAACAAAATCTTTGGGTTAAAATGTAATAAAGATAAGTATGAGATACTTATGGGGTTAATTTATGAGATAAATTAACTTAAAGGACTTATTTATAAATATTCTAAGTCTTGCAGGAAATTTGTTTCCTAAAAGAAATAAAGTAACTAATTAGTTTCCTTATGGAATAGATTTCCTAAAGGAGAAGGATTAGCTTAAAGTAAGTTACCTAAACCTTCTTGGTTTCTAATTAGCCTTATTTCCTAAAAGACTAGAATACTACCTCTATAAATAGGTTTATGCTTTGACTCTTGAATTGTTGTTGCAACACAAAAAGAAAAATTAGTGAGAGAAAATTATTGAAAGATAAGCACGCCTCTTTCTCTCTCTCTTGGCGTCTCTCTCTCTCTCTCCTAAGGGTTAGGGTTTTTCTTCTTCTTGTGTTCTTAAATAATTCAAGGGAGCTAGCACTCAAAAGTCAAAGCAAGCAAGCCTACAAGGTTCCCAAAGAAGTTGTTCGTGTGGATATCGTTAGAGGCTCTACGCTTGGAGGGCTTTTCGTGGTAGATCAAACATCTTCTTCCAAGGATCTTTGCCTAGAAGCATAGAAATCTTCTGTGCTTAAGGTAATCTTCATGCAAACCCCCTTGTAAATCATATAGATATGTCAAAGAGATCCATGGTTAAGGTAATAAATTTTTATTTTTCCGCTGCGTTACCTATGCTATTACCTTTCATGAGATTGTTTATGCACCTTCATATCATTCGACTTTATGAGGTTATAGAGACCCCGACTGATATTTATGTTATGATGGAGAATGTGAAATCTGTTGAACTTTTTGATTACATTGTTGAAAAAGGTGGGTTGTAGGAGGATGAAGCTCAAAACTGTTTTCATCAAGTAAACAATCTGACATGCTTTGTGTTGTGTGGATGTCATTAACTCTGCTTTCCATCTAGCATAGTAGAGCTCTTTGTTTATTTGAAAAACATAAAGCGACATATTTTTGGTAGTAGATAATTTATGGGATTGAATTCTGCCACAAAAAGGTGGTAGTAAACTGGGGCATCAGTCCTCAAAATTTGCTAGTGTAAAGATGTCATGTAAAGATTGGTAATTTATCTATAGCTAGTGTAGTTATTTATTTCCAGTGAAAAACTTAAAGCAACTCTCTTTGATAATAGATAATTTCTGGGGTGGAGTACTACCATAGAAATATGGTAGTTCATCGGGATCTTAAACTTGAGAATTTGCTTTTGGGTTCCTAATGCAATGTAAAGATTGCTAATTTTAGGTTGAGCAATATCATGCCCGATGATCATTTCCAGAAGACCAATTGCGAAAGTCCAAGCTATTCTGCCTCTGAGGTGTCCCACCCAAACATGCTATTTTCGGGAGCCGGGGACTTGAAATTTGTCCTCTCTTTAGTTCTCACTGGTTGAACATTGTGTAACTGTCCAGCATCGTGGTATGACTATTCAGTATTATGGTGTAACTTTACAGAATTGTGGTGTAATTATTTTTCAAATGACATAACGTCGTTTTGGAGTCCTATATTTGGCCAACATAGTTTTAGCTTTTAAATCTGGACCATGAACTGGTGGGAAATGGAACTTGTGAGGCCCCATTTCCCTATTTTCGTGGCATATAACAGTTTTTAATTTATAAATGACCTAGATATTTTTTTTTAAGTTTTGGTTTTTATCCCAGTAAGCACGTATGTTTTTAATGTTTTCATTCCACCTATTGAACCTTAATCATCTGATATTTTATGTTTCTATAGGTTATATCTAGGAAATTGTATGTTGGCCTGAGACAGATGTATGGAGCTAGGGTGTGGTGCCTCACAATTTGACCTTTGGCCATTTCCCACAAGTTGGAGCGATGTAACTTCTTAGCATTTTAGTGTAAATCATCAACATTTTGGTATAAATCTTTAGCATTTTGGTGTAACCAATTTTTCCTTCAAAATCACCTCGTTTTTGGTATTTTTTCACTTCAAATGTGGTCCAAATGGCAAGATCTCAGCCATCCATTTTGCCACAATAAATCATGGCCATCAAATTGTAATAAATGGAAATTGTGAGGCCCCTCATCCATGGAGCTGTGGTGTTATTCTGTACGCACTTCTATATGGCAACCTGCCATTTGACGATGAAAATATTCCAAATTTCTTTAAGAAAATAAAGGTGGGTGGAATTTGTTTATGGGTGTCTAGCTTGTTTATGATGTCCACTATTTACAAATCTAGGTCTACTTGTTTTACAATCAATAAAGTAGTCATAGACTAAAAATGTTACCTAATAGAAGACATCAGATCTTTGAGGAAAAATTTTCCTGTTTTGAGTATTAACCATGCTAGTAGATTGAACAACGACGTAGCCCATGAGGCTTCAAAATTAGCTCTTCTTGTAAAAGGTAGCTACCTTTGGTTTCTAATTTCCCTATGGTTGTAATGCTTGCAGCAAACTCTGATTCTAGTTAATGAAACATGTATTTTACTTCAAAAAAAAAAAAAAAGTAGTCGTAGCATTGTCAGAACAAATTTTTATCACGTCATTATTAACTCTACTAAGATTTGGTTAAAAAAAGAATGCCCTTCAGTGTGGAATCTACACTAAAAGAATTACAAGGTAGTAGGCCACTAGGCCACAAGCCTATTCGTTAATTAGCAAGCAAGCCCAAATCAGTCAGATGCTGAGCTTAGTCCATCAAGTGCAGCTGAGTCCATCAAACTCCAACTGAGCTCAACTGCTTAGCTCAAGCTCAGCAGCACATGCAAGGAAGCAAGGGAAGAAATGGCACATGCAGGTTTAAGAAAAGATTGCTGACTCCCCAAAAAAGATTAGATTAGGATAGTGTTAGAGGATAGGATTAGTTCGAAAATATTCTTATAGAAGATTCATGATTAGTACACGTCAATTGTTTATTCTTTACAAAATTGTATATATATGTAGCTTTTCTTGTATCCTTTTCAATTGAATGAATGAGAAAGAAATTTTCTTCCAATTCTATTTCATTTGATTTTACTCAAATTTGTTCAACACTCTTCCAAGCCATTTGTCAGCTAGTGCAAGGGATTTGATCCCAAGGATGCTTATGGTTGACCATGAACCAAATGACTTTTCCTGAGATTCGAATGCACCCCTGGTTCCAAGCTCATCTACCTCGTTATCTAGCGGTGCCTCCTCCAAATACCGTCCAACAAGCTAAAAAGGTTAGGTGGAGATGCAAGATCTACAAAAAAATTTTTACTCCTTTTGACTTACAGTTTCAGTACAATCTCCTTTTTAGCTTATGAGAAATGATGTTACTCTTTGCAGTGATCCATTTAGATTAATGGTGTTTAACAAGACAAAATACATGTAAAAAAAGTGAATCAAAGTATGCAAAGTTAATGCTTATTCATGCTAAATTGTTCATCATTGTTTAGGATCACTTTAGGATGTGATTTCTTGATGACTGTGACATATATTGTAAAAGGAGATCTGACAGTTTTGGTTGCACGAACTGATTTGATTTTTCTAAGTAGATCCTTTTTGCACAGTGTTAGTCTTATATGAATAGTTGGCTATTGGTAATCCATCCACGTTACTTGATTGATAGAAAAATTATATTTTTTTATTTCGTCCTTTATTTTTCTTTTTGATTATGAAATCTGTTATTTTTCTTTTTGATTACGAAGCATGCTTTCTATATTCTTACTTTCACGATTTTGTTGTGTCTTCTATGATATTTTAGTGGTGCATGGTTTCTTTTGTGCTAGATTCCCACTTTAACCATGTCAATTCTAGGACTTCACCATTGATAGTTATGAACAATTTTTTAATTGCCAAAAGCTGAAGAGATTCTGCTAGAAAATTTGAAAGAAATATGTGCCAAAAAGTTTAGACAGTTGTTTGTCCGCCTTAAATAGCTTTAAGTATCCAAAATTTGTGTTTAATGCTAATAGAATAATTAATTCTTTCATTTAAAAGCTCATAGAGTATATCCTGAAAAAACATTAATATACAAAGTGTCTGTGTATGTGTGTTGTGTCTTGCATTCTTACATGCGTGCATCATTTGAGTTGTAACATCCCGCGTTTGGGCTGGCCCAATAACTTTTGAGCTTTAAACTACGGACTCAAAATGCTTAAGCCAAGTTATTTAGTAGCCCAAACGCAGGGCATTATATACTATTCACTTTTTCTTTCTCCCACCGATGTGTGATATCACATTCACCCCTCCTTTAGGCCTTTTGCGTCCTCGCAAAGCCCAATTCATATCCGGACTGTCCACTCAGTTGTGTCGGATTCTAGAGGTGGCTTGTACGGGCTCTAGAGGTGGCTCCCGCCCTTAAGTCGACGTAGCACTTAGCCCCGCACAGTACTTAGTTCCTTCACTTCCTTGTGTAGTTGTGGCCCAAATACCATAGGCCCAGTCTCACTCCGTGCAGAGACCACACGAGGTTCGCTCTGATACCATTTGTAACATCCCGCATCTAGGCTGGCCCAATAACTTTTGAACCTTAAACCACAGACTCAAAATGCTTAAGCTAAGTTATTTAATAGCCTAAATGCAAGACATTATATACTATTCACTTTGTCTTTCTCCCATCAATGTGGGATATCACATGAGTGTGCACGCATGTGTATGTATTCTAAAAATTCTTATGTGTTAAATTTGTGAATGAATCCTGCCTTAACATTCTAAAAATTCTTATGTGTTAAATTTGTGCGTGCATGCACCCATGTGCATATATTCTGATGCTGCAAGAGGATAAGGGTACCTTATCTACAGTTTGCTGATGATATCATGATCCTCACTAGATGTTCCCATGGTGTTATTGAGTAGCTTGCTAATTTTTTGGAACATTATCAGTCGATCTCAGGTCAGAAGATTAATGTCTCGAAGAGCTCTTTTGTTCCATCGAACAAGGTGCAGCCTCACCAATTGGTTTCCATTGAGTCTAAGTTGGGGTACAGGAGAGAGAGCTTTCCAATTACTTATCTTGGTGCTCCTTTGTTCCATGGCAAGGCTAAGAGGATCCTTTTTTATGGGATTTTAGCTAAAATAAGAGGGAGATTGCAAGTGTGGAGTACTAAACTGTTATCCTTTGGTGGTAAGGTTATCCTTCCAAAGCATGTTCTATCTTCTATACCATTATATCTGATTCAGGTACTGAGTCCCCCAAAGTCCTTATTTTCTTCTTTGAATCGGTTATTTAATGGTTTTTTGTAGGAATAAAGGTGATGCTTCTAATATGCATTGGATGAGGTGGGAGCGTGTTTGCTACCCCGTAGAGGAGGGGGGGCTTGGGTTTTAGGCTGCTCAGTGATGTAGTTGATGCTTTCTCTATGAAGTTATGGTAGAAGTTCAGAGAGAGAAAGTCCTTGTGGGCAGATTTCATGCATTGTAAGTACGCTTCCCATGATCATCCATCTAGAATGGATCTTGGGGTTGGGTCATGTGTGTGGAGAAGACTCTTGAACATTAGGGAGTGTACCGAGATGCATATAAGATGGAGGTTGGGTAAAGGGCTAGTGGATTTCTGGCATGATCGGTGGTTGGGTGATGATACTTTGGCAGAGGTGTGTGGTGTTACTAACCCTCCTCATTTCCTTGTTGCTGAATTCTTTACTTTGGTGGGGTGGAATGAAACGAAGCTAAGACTATGGCTTCCTATAAATGTGGTCTTTTCTGTCTTAGATATTCCTTTTGACCTTGATGTCGATGATGTGATGGTTTGGGCACTATCATCAACAGGTGTCTTCTCCACTTCTTCTGCTTGGGAGTGGGGGAGGCAACGGAGTAATTATTCTAGAGCATTGGAAATGGTTTGGCATCTTACTCTTCCTATTAAAATTTCTTTTCTGATTTGGAGATTGCTTTATAATATTGTGCCCATTGATGAGGTAGTTACAAAAGAAGGGGTTTCAGATGGCTTCTAAATGTTTGTAGTTGTAGTAGCATTGAGGGAATTACGCATTTGATCCTGGAGGGGAAGGTTGCGAGAGAGGTCTGGGGGTTTTTTATGGATTGCTTTGGCATTCCGTGGAGGAGTTATTCATGTGTAGCAGCCTTGTTAATCTCTTGGGATCTATTTCTTCGGTCAAAGATCATATTGGCTCTATACTCCCTGTTTTGATTCTTTGTTGTATATGGTTATGTAGGAATGACGTGAGATTTAATGGAGCAGAATTTTCAGCTTCCAAAATTGTTTGGATGGTGGAGAAGTGGTTATCTATTCTCGGGTCAACAAAGAAACTCATGCCATGGCAACTGCAAGGTAATATGGGTGTCTTCTTTCAAAAGTTTTTTGCATGTCGTAACCCTCTCAGACGTGTCATTAGGTTAGTTGCATGGGAAAAGCCTAAACATGGGTTTGTAAAACTCAATATCGATGCTTCTTTGAGGGATGGTAGGGCCTATGGGGGTGGAGTTTTGAGAGATGCTAATGGGAATGTTATTGCTGCTTTCTATAAGGAATTTTGTGAAATGCCTATATTTATGGGTGAGGCATGGGCACTTCATTTTGGATTAAAATTGTGTGAACAATATAATGTTACTAACATTTATGCTGAGGTTGATTCGAAAGTTTTGGTGGATTTGATTTCTAGTTCTGGGGTGGGACACTGATCACTATGTTATGTCTTGGTACATATTAAACTTTTGTTGAAGAAGGTGGGTAGTTCCCTGGTCACATATTTAGACAAGCGAATTCAGTTGTAGATTCATTGGCTTCATTTCTGCTAATGCAAGATCAAATATTTTCACTGATCATCTCCCAGTTCCAGTGGTTAGGCTCGTTAAATTAGACATGATTGGTAAGGGAGTAGTACTCCTTCTTTAATGCTTTCTATGTTTCATGTAATGGAGCGTGTGGTATTGTCCTCCACCATGTTTTCATAATTTTCAAATAAATAAAAATTTTTATTTAAAAAAAATGTGTATATATTCTTATGTGTCTTGCATTCTTATTTTTTCACTCTTCTTTTACTGAATTATCTTCACTATTGCTAGGTTATTTTCACTAATGAATCTAATATCGAGTGCTGGAAGAAGAACAGACAGTTCGCAGTGGACTCCAAAATTGGGTGACTTGGAAGCTTCGTAAAGCTTGTAAAAGTTCCGATTCATGTTGATTTGGGTGTCCAATCTATTTAATCAATAATTTGAATATAACTGCTACTTCTACCTTTCTTGGTACCCCACTATTGTTTGTGAGGATTTACACAGTTATTATCCAGTTGAAATCAACTTTCTTTACATTGAATCTGTCAAAAAAAACTTAAGTTCGAAAATTAACTACATAGCAGTGGAACATCAAACTAGTGCTATGAAATCATGCAGGCGACATTATTTTTTTATGTCTTTCAAATAATTGTCAATGAAGTTAAATCATAACCAGAGATTCTAACGAAAGGGTGACTAGATTTAGTTTGTGCAGGATACTTTATCAACAAAATTCATACTGAAGTTTATCACATATCATTTTATTTATAGCCTTGATTTTTATTGATTTGTGCTCTGAATCTCTTCAATGTGGACTTGCTTAAATGTATGTGGACTTGCTTAGTTTGTCAGATCTGATTTATCAAGTTTGGTCTAAGGTTAGGTTCATAAAGTAGTTGGATAATTAAGATTGTGGAAAGAACTTGTAGTTGGAATTGACCTGTTGTTTTGCAATATTTGGTACTTTCTGTAATTTTGAGAAAAGTAAAACGAAATGTTTGACTGAGTAATATGGGGCTTAAATTATAGTATTTTTTATTTTGCTTTTTTATTTAGCTGTCATATTAAGATATTGAAGCCGATTCCACTATAAACTCTTTGTCATGTTAAGCACTGACATAAATGCTCCTTAGCTCCAAGTAGTGACATCAACGCCCACTTGGAAGTCGAAGAGCAAATCCAAAAGGTTGGAGCTGACAAAGTTTCACTTGAAAGAAAAATTGTTTAGACAACAAGGGATATTTAAAATTACCTTTTATCTTTCTTTGGTTGCTGTTGTGAAGACTAGGCTATTGAAATGTGTAAATCGATTTAATGTTACATTGTAATGCTACAGAGCATTTAGGTTGATTGTAAAAATAGTATGTTAGTTTGTGTATATTTTGTTTTGTTCATCAAATGAGTATATCGTAAAAATAGTATGTTAAACGATTTTTGTACAATTTTAAATAATATTTTTGGCAATTGAAAAGATGAGTTATTTTATAAATATTGTTATTGATGATTTGTGATTGATTTGAGATTCAATATAGTAATTGTAACAGGATTATTTGTTTCTATTGTATACAAATTAATTTGTGTCAAGTTGTGCTGTAGAAATAATAACTATAATGACAACCACTGTGTGTGCAAACATTTGTGGTAACAAAATAGCCAGAAAGAATATTTCCGGAAAAAAAAATGCATTGTCACACCACAAACCCAAAGCTTAACAACATGGCAACCGTGTATACCTATCAAACACTCTAAAAAACATGTTAGGTTAGCCAAAAATAACTTTTAATTAACACTTTATCAAACTAAAACTTCAATATTCAAGGTACTACAATTCATCAATCCCAATTATCAATAAGAAAATATTTAACCAAAAAATGTCAAAAAATTTAGGAAGTCCAGAAAGTAGGGAAATACTTTCATAAAATGCTTCACAATTCTTAGCTTTTCAAACCAAAACAAACCTTCATGATGTGTTGATAGTCACATAAGTAACAAAACTATGTGTTCTCGTGCACATCTATTTTATCCTTTATTTGGATATTATCTGTCCTTTGATCACTTTCATTTACATTTATAGGAATCTCAAGTTTGCTTTCATTAGAGCAATCAAAAGAAAATGTCCTAAAAATAAATTCTTCATACCAAAAGTAATTAATTGAACTAATGAATGTATAAGAAACAGAAATGAACAAGATGAATTTGCTAAGAAAGATAAGATAAATGAAAAAGATGCAACAACTATATTATAATTAAAATGATGCAGCAAAATGACAAATTTTTTATCAAAAAATATAAAAATTTCACCTATTGCAATATATTTGGGCTCTAATAAATTATCACGATGAAGTATTACACGATAATAATTTTTAACGTAAAGCAAAGTTTTGGCCAAAAAATAGAAAAGTGGATTGTTTGAGATGGGGAGAATGGATATTTGGAAGAAAATTAGAAGAGTGCATTGATTAACATGTCTTTTGGCTCTTCGGGACTATCATAGAGGAATGCTAGACAACCAAAAATTAAGGAAAAATTGTACATTTAATGTAGATGTGGCAATTAAGTCCCAAGACCCAATGGGTACTCATACCTAAATTTAATTTAGGCAGGATGGGTATCAAAAATATGAGATTGGGCCTGAATGGGAGTATACCCCAACAACACCCATTTAAATATGGGTATAAATGGGATTTACTTTGGACTCCCATGAGTATGCTAAACAATTATTTAAACATGATTTAAATGACTTAAAATTAAAATTTTAAATATTTTGTAGCCAAATATCATTCAAATGACTCAAAATTACAAGTATATCCAATAATTTATTTATTTTGCTAACAAAAAAATTACTATTGGGTATTTGGGCGGTACCAAAATAGGTCTAAACCCATTTTAGTTCTACTTATATTAATCCCATAACTAATATAGGACTTTTTGAGTACAACCCATATTTCATAGTCCCAATTAAGTCCCACCCATCTCGCCCATTTGCCATCTCTAATTTAATGTTTATTGAATATGTATGTGCTTGTATCGTGCTACGCAAGTTCCTACATTTGGAAAATTCATAGGTGCGGAGCTTTCTGTGAGTTGAATTATACCTTTCCTAATTGTGCTACAATTTCTTTAAATTTTAGTTACTACCAATTTTCACAATTGGTATGCTTGTACTAATTAAAATAACATGTGGTAATAAAATGTTGTACTTTATTGGTACTTTAATTCTTCTATATGAACATTGTTGTTATAATAGAACACCCACTGATAATCATTTAAAAAAGAAAATATTTGAAGAGGGTAATCACATAAATACTATAAAATCGTGAAGCATAAGTGCAACTTTTGTTGGAATTAGAAATTTTTATCAATTTGAAATTTTAGAAGATATGGAAGTAGGGAAATTATTTCACAAAATGTTTCCCAGTTGTTAGCTTTTCAACCAGAACAAACCTCTATCTTGTGTTGCTAGTCACATGAGCAATAAAACTACATGATCTCATGTTCTAAATTTGCTTTCATTGAAAGCAATTCGAATGCTGAAAGAATAAATTTGCCATACAAGAAGGAATTAATTGAACTAATAAATGTATAAGAACATGATGATTACATTACAAAAGATAAGACAAATGAAAAAAAAGTAAAAATTAAATTATAGTTAAAATGATCCTAGCAAAATGACAAATTTTGCTTCACTTGTTGCCACATATTTGGGCTCTAATAAATTATTACAATGAAGTATTACACGATATTCACAACTTATGTGATTGTATTAAGTAATATAACATATGGTAGTAAAAAGTAGTACTTTAATACTTTGATTCTACTACATGAAATTGTTGCGATAATGGATCACTCAATTAATGACCGATAATCACACGAATACTATACAATAGTAAAGGATAACTTCTAGTTTGGTTGGCATTAAAATTTTTTATCAATTTGATAAACGGTTTTGTTGGAGAGACTTGTTGTTTGTTCTTTGTATGGTTACAAGGTGTGAGGTTGAATAGGGAGGTTTTAGTGTGTGAGTGAGAGAAGGCTAGTCATTGTAAGGGAGATATGGTGGGGCTGTGCAGTACTAAATGTTGTGACTAATGTAACAAGAATGCAGAAAAACATTCCTCTTAAGAGTTGCAATTGCCTTCAACAACATAAGAAACTGTCTTATTAAAATCAGTTATATTGGTTTAAATTAACATTTAATAATTTGTACCAATATTAGAATCCTAAGAATTTTGAATTTCAAATTTCCAAAAAGCTTGTTGGATTTTAATAATGTACCATAATCTAACACTAATATTCATTTGAATGTCTTTAGGTGCAGTTTTTCTTAGTTACAATATACCAATTTGTGTATACAAATATATTTTGCTCAATTAGTTTTTAAGGATGTGATGATTAAAGTTCCACATGATTTATGTGTTTATCTATGTTTCTAGGTGACAACTGTTATTTGACTTTGGCAACGTACACTTGATTGATGATGTTTGGTTTTAACAAGATATATTTGGCTAATTTATGCTTATCTTGTATATAGTTACTTCTAAGAATTAGTTCTTTATATCCAGTTTCTGTGCTCTTATCTCCAAATCACCTTTAGCCAGTATGTTGGGGTAGTTTGTAATGCATGATATTCAATTATGTATGCATGCTTGTGTGAAGTTTTGGTACAAGCACTATGAAATTGAGGCTTAGAACAACAGTGCATCTTATCAGTTAAGAAGCTTTCTTTTGTTGTTGACTAGGAGCAAATGTCAGTCCCATATAAAATTTTGAAAAATTGCATGGAAGCATGTGTATAAACTTTTCAGAAAGGTTGCATTAGGAAACATAACGTAAAGATACAATATAGTAGTTTATACTAGGGCCGATAAAGGCAACTTCATGCTTCATAAAATAGCATCCTTGGTAAAATCTTGGCCACCAATTAAAGAAGGATATGTTGAAGATGAATGTTTCCTAAAATTTGTGTGTTTAGATGCTCCCTACTTCTCAAAAATTTTATAATCTTCTAATGGAGAAAGCTTGTACCTCAGCAAAATTTGGTTCTACATCATTAGGCTCTACGAGACAAGCAAAATAAATCATTGCACAAACAAAATCTAACAAATTTTGTATCCTATATGTTCTTTTAATATGTGTGCGCACTATGTCATGCACTTGTGCATGCGTGTGTCATACATGTGTGTGTGCGTGCAAGTGTGTATTCTGATAATTTTCGTGTGCTAAATTTGTTGATGAATCCTAGCCCTTTTTATTTAAACTATATCCTTTTAAATTTTTTGCTACTACCAATTTTCAACATAAACATGAAATAATGAAAGCATAGTTAAAATAGATATGTCAGCAAAACATTTTACATTTGAACACAAATTCTACTCTACGAAAAATAGTTGTGGTATTAAAACAACCAAAAATGATCAGTTTATAAAAAAATAAAATGTTAGTGGAGGTTGATCTCAAGGATCCAATGTAGTAGTGTGCAAAAGCTATTTTTAGTCGGAAGTACAATATTTCTATCAGTTAAGTTTGCATATTTTGAAAAATTTGTGTGGTTAGCTAATTTTTCTTGAGTAATTCCAATGCAATTTCTTACTCTAGCAATTCCACCTTTATGCTTTAACACATTGAAGAAAAGGTAAGCTAGGAAATTGCTTCTGCATACTACTTCACAATCTTTATTACTTTTACCTCAAGAAATCTTCTTATCTTGTTAAAATTAATATTTTATTTTCTAAACAAAAAAGGACATTATGAATATTAAAATACACCAATAATCACATATTTGAATATATTGGCATGCATTATAGTTATGATTCTATAAATGAAAGTTTAATTTCTTTGAAATCACCATGCTTATTCAGATGTTGGATTTGAGTGTTAAATTTTCACTAGAAATATGGTTCGTGCTTTATGTGTAGATTATATATCACAAATGACAAAACCAAACCATTCGCGATCAAAATCTGTTCTCCAACTCTTTGACTCGTTGATTGTGTGTTATCGGCATGTCACTTAGATGATGCTAAGAAAATACAAAACAGAATCGATGGATATGAAACAAATATGCACCGATAAGTTTAAACGGTTGTTTATGCCCCTTAAATAGCTTTAAGGACTTAAAATTTGTGTTTAATGCTGATAGAATAATTAATTCTTTCATTTAAAAGCTCACAGAGTATATCTTGAAAACATTAATATACAAAGTGTGTGCGTGTGTGTGTTGTGTCTTGCATTCATACATGCGTGCATCATTTGTTTGTACGTGCACTGCATATGTATATATTCTAAAAATTCATTATGTGTTAAATTTGCAAATGAATCCTACCTTGACATTCTGAAAATTCGTATGTATTAAATTTGTGTGTGGGTGCATGTGTGAGTATATATTCTTATGTGTCTTGCATTCTTATTTTTGTACTCTTCTTTTACTGAATTATCTTCATTGTTGCTAGGTTATTTTCGCTAACGAATCTAATATCGAGCGCTAGAAGAAGAATAGACAAGTTGCGGTGGACTCCAAAATTGGGCAAATTGAAAGCTTCATAAAGCTTGTAAAGGTTCCGATTCAGGTTGATTTGGGTGTCCAATCTATGTAATCAGTACTGTGAATATACTACTACTTCTATCTTTCTTGGTACGCCACTGTTGTTTGTGAGGATTTACACAGCTGTTATCTAGTTGAAATTAACCTTCTTTACTTTTAATCTGTTAAACAAACTTAAGTTACAAAATTAACTACATAATAGTGGAACATCAAACTAGTGCTATGAAATCATGCAGGCTACATTATTTATTTATGTCCTTTAAGATGATTGTTAATGAAGTTAAACCGTACCAGAGATTCTAAAGAAATGGTGGCTAGATTTAGTTTGTACAAGATACTTTATCAACAAAATTCAAACTGAAGTTTATCACATACCATTCTATTTATATGTTTGATTTTTATTGATTTGTGCTCTACATCTCTGCAATGTGCAATATTGATTTCAAAGTAATGTTATTACATTAATGAATGCATAAAATTAAATGTATGTGGACTTGCTAGTTTGTCGAGTCAGATTTATCATGTTTGGTCTAAGGTTGGTTGTTCATAAAGTAGTTTGATAATCAAGACTGTAGAAAGAACTCGTCATTGGATTTGACTTGTTGTTTTGCAATATTTGGTACTTTCTACAATTTTAATTGAGAAAAGTGACATAGGGTTAGTATTCAGTACAATTCTAACAAAATGTTTGGCTAAGTGATATGGGGCATAAATTATAGTATTTTTATTTGGCTTTTTTATTTAACTGTCATATTTAGATACTGAAGTTGATTCCACTATAAACTCTTTATCATGTTAAGTAGTGACATAAATGCTCCTTAGCATCAATGCCCACTTAGAAGTTGGAAAGTAGGTTGAAAAGGTTGGAGGTGACAAAGTTTCACTTGAAAGGAAGATTGTTGTGACAACAAGGGATATTTAAAGTTATATCTTTCTTTGTTTGCTGTTGGGAAGACTTGGTTATTGAAATGTATAAATTGATTTAATGTTACTTTGTAATGCTTGCAGAGCATTTAGGTAGATTGTAAACATAGTATGTTAGTTTGTTTATGTTCTGTTTTGTGCATCAAACTAGTATATTGTAAAATAATATGTTAAATGATTTTTGTACAGTTTTGAATAATATATTTTGCAATAAAAAAGATGGGCTATTTTATAAATATTGTTATTGAAGATATTGTAAGAGCTTACAAATAACCTACTAAATTTGAAGTGTTATTTACATATTTATTTAATTATATGATTTTTAAGATTAAATTATAAGGTGGTGATAATCCATCTAACCCCTAAATGCAACATTAGTGCTTGTATTTCGAGTACTTGTGGATTATATCAAATAACATACTATGACAAAAAGGCTAGCAAGATTGGACACTAACTAGCTTTAGAGTAGTTATGGCAATTTGATCGGGTTATGATTAAAATCAGAATCTTGGATCTTCAAGAAAAATGTAATAAAATGAGTCTAGTTTCCAAGGGTACAAAGATTGTGGGAATTGGTTGTGTAAGAATTGACTAAGGCACGTTTGAATAAACTCAAGTCAGATGGTATTGAGGTTCGCGATTAGGTTCATAGCTTCCCATTTGAAGGAAAATACATATAGGTGATAGAAATAATAAAAATAAATAAATTAAAACAAAATAAAACTTTTAAGTACCAATGGTTATTCATTCACTTGTACCTAGCTTTAATCAGTGCACTTCTTATTTATAGGTGCTTCAGAACCTGAAGAAACAGACGTGAGAAGAGCTTGAGGGAACCAAAAGATTACTTGCTGAGCATCCATTATATTATTTTGTTTACCAATTTTAATTTTTTCCAACTACTGTGAATTTTTGTAAAAGTTTAATAGACTTTTTCTAATTTTAATACTTTAACCACCCGGCGAGCTTGTTTATGTGATATGTGATTAGCATGTGTTTATGTGACATGTATGACTGTCGGTAAGTCTTTTATACATGTGTTGACTAGTCAACATTATAACTTATTGTTATATAACTTTATATTATATTTGCTACTTATATTTGGATCTTTAAATGCTTGTAGTACTTGATATAAGTTTGGTTGTGTACTTTATCTCATCGGCAGTACTTGAACTTGTTAAATGCAAAATGTGGTTGTGCATGTTATGTTTGTGTGTGATTTGGGGCCCAGCTTTGGTAGGTGGTCTTGGTTGAGTCGACAGTGGGCCTAGTCACTAATTTCTAACTACCTTGGTCTCTCGGCACCTTTCGGCCTGCAAGGAAGTTTTGTTGGTTTAGGCAGTGTACAGGAAAAGTACTTGGGAAGAACTCGAGCTACAAAATTGGAGTAGTGCCGGAGGCAATAAGATTGGTGTAATGCTGGAGGCCAATGTACTTGATCCACCCATGGACAATACTTGACATGACAATCCCGTATCCTTTTGTAATTCTCGATTACGTGTTATTTGATTTAATTCCATGCTTGTATACTATCCAGCCTAATGAACTTTATTCCAAAAAAATATGTTTAAAAAATTAATTACTACTAATAATAGTTTTTCCTAAGTGGTTTTAAAATGGACCTTACTAGGCTATAAGCTTACCCCTTGTTAAATTTACTTTCCCTTATAGGTGCTTAACCCTTAAGAAAGGGCAAGAAGTAAGGAGCGAAAGTTCTATTTTGCTTAGATTTAGCCACTAAATGTATGAAAGTTAGGGGCCTAAGCAGCTTGAACATTATAATTACTTTTGAAGATGTATGTGACATTAGTGTTAGATTATATTTTTAGTATATGACTGCTTGTACTAGAGTCTTGGCACGAGCCAGGCATGCGTACCGATCAGGGTTCTGGAAGGGGACCTAGTTGGGGGCATCATAGGTAGTACCAGAGCTTAGGCTTAGATTCTGTACCTGGGTTTTAATGATAGTAGGTATGTTAGGTAGGAAATTATGGTTGGGTTCGTTTGTGCTTGGGACTGGCCATCTGAAGTTGCAAATTAACGAGATCCTAATTCTAGTACCTGAATATCTAAGTAAATATGTTTAGAAAGTTAACTTAGTTATTTATCTTCCTCAAAAATATAAGTTGAATTGTAAGTGAGAATTTTGGAGATAAGCATTCTTTAAGTAGTGGGGTGTGACACGTGTGAAACCTTTTCCTTATTAGACATTAGGAAATAACTCTCAGTATATTACTCTATATATGTATGTACTGTACATATTTGGAGTAATAGATCATGGTTGGGAAAAGAATTTAAAGAATCTCGTTATACAAACAAGTTAACTAATGAATACCAAGAGAGGCTGGATAGCCACATGCCCACTTGTCCTATGGAAAATAAGGATGATATGTGCATTTGTTGAAGACACCTGGCCTATGTTGTTACTGTCTTGGTAAGAGAAAGAGAAAGACTCTAAATTAGCAAAATGTGATATGAATGAAACAATTGCTTCATTGTAATTTAGAGAGTAAATCTGAGTGTATTTAATCCTATTTATGACTATGGTTGCAGGGCGTGGCTAGGAGAAGAACTCGAGGATCCAGCCTTACTAACAAACCAATTGTGAAATATCAAGAGAAGACTGGACAACCATATAAAATTTTGACCCTATAAAAGACAGGGATAGCAGATGCCCTTGTCGAAAGAATTGCTCTTACCCAGACTAAATTATTTTGGCTCTAGTAGATGAAAGAAAGTGAATGGCCTGGGATAATGTGGCGGCCTATCAAAGAAATGAGGAGCTGAGACAAATGGTGATAGAATTACAATGTACTACTCAAGGTTTAGAAGCCAATTTGAGAGAGAGGCAATAAAAAGAACAAGAAAGAACTAAAGAGGCCATGACCTAGGTTGATGAGTTTTGGACTAAATGTCAGACCTCAACTCAAAATGTCTAACAGAATTCAAGCAACATACATTTACCTAGTATAAATATCGAGATAAAATCTAATATTGGGCCAAGTGACAGGCTGAAGTCTTAAGGGAAAAGGCCTCTTCAAGAGCCAAATTCTAACCAAGGATATTTGGAATCTTGTCTCCATTCTCATAAAGAGTCTATGAGAGCCTTAGAAGCCAAATGCCTGACACCTATCCCACCCAATTGTGGGCATTGTAGTAAGCTTAACCACAAAGAAAGTGTATGTTGGAGAAAAGCCAATGATAGGGATCAAGGCATATCCAAGCATAATTCAAGCATCCCGGATCCTTTGCAAGGAATAGGAGGTCCAATGACACGTGCGAGGACAAGGAGAATGAAGGAAGCCATGCATGTGTTGATCGTGGAAGTGTTAGGGAAAGAAGCTTCCAAGGACAATTCCTCATCGCCAAGACTTGTTACGCTAATGTGGGGTAGAGACGGTGTTGATCATGAAGAGGGGGCATATGGAGAGGCAATGCCAAAAATTTGGCCAAAAAATTTGCCCAAATGGGCGAAGTGTACAATTTGGGCCAAAAAATTGAAGAAACGAAGTTTCTAACCAAGGCCGCGCCAGGCCGCGCCGCGGCCTTGCCCACGACTTCCATTAGATTGAGACGACGAGGCTGGTGATCATTCTGACTGAGGTCGCGCTCCAGGCCACGCCGCGGACTTCCGAACGGCCTTCATCAGAATGGTTAAGGGAGAGCAGCAGACGTTCTGATTGAGTCCGCGCCTAAGGCCGGCCCGCAGGCCTTCCCCGCGGCCTTCTCCAGAGAACGCGAAGTCGCGTTAGTTTAGGGTTTTATTCGTTATGTTGTTATTCCCTTATTTTGTAGTACATGTCGTACGCCTATTTAAAGGTAGAACACATTGAGTAATGACAGATTAAGATCATTCTTCATGAAAATTGTGTGTCTTCTTTGAGAGCTCTATACAAATGCTTTCTTGGTTCTTGGATTGGAACCGTCTTGGTCTTATCAAGCCTATGCTTGTGGCGACCCAATTACCTGCTTAGAGTAATTCTTTCGCGTTTGATCAAGTTCTTAGCATAATAATTCAGGCAAATTGAACCCGCTCAAGTTGGCCTAAATTAGAACCCTAGGTTCTTCGTTCTTCGTTGAAGAGTATTCGAGGCTTTGCTACTTGGAATCATCAAGCGACCTTGGCCGTTCACAAACCCGCGCGCATTAGCCAAGAAATGCTTAAGATGTGGGGATGAAAGCATCAAATTAAAAATTGTCCAAGATGGTAGGGAGGTAAGAAGATCACATGTAAATTATCCTTGTTATAATCGGTGATCTACTTTTGATTGAGAAGCGTATATGTGTTAAAGAACTGATATGTATATGTCTATTTTGTTATAAAACTTGTGGCACATGTATAAACTTTGGCAAACATATTTTTCATAGACTATTTCCTATTTCTTCTATTCTACCTTTACTTAGAAATGTTTTGTATTTTAGATGGAACGTGGAAGACAACAAAGAGATAGACCATGTAAGGCTTAGGCCGAGGCTGAACAACATGAAAATCTTGAGAATCAACCTAAAACAATGGTAAGGGTTGGAAATGAGATAGGTACCCAAATGGCGACAATTTTTACGCACAATATTTTGAAAGACAAGAAATCTGACAAACCAAAGAACTTGCTAATTACCCTATAAATATCCAATCGAATAATGATCACATAGATGAAGATATGGCTATTGAGCGGTTTCAAGGGTTCAAGCCACCAAAATTCACTAGGAACCTAATCCAGAGAAAGCTGAAGATTGGCTAGAAAATATGATAAATATTTTTGCTACTCTGAGATATTTAGAGGAAAGGCAAGTCACCTTCAGAGCATTCCAATTTGAAAGTGCAGTTAGGTCTTGGTGAAATATAATAAGGAATAAGTGGGATCGAGAGGGTTTCTCTTGGACTTCTACTAATTTCACAAGGGAACTTAATAACAAGTATATACCTCTTATTGTGCAAGAGAAAAAAGAAGACAAATTCATAATTTTAATACAAGGGACGAATTCAATAGTAGAATAGAGGCACAGTTTACTCGATTGTCAAAATGTATGCCTGAATTGGTATCTACTGACTAAAAATGCGCGAGACACTTTCTTCAAAGATTGAATTTGGAAATTCATGAAGCATTAGCTACTATTAATGTCGATACTTATGATGTAGTATTTGAAAAAGCACAGTGAGTCGAGAATGTCAAGGCCAAATGAAAAGCATACCATGCGCAAAAGAACAAAACCAAGTGAGTGGATAGGTCTGATGGAGAATGTATCCTCTAAAAGATCAAGTCTTAGTTCAAAATTTCAACAAACATTACCACAGAATCAAGAAAAACCTTCTAAAGCTCTCAAGATTGATCCCTCAGTGCCTATAACGCTTACATGTGGATATTGTGGTAAACCTAACCATAAGGAAAATGAGTGTTGGAGGAAAACTAAAAATGTTTTGATTCTGGAAGTATATCTCGCCCACCTTCTGGTGGGAAGAAAAAGAAATTGATTAATATATAATGTCCTGCGTTTGGGCTACTAAATAACTTGGCTTAAGCATTTTGAGCCTGTGGTTTAAAGTTCAAAAGTTATTGGGCCAACCCAAATGCAGATGTTACAAATGGTATCAAAGCGAACCTCGTGTGGTCTCTGCACTAGGTGAGACTGGGCCTATGATATTTGGGCTACAACTATGCAAGGAAGTGAAGGAACTAAGTGCTGTGCGGGGCTAAGTACTACGTCGACTTAACGGACAGGAGCCACCTCTAGAGCCCATACGAGCCACCTCTAGAATCCGACACAACCGAGTGGACAGTCCGGATATGAATTGGGCTTTGCGAGGACGCAAAGGGCTAAAGGAGGGGTGAATGTGAGAACCCTCAAAAGTCCCACATCGGTGGGAAGAAAAAGAAATTGATTAGTATATAATGTCCTGTGTTTGGGCTATTAAATAACTTGGCTTAAGCATTTTGAGCCCGTGGTTTAAAGTTCAAAGTTATTTGGCCAGCCCAGATGCGAGATGTTACAATATTGCAGCAAGAAAACCTAGGGGATTCTGGAATAAGCCAAGACCTTCTACCCAAGTATACGAAGTCCAAAAAAAATCCCCGATAATTCTGGGGTAATTAAAGGTATAGTTTAGTTCTAAAGAATTCTAGGTCCACACATTTATTTTTCATACATGACTATATGAGTGCCATAGACATGAAAATTGAGTAATTTGAAGCTAGATACCCATATAGGTGAATACTTGATAGGTACAAACCCGATTTATAAAAATAGTAAAATCAGGATTGGAGAGAAGAAGTTCACAGTTGACTCTATAGCACTATCTATTTGTGGGTATAATACTGTATTAAAGATGTATTGGTTATCTAGATACCGCACAGCCACAAAACATTGGGACCAAGGTCATTTTGTTTCGCGCACCTGAAGAATTATATTTTGCAGTTCCATGCCCAAAAAAAAAAAAGAAAAATTGCACTATTTCAAGAAGTGGCATTAATAACTTTTCACAGGAAAATGCTCAAGGATACAAGGTATGTTTAATTGAGTAAATCATTGGTAAGAATGACAGTTACAAGATACCAAGGGTGATGGACAGTGCCATTCTTACTCGGAAGAGTTGACTTTTCTACCTACTGAAAAAGGGAAAATAGGGTTTATGATTGGAGTACAACTAGGAAAGAACACCCATTCCTAGGGCACCATATCAAATAACTCCAACTAAATCAAAGGACTTGAAGGTTTAATTGCAAGAAAGTGAGAAAGGCAGTTTATTCTACATAAGGTATCATTTTAAAGAATCTTAAGTTATTAATAATGAAGAGGAACAAGAATGGAACACTAAGGCAGAATATAGAATGTTAAATATTAAATAAGATCACTATAAAGAATGAGTGCTCATTATCCCTCATCAACAATTAGTTGGTCAACCATGGAGAACCTAGATGTTTTGTGGGTTTAACATAAGGTAAGAAGATATGAATGGCCCCAAAGTATCCTTTTTAGAACACCTAATTTCAAGAGGTGAATTTACTGTAGAGCCAATGGAAGTTGAGGTGATAGGAAGACATGAAAATGAGTTGAAAATATAGTGAACATATGATCTAAGAATCATGAAAGATTCTTTCTTCTTAGTTGTTTAGGATGCACGATGTCCTGTATATATGGGTTATTATTAGAGATCTGTCAACCTAATCATAGACACATGATACTGCACAAAGAGTTGGAACTACAAGATGAACTCTTGGACAAAATAATAATAATAATAATAATAATAATAATAATGGGACTTTCTGCGAGTTTATGTGAGAATTTCGAGGACAAAATTCTTTTAAGGAGGCAGGAATGTAAGGGCTTGCAAATAGCCTATTAAATTTCAAGTGTTATTTACGTATTTATTTAATTATATAATTTTTGGGATTAAATTATAAGGTGGTGATAATCCATCTAACCCCTAAATGCAGTATTGGTGCTTGTAATTAGAGTACTTGTGGATTATATGCAAATAACATACTATGACAAATAAGCTAGCAAGATTGGGCACTAATTAGCTTTAGATTAGTGATGACAATTTGATCGGGTTATGATTAGAATCAGAATTTGATGTCTTCAAGAAAAATGTAATAAATGAGTCTAATTTCCAAGGATACAACGATTGTGGGAATTGGTTGTGTAGGGATTGAGTAAGGCCTATTTGAACAAGGACAGGTCAGGTGGTATTGAGGTCTGTGGTTAGGTTTGTGGCTTCTCATTTGAAAGAAAATATATAAAACTGATAGAAATAATAAAAATAAATAAATTAAAACAAAACAAAACTTTTGAGTACCAATGGTTATTCATTCGCTTGGACCTAGCATTAATCAATGCACTTCTTATTTATAGGTGCTTCAAATTCCTCAAGGAATAAACATGAGAAGAGCTTGAGGAAACGTAAAGATTACCTGTGAGTGTCTATTAAATAATTTTGTGTACCAATTTTAGTTTTTAAGAAAACTACGTGAGTTTTTGTAAAAGTTTAATAGACCTTTTCTAATATTAACATTTTGACCTCCCGGCGAGCTTGTTTATGTGACATGTGATTAGCATGCATTTATGTGAAATATATGACCGTCGATGAATATTTTATACATGTGTTGAGAAGTTAACGTTATAACTTGTTATTATATAACTTGATATTATATTTGCTACATGTACCTGGTCTTTAAATACTTGCAGTACTTGATATAAGTCTGGTTGTGTACTTTATCTCACCGGTAGTACTTGTATGTCTTAAATGCAAAATGTGCATGTGCATGTTATGTTTGCGCATGATTTTGGACCCGACCTTGGTAGTTGATATTGGTTGAGCTAGGCAGCAGGCCTGGTCACCAAATTCTAACTACCTTGGCCTCTTAGCACCTTTCGGCTTGCAAGGAGGTTTTGTAGGTTAGGCAGAACTCGAGCTACCAAACTAGTGTAGTGCCGGAAGCAATAAAATTGGTGTTGGGTCGGAAGGCTAATGTACTTGATTCGCCTATCGACTAGTACTTGACATGACAATTCTGTATCCTTTTGTAATTCATGATTACATGTTATTTAATTTAATTCCATGCTTGTATACTATCTAGCCAAATGAACTTTTGTTCAGAAAAATATGTTTTAAAAAAATAATTAATAATAATAATAGTTTATCCAATGTGGTTTTAAAATGGACCTCACTGGGTTATAAGCTCACTCCTCGTTACATTTGTTTTCCCTTACAAGGTGCTTAACTCTAGAAAAAAGGCAAGTAAAGAGTGAAAGTTATATTTTGCTTAGATTTAGCCACTACATGTATGTAAGTTGGGGCCTAAGCGGCTCGAACATTATAATTACTTTTGAATATGTATGTGACATTAGTGTTATATTATATTTTTGGTATATGACTGCTTATACTACAGTCCTAGCATGAGCCAGGCAGGCATCCCGATCAGGGTTCTAGAGGGGACTTAGTTTGGGGTGTCACAGATATTGTGATTGTTTTGAGATTCAATCTAGTAATTGTAATAGGATTATATGTTTCTATTATATACATATTGATTTGTGTCAGGTTGTGTTGCAGAAATAATAACTATAACTGACAACCAAATATTGTCACTAAATGCAAGGTACCCAGTGATAATGCTATGCTGTTACTGAATACCATCTCTCTCTATTTTCTCTCTCTAACATTCCCTTCTATTGTTCCTTTTTGAATTTTAGGGTTTTTGGAAGCCACATTTCGATTAAAGGGTAACCACTAACCATTGACCGATCTTTTGAACAAATTCTCACACAATCTACCCCTTCGCCAATCAAGATCAAACAACCAGCTATGTATAGAGGAGAACCTGCTATGTTTTTCTCTCAGTCCAACATAGATAAGCTCGTGCTCCCTTTCGGTTTCCTCGGAAGGAAAGTTCTCTCGTGACAGGCCAAACATGGATAACATTCGCAAGTCATTTGCTGCAATAGGCTTCTCTAGTATGTACTCCCTTGAATTGATGGATCACAGGCACATCTTGTTCCGTTTCCAGATTGAGGACAATTATCTACACTATTGGTTGAGAGGAACATGGATGCTCCAAGAGCTCCACATGAGGGTTTCAAGTGAAGTCTCGAGTATTCAAGTGAAGCCCCGAGTTTATATTGGACAAGGAGCCCACTCATGCTCCTGTTTGGGTAGGTCTTGAATCCCTTCCAATGTACTTCTTTGATAATCAGCAATTTTTATGATTACTAGTTCAATTGGATTGCCTTTGAAATTGGATGCTGCCACTATTAATATCACCAAACCTAATATTACTTGGGTTTGCATTGAATTAGATCTAACAAAGGACCTTCCTCAACGAATCTGGATTGCATCTGGTCAGGGTGGTCTAGCAAAAAGTTGTTTATGAAGGGTTGCCCCAATTCTACTGGCTATTGTCAAAAACAAGGCCATAACGATAAGCAATATCGTCTTTTAAATCCTAAGCCAACAAATGGTGATGCTATGGAGATGGGAAGGAAGCAACAAAAGTTACAGTATGTCCCTAAATAGACTAAGGTTTAAGGCGGGGATGAACCAGTGCCTCAAGATATCCCTAATACTGAGTGCACAAATAATACTAAAATGGATTTGATGGTTTAGGGTAGTGGTGATCTAGTGACAAACAAATGTGTGACGCTGGAAAAGCAAGACGTGTCGTCTGATGAGCCTAACATTTCCTTGATTGTTAAGGAGGATGCCAGCTCTCACTTGATGCAGGATGTGAAGGTCTTTGACGCAGGATACTCAGGATCTCAATTTACCCGGTGTAACAATAGACATGGCATAGCTAGAGTGTGGAAGCGATTGGATAGTGTCTTACTAAATGAGACTTTCTTGGAGCTTAACATGGAGCATTCTGTACAACACCTCTCCAGGAGCCCTTCGAATCGTTGTCCTTTGTTGATGACTTGCAAAACATGCATAGATAATAAGCCTAAATCTTTTAAGTTTTTGAATTTTTGGGGCTCTCATCTAGACTTTTTGCAACTGGTTAGGCAAGTATGGAGCACTGATTGTTTGGGTTCTCCTCTGGTGGCATTGGCTTTGAAGCTTAAGGCATTGAAGCAGGTGCTCCATGTGTAGTCAAGGCAAGCCTATAAAGATATTTTTGCGAATGTCCAAAATTTGAAGGAAACAACGGCCAAACTTGAGAAAGAGTTTGACTCTCAAGGCTCAGATCAAGTCTTGGAAAAGTTGCAAGATTCGAGATCTCAGCTCAATAAAGCATTATGCATAGAAGAGAACTATTAGAAACAAAAGGCTCATGTTAAATGGTGGAAGGAAGAGGATCAGGATTCCAAATTCTTTCATTCTGTTGTGGCTGAGTGGAGGAAAAAGTCTACGTTCACCGAATTCAAAATGCAATAGGAGATTAGATGGATTTGAGGAGGATATTGATGAAGCAAGGTATCAATTTTTTGGCTCTCTTTTTTCTTAGGATGATGTACAGGTGGATTGTGAGTTTGACCATATTCCAAAACTCATAATGGAAGAAGAGAACCAAATGCTGGAGGATGTCCCATCGATGGAGAAGATTCAAAGGGTTGTATTTATTATGGACGGTGACAGTGCAGCTAGCCCTGATGGATTTACAGGTAAATTTTTTACTATGGCATGGGAAGTAGTTGCTGATGATGTTCTCAAAGCTGTAGTTAATTTTTTTCTGTAGGGAAATTGTTCCTAAGAGTATAGCATCGAACTCTGGTTGTGCTAATACCTAAGACTGATAATCCTCAGGATTTTACTCAATTTAGACCTATAAGGTTGTGTAATTTTGTGAATAAACTTATTTTGAGGATATTGGCTAATAGACTTGCTAGGGTGCTCCCCTGAATTATATCAAACTAGCAGAGTAGGTTTGTCAAAGGGAGATTAATGACTAAAAATTTTATGCTAGCACAGGAAATCATTAGAGGTATGGGAAAGAAGAACTGGGGTGGTAATGTGGTATAAAAATTAGGTATGGCCAAAGCTTATGATGGGGTGTCTTGACTATATCTAATCAAAATATTGCAAGGTTTTGGCTTCGGTAGAAAATGGATTGATACGACTTGGAAGATTATTTCTAATTGCTGGTTCTTAGTTCTTATAACTAGGGTTCCTAGAGATTTTTTTAAATCCTCTAGGAGGCTTCGTCAGGGAGATCCATTATCTTTATCTCTGTTTATTAATGCTGCTGAAGGACTATCCAAGGCTTTAAATCAACTTATTCTTTGCAGGAACTTCTCTCATTTTCAAGTTCCTTTAGGTTGCCTAGTGATTTCTCATCTTGCATTTACTGATGATGTTATTATTTTTTCAGGTGCTTCTAAAAGATCATTGAAGATGATCATGGTGGTTCTGGGAGATTATGAAAGATGTTCAGGGCAGAAGATTAATAGTTCCAAGAGTGGCTTATATGCTTATCCTAATCTTTCAAGTTCCAAGAAATTGATAATTAAACATGTCACGGGCTTCTCTGTAGGATTTTTCCGATAAGGTATCTAAAATGTCGTCCTTTTGTTGGAAAATGTATACGAGCTTATTTTTCTAATTTGGGGATGTCAATTATGCATAAGGTGATGGCTTGTGACAAGTAATAAATTTACCAGTATTATTATATATATTATTATATATTTTAGATATTATTTAATATAATTATAGTATTTTTTGTTGCAAATGACTCATTTTCTAACAAATTGCTAAGAATTAAGGTTCTTTCTAGAATTAGGGTTTTTTGAGGTGAAATTTTTATTTGAGCAAATTAATGCACAATTGTGGTGTATAATTGCAGGTTCATCATACTTAGACTTATTTTGGATCAATTAGAGTAAAGGAAAGTCAAAATTAATGGTGATTCGAAGAGTTAAAGTTGGATGAACAACTTGAAAGAACAATTGTGCAAAATAATGAAAAAATCCAATTCTTCCTCAAAATGGTTGGAAATACATGAAAAATGCTTGCACACATGGATGCCAACTGAACAAAAATCAAAAATCAAGTGGGGGCCACAAAGGTGTGATCCGCGGATGAGATACACGGATGAACATCCGCGTATAGCCATCCGCATATTGCAATACGCTGGACTTTCTAGCGCATCAACTTGCATCCTTTTCCAGCTAGTTTTTGCAGACATTTTCAGATGAAGATTGGGTTCTGCAAGTGGAAGAATACATTGGAAGCATAAATGAAGACTTTTGTGCCAATTTGGAATCCCCAAGCAAATCTTCATCATTTCCATGCATTAATGATTCATGCAAGTTGGAAAATGACTTGAGGAACATTTGTCTATAAATAGAAGTCATTTGTAAAGCATTTGTAACAAGTCTTAATAGTAGAAAGTAGATATAGTCTTTAATTGTATACTTAGCTTGGTAAAGAAATAGTAGAATTCTCTTAATCCTTCAATAGAGTGGTGAGGAACATTGTAAGAGACTTTTGTAATGCAACCTTTTGAAGGTGAATAAAGAAGATGACTAATTCTCATATTGGTTGAGCAATTCTCAAACTCTATCTCTTTTACTTTTAATAGTTGCCATGAATTCTATCCTTGAAGTTGAACTTTTAGTTGTTTCATTAACCATGTTGAACTAAAAGCTTCATCTAGATCATAGATGAAGCTAATGAATCAACTAAACATGATTTAACTTATTGCACTTACTAAGCTTGCATTTGTTTGTTTACTTGTTCAAGTTTTAATACTTGTTTTTGCTATGGCCAACTTAAACAAGTCATTTAGTTGCTACTTGACATTGAGAGATGCATGTAACAATGGAAAATGAACAAGTAATGCTTAAGTCTTTCATATGAGAATAATAGAATGCTTAAGTGAATCACTACAATTCATATTATCATAAGATTTCATCATGATAATAGTTGGAATCTTATCATTTCATAGAGAGATCTAGTTATGACACATATGGAATTGGATTCTAAACAAAGCAAGATAACACTTAGTAGGTCATTCATGCTTGGTTCAATAGTGGATTCTATGTTCTAGGCTTCTTAGCTTGAATTCTACAAAAGTTCTCAATCATAAATCTACTCTATTGAAGGGATCCCATATCACTCTTATTTTCATTTGTATTTAGATAATAAAAGTTAGTGCAAAAGCTTTAGTAATTGCACATATTTGATTCCTCATGGGATTCGACACCTAATACTCCAAATACTACAACCGACCCGTGTACTTGCAGAATAAGTTGGGAGATTAGCATTTTATTACTTGATTTGTGTGTTTTTGTTCATAATTGTTATACCTAATCTACGCCACATCAGCTTGGTAGAACCGTTTTTTGTCTATGGGATGGAAATTAATTCTTATCAAAAACATGTTTTATCTTCGATTCCTTTGCATATCTTGGCAACTACAAATACTCCTAAGGGTGTCTTTATTGAGCTGGAGAGAATGTTTGCCAATTTTCTTTGGGGGCAAGATGGTGATAGATTGAAACTTCATTGCATTTGATGGAAGACTTTATGCTTCCCTACAGATGAAGGGGGTGTTGGAATTATGTCCTTGGCTTATGTTTACAAGGCCTTTAGGGAACAAAAATCCTTATGGGCTAATTTTATGACTGCAAAATATTGCAAATCTTGTCTGCCATCTCATGTGCATAAAAAACATTTGGATTCGGGGGCTTGAAAAAGAATGTTGGGAGTGCATGATATGGCTGAAGAAAACATGTCATGGATCCTTTTCGAATGGGTCTATTTCTCAAGACTCAGATGTAGAGCAGGCAGCTATTTTGGTGTGCACTCGTACAGCCTCAAGTTTGTTTTCTATGAAAGCTACCTTTGATTGTGTTCGTGGTTGTAAAGCTTCAGGTTTTGTTTTCAAAGAATTTGGAGTCCTTATATACCTTTAAAAGTGTCCATCTTCATGCTTAGATTGTTGTATAGGAAGAATTCTTGTTGCAGATCTTCTTCTGAAGATGGGGATGCAGGGCTCAGTCTATTTATTTTTGTTGTAGTCATCACTTGGTGGAATCAATGGACCATTGCTTTCGTTGGGGGGAAATTCCAGCCAAGGTATGAGAGTATTTCAATGGCCCTTTGGGTCTTAATTTGAATCATGATTGTGTGCACATGAGATTAATGAATTGATGATTGGTTCCTACTTCTAATGATGTTGTTTCGTTCATAGTTCAAATTACTCCTATTTTGATTATCTGGTATCTGTGGAAAGTTAGGAATGCCTATGTGTTTTCAGGTACTTCTCTCACATGGGAACATATTGTCCGAGACATTCAAAGGGATATTTGTCTGGCTTTGGAGAGTAAATGTCATATCAAGATTCCTCATCCTAGTTGGCATAAACTGCTCTCTACTGTGTGCGCTAAAAAGAAAAAGGTTAATGTACTTTTGGTGAAATAAATGGCCCTATTAAATGGTTTCAAACTTAATACTAATGGTTGTTCTAAGGGAAATCCAAGTGAATGTGGAGGTGGGGCATTGCTTAGAGACCGGCATGGTAAAATAGTTTTTGGATTCTCTTGTTTTTCTAGGTAATGGGACGAGTTTGGAGGCTAAGATGAAGGCACTGTTGTATGGGGTTTAGTTATGCTTGGAAAAGGGCATTTTCACTTTTCATGTAGAATCTGATTCGCTAACACTTGTAAATATTTTTTGAGGTTTAGCATCTTGCCCGTTGTTTTACAAGAAATGGTTGGAGGATTTAAAAAAATTTCAGCAACATTTTCTTACTATTTCTCATTTAGGGAGGCAAACAAACCAGCAGATATTTTGTCTAACAAGGGTTTCATAATGAAAAAAAATACTACTTACTCGGGATTTGGATCTCTCCCAAAAGAAGCCCGCGGCCCCGCTAAATTGGATCAACTAGGTTTTCCTGTTTTTGGTTTTCCTTGTCCTAGTGTTTTCCTTCTTTCGCTTATTATCTTGTATTGCAAAGTAACTAATTCAGGTCATTTCCTCATTTAGTCATCATTTTTTTAAGTTTTATTTTCTTTTATGAATGTTTATTCTTTATAATAACAAGAGGTAAGGTTTTATGTCCCCCTCCTTTTCTTATTTTATTAATTAATAAATTTGGGAATAGCACCCCCTATGTATAGGCTTAGCTCAAAAAAGAAAGAATACAATTTTTAGTGACAATGTGATGACGTCACTAAACACAATGTTTGGAACGGCAAAAAGGAGTTGTCACTAAAGGGTAACGTCAGTAATGACTGAAGAACACATTAGTGACGATAGGGCTTTGCCATTGAATATCATCATCTAATGCATTAGTAACGACATAACTTGGTCATTGCATAGGGTTTAGTATTAGTGACGACCAAAGCCGTCACTGAAGAATGCATTAGTGACAAGAAGTCTTTGTCATTAATATTGAATGGTGGATAAATCAAGCATTAGTGACTATATAGCATTGTCATTGAATGGTGAATGTATCAATGACGGCCAAAGTCGTCACTGAATAAGGCATCAGTGACAAGAAGGCTTTCTCATTAAATATTGAACGATGGATGAAATAAAGCATTAGTGACGATATTGCTTTGTCATTGAATAGGTAATGTATCAGTCACAACAAAAGTCATCACTAATAAATACTCAATAGTGACAACAATGTTTGTTGAATTTGTACATGCATATATCATGCACGCAAGTCCTACATTTGGAAAATTCAAAGGTGCAAAGTTTGCTATGAGTTGAATTATACCTTTCCTAATTATGCTACAATTTCTTTAATGTTTAGTTACTACCAATTTTCACAATTAGTATGCTTGTACTGATGCGCGACGGACGAGCGTGAAGCCTAGGACGCCTTGAAGATCCAAAAAAACCAATTCAATCTTCTTGACCCCTTCGTAACCTGTCGAAGAATCCAAGAACAACTTGAATTGGGTCGCTTCAAATACTACCAAAGATCATTGGTTCTCCTTCTAAGATGCAACCTAGACTCCTACCCAACCCGTGGAATAGACGCCTAGTTGACGATCTTTCAAGACGAAGAGCAAACCCTTTTGGAAGAACCCTAAGCAAAGGGGTTTGGTCACCATGGGATCACCCGATAAGACCAAAGAAGACGGTTCTAATCCAAGAACCCAAAAAGCACTCAGAGAGAGCTCTCAAAAACACACGTTGTTTTTCAATGAACAATAATCCATTTCATTAACAAATGAAATCCACCCTTAAATAGGCATAAGTTGCATATTACAAATATAGAAAGAAAATCACTAGTGAAACTCTAACCAAAGTGAAACACTAATTGTAACTTATCACGTCTAATACTACTAAGAAAAAGTTACAACTCACAAACTAAGTAAAACAATAAAGCAAAATGCGTTTCTTCAATTCTGATGAAGGCCGTGGTGCGGCCTTATCCGCGACCTCGGTCAGAGACTTCATCCCACTTCATCTCATCCACAACAACTTTCTGATGAAGACCGTGAGGAAGGCCGTAGTGCGGCTTGAGGCGCGGCCTTGGTCAGAAGGTGCAACTCTCCATCTTTTGGCTTGGTTTGGACACTTTGCTCATTCTCCTTTGATCCTCCATCAAGCCAACCATTGATGATTATCTTAACATAATTGTCTTTGTACTCATATTGCAGATTTGTTCTTCAAGGAGGTTGTTCGTTTGCATGGATTACCAAGGACCATAGTGAGTGATCAAGATGTCAAGTTTCTGAGTCACTTTTGGTGCACTCTTTGGAGTAAACTGGGGACGATGTTGCTATTCTCTACTGTTGCTCATCCTCAAACAGATGGACAAACTGAAGTGGTTAACCGTACACTCATGACATTACTACGAGCAATCATTCAACACAATCTCAAAAATTGGGAAAAAGCGTTTGCCACACATAGAGTTTGCTTATAATCGCACTATCCATTCCTCTACTTCTTATTCTCCTTTCAAAGTTGTTTATGGTTTCAATTCTCTAACACCTTTAGATATTTTGTCTTTGCCTTCTAGTGAACAAGTTGACATGGATGGCAAGAGAAAGGCAGAATTTGTCAAGGAATTACATGCCAAAGTTCGTGCTAACATTGAGAAGAAGTATGGTAATTTGCAAAGCAAGCAAACCGTGGAAAAGTCAAGGTGCAATTCAAGCCTAGAGATTGGGTTTGGATTCACTTGAGGAAGGAACGATTTCCTCAACAAAGGAAGTCTAAATTGAGTCCACGAGAAGATGGTCCTTTTCAAGTTCTTGAATGAATTGGAGACAATGCATATAAGATCGATTTGTCAAGTGAGTATGGTAATATTAGTGCAACTTTTAATGTGGCTGATCTTTCTTTGTATGATGTAGGTGATTCGAGGGCGAATCTTCTCGAGGAAGGAGGGAATGATGAGGACATCAATGGTCGTGGTCAAGTTGGAGAGGCTCGTGATCATGGAGGTGCTGCCAAGAGTCCTTTTCAAGATATGGGAGGTCCAATGACTAGGTTGAAAGCTAAAAGGATGAAACAAACTTTGCAAGGTTTGATTATAGAATTATATGAAGATGAAGCTACTTGGTTGAAACAAGAACCTACAAGGCTATTGACCTATTTTGGGCTAGAGTTGGAGGAGCTTGGAGGTCGTGGACTTGGATTCGATTGAAGAGCCCGTTTGCCACTTGAGGTTATGGGTTTCATGGGCTTAGTTCGTTAGTTTAATAGCCCAAGTTGTACCTTTAGTTGTACGTTTATGTTATGGTGCAACTAGGGTTAAGTTAGTTTCCATATTTAGTTTATATCTTGATGTTATGCGCCTCTTTATAGAGGGTGTTACTATTCATCCGAATTTTGAACAACATTAATCAATAATATTGAGTTTTTCTCTTCAATTGTGCGCGAGTGCAAATTGAGCTTTCTTAGTTCTTTGGCTAAAGAACTACTCTTGGTTGCTTGGCAAAGATCTTGTTAAGTATTCAAGAATCTCGCTTAGGGTTCATCTTTGAGAGTTTGAATCTGTCCAATAGGATTGTCGACTAGGTGTCTACACTACGTTGTTGGTTAGGGGTCTAGGATCGTTTCTTAAAGGGGGGAGTTCAACGAATCTAGTTGAATTTGAAGCAAAACAATCCGAGTTGTTCTTGGGGTCTTCGACAAGTTACGAAGGGGTCAAGAAGATTGGGTTGCATACTTGGAATTCAAGAGTCTTGGACCGTCATCTCTTCCATTGAACACATCATGTACTAATTAAAATAACATGTGGTAATAAAATGTTGCACTTTATGGGTACTTTAATTCTTGTTTATGAACATTGTTGTGGTAATAGGACACTCACTAATAATTTTTTAGAAAATAAAAATTTTGAAGAGAGTGATCGCATTGAATACTATAAAATAATGAACGTTAACTACTACTTTTGTTGGAATTAGAAATTTTTATCAATTTGATAAACCGTTTTGTAAGAAGGACCTGCAGCAAGTTTTCCTCGTATGGTTACAGATGTGATGATGAATTAAGGAGGTTTTAGTACAAGTGAGTAAAAAAAAGCTAGTTTTTCCAACAGATAAATGATGGGACAGTGCAATAGCGAAGATGGTGATTGGCGTAATGAGAATGAAGAAGACTTTTCCTCTTTAGGAGTTGCAATTGCCTTCAGCAACATAAGAACATGTTTTACTGATATTAGTTATATTAGTTTCAAGTTATACCTATATTAGAACCCTGAGGATTTTGAATTTTAAATATCTAAAAAGCTTGTTATTTTAGTAATTTATCAAAATAAGAAACTAATATATACATGGAAGCAGAATGCCAAGCATTATTGGAGGGTATCAATTTGTGTGTTACAAAGGGTTTTCAAAATGTAGAAGTGGAATTGGATTCCATGGTTTTGATTAGTATGGTGAAGGATGAAGTGGATGTCCCTTGGAAGATAAGATCATCTGTGAAGCGAATTCGAGAGATTGTGTCAGTTTCATTGCTTTCCTTTTCTTTTTCGCACAGTCTATCGTGAAGGAAATGCTGTGGCAAACGCTTTGGCAACATTAGTTAGTCAAGCTCAACGTAATCATTGGTTTTCTTCTTGTAACTTTCCAAAGCACATTTTAGGTCTTTCTCTGTTAGATAGCAAACAAGTTCCTTATATTAGGCTAATGTAAAGGAGTAGTACTCTTCTTTTCTTCATTTTCAATTTTATTGAGGTCAGGCTTGGCCCCTCAACAATTGTAATAAATGGTAACGTAATATAAATTAGGACTGGCATCCCTCCTCCGTGTACGGAGTTTGCCAAAAAAAAAAAAACTAATATATACATGAATGTTTTTAAACACAGTTTCTCATAGTTACATTGTACTAGTTTGTGTACATAGATGTATTTTTCTTAGTTAGTTCTTAAGGTTTACATGGTTAAGGTTCTCCATGGTTTCTATGTTTTGTCTCCATAAATGAAATTTGGTTAACTTTAAAATCATTTGCCTATATAAATGTTAGCGGTTTATATTTTATGTTCAATTTTTATTAGAAATATTGTACATATTTTGTACGTAGACAATTCATCCACAAATGATAAAACCAACTTATAATCATAGACAAAATAAAAAAAATTTTCACCTTTACATTTTGTACAACCTTTAATATAATAAAATGAGGTAGAAATAAATATGTGAGAGTTAAGTTAATGATATATGTGTAAGAAAATGTGCACTTATATTTCATTCCTATTCCTTTGACATAAAATAATAGATGGTTTGAAAAAAATAAATAAGTTGGATAATCACACAAATCCTACAACAGAAAGAGAGTGATTTTTTAAATTTGAATAATAATTTTTTGGTATTAAATTTAAAATCTTGGAAGATAGGGAAATAGGAAATTATTTCACAAAATGTTTCACAATTGTTAGCCTTTCGAACCAAAACAAACCTTTGTCTTGTGTTGCTAGTCGCATGAGCAATAAAACTATATGATCTCATGCATATCCATTTTACTCTCTCTTTCAATATCACTTGCCTTTTGATCACTTTTATTCATGTTTACAAGAATCTCTAAATTTGCTTTCATTGAAAGCAATTAGAATGCTAAAAGAATATATTTGCCACACAAAGAAGGAATTAATTAAACTAATAAATGTATAGGAACATGACGAATACAGTTATAAAAGATAAGACAAATGAAAAAAAAAAGTAACAATCATATCATAATTAAAATGATGCAGCAAAATGACAAATTTTGCTTCACCTACTGCCACATATTCAGGCTCTAATAGATGATAAGAATGAAGTATTACACAATAATGAATTTCGATGTTGTGCAAAGTTTTAGCCAGAAAATAGAAAAGCGGGTCACTTGAGGCCGAGACAATGGATACTTGGAAGTAAATTAGAAGAGTCCATTGATTACATTTCTTTTGGCTCTATAAGACCACCATAGAGGAATGTTAGACAGCCAAAAAATAATAGAGATTGTATATTTAATACTCATTGATTGTGTATGTGCGCGTATCATGCATGCAAATTCTTACATTTGGAAAATTCATAGATGCAGGGTATAAATTATAAGTGTCCAAATTGTGCTACAATTTCTTTAATTTTTAGTTACTACAAATATTCACAACAAATGTGCTTCTACTAATTAATATAACATACGTTAGTAAAATGTAGTACTTTGATATGATGGGGCTGTCCACTAGCACTGACTAGTTTAACGAGAACGTAAAAGACTATTCCTCTTAAGAGTTGCGATTGCATTCAGTCGCATAAGAATCTATCCTACTGAAATCAGTTATATTGGTTCAAGTTAAAATTTTATAATTTCTAATGATATTAGAACCCTAAGGATTTTGAATTTCAAATTTCCAGAAAGCTTGTTGGATTTTAATAATCTCTCTTAATAAGACACTATTATTTACATTAATGTCTTTAGACACAATTTGTCTTACATTATACCATTTGTGTTTCTAGATATATTTTGCTTAATTATTTCTTAAGGATGGGATTATTAGGGTTCCTCATGATTTATGTGTTGGCCTATGTTCCTAAGTGATTGCAAATATTTGACTTTGTCAACATACACTTGATTGGCAACATCTGGTTTTAAGAGAATATACATGCCTGATTTATGTATATCTCGCATACAGTTACTTTTGAGAACCAATTCTTTGTATCCAATTTCTGGCTCTTATCTCCTAATTACTTTGACCAGTATGTTGTAACTAAGTTGTTTTTGTAGTGGGCCAGTTCATAATGCGTGATATTCAACTATTTATGCTTGTCGATGTGAAGTTTTGGTATAAAAAAAAAGAAGTTTTGGTATAAGCTCTATGAAACTAAGACTCATAACAAAGTACATCTTATCAGCTAAGAAGCTCTCTTTTGCAATCAACCAGGAGTGAAAGTCTATACCTTACAAACTTCATAAAAGTTTTGAAAAATTACATATGAGTTTGCATATAAACTTCTCGAACCAGTTGCATTATGAAATATGGAACAGAGATACAGTATAGTAGTTATACTGGGTAGGCAAAGGCAACTGGGCTTGCCCAACATCCAATAAAACAGCTTTCTTGGCAAACTCTTTACCATCAATTAAAGAAGGATATACTGAAGATGAATGTGTCCCGAAATTGGTGAGTTCTTAGGCCCCCAATTTTTGAAAAATTTTATCGTCTTCCTATGGAGAAAGCTGGTACACAACATAATTTGGCTCTTCATGATTAGGCTGTGTGAGACAAGCAAAATAGAACATTGCATAAACAAAATCTAATAGATTTTATATGCATTATGTTCTTTTAATATGTGTGTGCATTGCGTCATTCATTCGTGCATGCTTGTGTCGTGCATGCGTTTGTGTGTGCATGTGTGTATTTAGAAAATTCTTATGTGCTAAACTTGTTGATGAATCCTACCCTTCTTACTTGTATTATACCATTTTAAATTTTTCACTACCACCAATTTTCAACACAAACGTAAAATAATGAAAGTATAATTAAAATAGATATATTTGTAAATTATTTTGCATTTGCACTCGTATTCTACTCTACAAAATATATTTGTGATAATGAAACAACCACAAATGATCTTTTATAAAAATAAAATAAAATATTAGTAGAGGGCTAATCTTAAGAATCCAATATAGCAGTACAAAAGCTATTTATTTAATCAGAATTATAATATTTCTATCTATTAATTTGCATGTTTGGAAAATTTTGTGAAGTTAGCTGATTTTCCTTAAGTAACCCCAATGCAATTTCTTGCTCTAGTAATTCCATTTTTGTGCAGTGACACATTGAAAACTAGGTAAGCTAGGAAATTCCATCTACATTCTACTTTACAATCTTTATCGCTTCTACCTCAAGAAATTTTCCTATTGTGTTAAGATCAATATTTTGCTGAATGAAAAAAGATGTTAAAAATATTAAAGTGCACCTATAATCACCTGTTTAAATGTATTGGCATGTGTTATAATTATGACTCCAAAAATGAAAGTTTAATTTCCTTCAAATCGCCAAGCTTATTTAGATGTTGCATTTGAGTGTAAAATGTTCATTGGAAATATGTTTCATGCTTTATGTATAGATAATATATGTAACAAATGACACAACCAAAATGTTCATGCTCAAAATCGGTGTGCCACTTGGTTGATGCCAAGAAAATATAAAATGGAATCGATGGATATGAAAGAAATACGTCGTTAAATTTTGACTACTGTTTGTCTGCCTTAAACAGCTTTAAGGAATTAAAATTCATATTCAAAAGCAACCGATAAGAACTAAAAGCTAAAGAAAACTGTTGTTGAGAACTTGAAAGGAAAGATCAGCAAGTAAATCAACTGAAAGAAAGAATTTATAGCAAACGCGAATTGATCGACTAGAAAAATAAAGGTGCATCTACTTGAAAAACTAAAGATAACTAAAGAAACTACTGGAACCAAAGAAACTACTGGAATGAAAGGCAGACCAAAAGAAAGATTAAAGATTTTTTTTTAAGGTGTTTAGTGATATATTTCTTCGTCCCCGCAACTTGTCTTTCTTTTCTCCATTTATACATTAGTTTTTCCCCTCCAAAAACGACGGTTTCCTTCTTAATGAAGCCACTACTGTACTGTAACTTCCCTATTCCATCAAATACGCAATATGCAAAAAATGTTTGGCCACATCATTTTGTTCACTATACCTCTAATATTCATGTCCCCAAATTTTAGGTATTGACCGCGTCATTCCCCTCTCTTCAAATTCGCACAATTAAAACTACCATCATTCGATCCTAGTCGTACGATTTTACAGTAATCAGCAAAAGTTATTTTTATTGTTAGGATTAATATTTTATATAATCTAAATTTATTATATTCGTAAAAGTTTGCATTGAGCACTAAATTTTCTATAGCATCTCTTCTGCCATTGTTTCTTGTAGTAATCCCACTTCAGGTAGTTACATCTCAAGAGCCAGGTAAGTTATGAAATTTCAATTGCAACAAAGCAATTCTCTCTTTTACCTTAAGAAACTTATTTTTTGTGTTAAAGATATTTTCTCATTTTTCAACTAAAAAAATACTGAAACAAATTGACATACACCTACAATCACATGCTTAAATATATTGGCATGCGTTATAGAAATGATTCAATAAATAAATGCTCAGTTACTCTCCAATGGACATGCTTATTTAGATTTTGACTTGTGCATTTAATTTTCACCATTAATGCAGTGTACGCTTTTTACATAGATAATTTGTCTCCAAAATAATACAATCAAATAATATTGACGGGCAAAAGAGGACAGGCCTTGATGATTTTTTTATGGTTGAAATCTATATTTTTAGCAAGAAAGAAATAGATATGAGATTTTAGTTAATAATATGTGTTTTGCAAAATGCTGATAGAATGATTAATTCCTTTATTTAAAAGCTAATGGAGTACATTATGAAAGCATTAATATACAAAGCGAGTGTGTGTTGTCTTGCATTCGTGCATGCGTGTGTCATTTGTGCGTGCGTGCGTATCTATATTTTCAGAAAATTCTTATATGTTAAATTAGTGAACGAATTTTGCCCTTCTTACTTGTACTACTGCCCTTTTAAATTTTTTGCTACTAACAATTTTCAACACAAACCTAAAATGATCAAAGTACAATTAAAACAGATATGTTAGTAAAATATTTTTTGTTTGCACTCAAATTTGACTTTATTGAAAATAGTTGTGACAATAGAACAACCGCAAATGATCTCTCATAAACTACAATATTCATAGAGGCCAATCACAAGAATCCAATATAGCAGTGTGCAAAAGCTATTTATTTAGTTGGAATTACAATATTTCTGTCAGTTAAATTTGCATGTTTTGAAAAATTTGTGAAGTTAACTGATTTTCCATTAGCAGCTCCAATGCAATTTCTAACCATAGTAATTTTATTCCGGGATTAATAGTTAGGACGCTTTGGTAACCTGGTGATTCCTCCACAAACAAATGATGGTTTTTGTCTCCACAACCAAAAGGAACATCCGTGCTAAGTTGCTGGTTACATGAGCGCCGAAATAGTCTTTTGCTTCGTCATTAGTCCTTCCACAATGACATAGCTATCCCTCTTTTCACTTTACATTTCTAAAAAATTCTAAACTTTTTTTCAGTGTGATTAAGCTGAAGGAAGTTCACAATGAAAAATTGGTCATATAAGAAGGAAAGTTTTAGACTAATAAGTGTATAAGATAATGAATATGCTGTGGAAGATAAAGCTAAGAAAGAAAGATGAGAAAATCATATTAAAATGAAAACCATTGTACTAGGATGACACACTTTGGAAACTAAAATTTGAATTGCAACGATTGCCGAATTGTGTAAAATGGTCACTGTAAAACATTAATAAAAAATTTATCCAAAGCCCAATGTTACAACAGAAATTTGAAACAGCCCTCCAATTACTACATTGTTGGTCTGAAAAGGTGATCGGAGTAAGATGTCACATAATTTAAAATTATTAGACATAATTTTAAACATTATACACATTATGTTCTTTAAATGAGCATGCATTGTGTGTGCAAAGCATTTGTGGTAACTAAATAACCATAGAGAATATTTCCTAAAAAAATTAATGCATTGTCATGCCCCAAACCCAAAGGTCAACAACATGGCAATCCTTTATGCTTATCAAACACTCTCAAAAATATGTTAGACTAGCCAAAAATAAATAAAAAAAATAACTCAAATTAACACATTATTAAACTAAAACTTCAATATTCAGGGTACTAAAATTCATCAATCTCAATTATCAATAAGAAAATATATTATGAAAGAAATGCCAAAAGAATTTTTGAAGTCAAGGAAGTGGGAAAATTCTTTCATAAAATGCTTCACAATCCTTGTCTTTTTAAATGAAAACAAAACCTCCATCATGAGTTCCTTGTCACATAAGCAATATTAGAACTATATGATCTCATGCATATCTGTTTTACTTGTTATTTGGATATCATCTGCCCTTTGATCACTTTCATTTATGTTTACAGGAATCTCAAGTTTGCATTTATTAGAGGAATCAAAAGGAAATGTTCCAAAATATTTGCCATACCAGAAGTAATTAATTGAACTAATAAATGTATAAGTAATACTAGTGAACATGATGAATATGCTATGAAAGATAAGACAAATGAAAAAGAAGCAACAATTATATTATAATTAAAATGATGCAACGAAATGACAAATTTATCATAAAAATTATAAAAATTCCAACTATTGCCAAAAATAGAAAAGTGGATCATTGGAAACCTGGACAATGAATATCTGGAAGAAAATTAGAAGAGTTCATCGATTACCATGTCTTTAGGCTCTTCCAAACAATCATATAGGAATATTAAACAACCAAAAATTAACAAAAATTGTGCATTTGATGTGTATTGAATATGTACATGCGTATATCGTGCACGTAAGTCCTCCATTTGGAAAATTCATAGTGTGGAGTTTGGTATGAGTTGAATTATAACTTTCCTAATTATGTACAATTTCTTTAATTTTTAGTTACTATTAAAAATAACATATGGTAGTAAAACGTAATACTTTATTGGTACTATAATTCCTCTCTATGAACATTGTTGTGGCAATAGAACACTCACTAACAACCTTTTAGAAAACAAAATATTTGAAGAGGGTAATCACATGAATACTGTACAATAATGAAGGATAACTACTGCTTTTGTTGGAATTAGAAATTTTTATCAAGTTGATAAACAGTATGGTAGGAAGAACCTATTGTTGGTTCCTCATATGTTTAAAAATGTGATGACGAAATAAAAAGATTTTAGTATGAGTGAGTGAGAAAAAGTTAGTCTTAGCGACAGATAAATGATGGAATGATGCAATAGTGAAGTTGGTGACTAGTGTAATAAGAATGAAGAAGATTGTTCCCCTTTATGAGTTGCAAATGCCCTCAGCAGCACAAGAATCTATCTTACTGAAATCAGTTATATTGGCTTAAGTCAATATTTCATAATGTATACCTATATTGGAACCCTAAGGATTTGGAATTTAAAATCTCAAAAATGCTTTTTTTGGAATTCAAAATCTCAAAAAAGCTTTTTTTCTTTTTAGAAATTTATCAGAATATGAAACTAAAATATATATAAATATTTTTAGACACAATTTCTCTTAGTTGCAATATACTAATTTGTGTATATAGATCTATTTTGCTTAGTTCGTTTGCAAGGTTGCCATGATTTGAGTTCTTCATGATTTTTGTGTTTTGACTCCATAAATGAAAGTTTAGTTAATTTTAAAATCCTTTGCCTATGTAGATGTTAGGGGTTTTCATTTTGTGTTCAATTTTTATTAGAAATATTGTACATGTTTTGTACGTAGACAATTCATTCACAAATGATAAAAGCAGATTATAATTGCAGACAAAATAAAAATCTTTTTCATCTTTACATTTTATGCAGTCTTTAATATAAATAAAGTGATATAGAAATAAATATATAAAATTTAAATAATGATATATGTGTAAGAAAATGTGCACTTTTAATATTTGATTCCGATTACTCTAACATAAAAAATATATCATTTTAAAAATAATTAAATATATTGGATAATCACACAAATCCTACAATAGAAATAGAGCAATTTTTAAATGTGAATAATAAATTTTTTTGTATTAAATTTAAAATTTAGAAGTTAGGGAAACAGTGAAATTGTTTCACAAAGTGTTTCATAGTCGTTAGCTCTTCAACCAAAACAAACTTTGTCTTGTGTTGCCAGTCGCATGAGCTACAAAAGTACATGATCTCATGCATATCCATTTTACTCTCTTTTGGATATCATCTGCCCTTAAATCGCTTTCATTCAAGTTTACACGAATCTCTGAATTCAAGTTTACACGAATCTCTGAGTTTACTTCCATTAAGAGCAATTAGAATGCTGAAAAAATAAATTTACAATACAATAAGGAATTAACTAAACCAATAAATCTATAAGAACATGACGAATATGCTATAAAAGATAAGACAAATGAAAAAAAAAAGACAATTATATTATAATTAAAATGATGCAACAAAATGACAAATTTTGTTTCCCTTATATCCACATATTTGGGCTCTAATAAATTATTACAATGAAGTATTACACGATAACCAATTTCAACATTTTTCAAAGTTTTGGCCAAAACATAGAAAAGTGGATCACTGCAAACAGAGACGATGGATATTTGGAAGCAAATCAAAAGAGTGCATCGATTACATTTCTTTAGGCTCTATGAGACTATCATAGAGGAAAATAGGACGACCAAAATTAACAAATATTATACATTTAATATTCATTGATTCTGTAAGTGCGCATATCGTGCATGCAAATTCCTACATCCAAAAAATTCATAGATGCGAAATATGGTGTGAATTAAATTATACCTTTTCTAGCTGTGCTATAATTACTTTAATTTTTAGTTACTATCAATATTCACAACTGATGTGTTTGTACTAATTAACATAACATACGATAATAAAATGTAGTATTTTGATATGATGGGGCTGTGCAATAGTAGTGACTTGTGTAACGAGAATGTAGAAGACCATTCCTCTTAAAAGTTGTAATTGCCTTCAGCAGTATAAGAATCTTCCCTACTGGGGTGGAGTACTACCAGTAGGTAATTTATCTATAGCTAGTGTAGTCATTTATTTCTGAAAAACTTAAAGCAACTCTCTTTGATAAGCAGATAATTTCTGGGGTGGAGTACTGCCACAGAAATATGGTAGTTCATCGAGATCTTAAACCTGAGAATTTGCTTTTGGATTCCTAATGCAATGTAAAGATTGCTGATTTCAGGTTGAGCAATATCAATGCGCGATGGTCATTTCCTGAAGACCAGTTGCTGAAGTCCAAACTATGCTGCCTCCGAGGTATTGCCACCCAAACATGCTATTTTCATGGCATATAACAGTTTTTAATGTATAAATGGCCCAGATATTTTTGAAGCTTGTGGTCTTTATCCCAGTAAGCATGTTTGTTTTTAATGTTTTCATTCCACATATTGAACCTTCAGTCATCTGATATTTTATGTTTCTGTAGGTTATATCTGGGAAATTGTATGCTGGCCTGAGGTAGATGTATGGAAGCTATGGTGTTATTCTATACGCACCTTCTATGTGGTACCCTGCCATTTGATGATGAAAATATTCCTAATCCTCTTTAAGAAAATAAAGGTGGGTGGAATTTGTTAATGAGTGTCTCGCATGTTTGTGATGTTCACTATTTATAGATCTAGGTCTAATTGTTTTACGATCAATAAAATAGTCGTAGTATTTTTAGAACACGTTTTTATCACGTCATTATAACTCTATTGAGATTTGGTTTTAAAAAAAATGCCCATCAGGGTGGAATATTCACTCTTCCAAGCCATTTGTCAGCTAGTGCAAGGGATCTATTCCCAAGGATGCGTATAGTTGACCTATGAAGCGAATGACCAATCTTGAGATTCGAATGGACCCCTGGTTCCAAGCTCATCTGCCTCGTTATCTGGCAGTGCCTCCTCCAGATACCATCCAACAAGCTAAAAAGGTTAGGTAGAGGTGCAAGATGTGCAAAAAAAAATTTCCTCTTTTTGACTTACAGTTTCAGTATGATATCCTTTTCAGCTTATGAGAAGTGACGTTACTCTTTGGAGTGATCCATTTGGATTAATGGTGTTTAACAAGACATAATACATGTAAAAAAAGTGAATCAAAGTATGCAAAGTTAATGCTTATTCATGCCAAATTGTTCTTTCATTGTCTAGGATCACTTTAGGATGTGATTCCTTGATGAATTGTGACATATATTGTAAAGGAGATGTGATAGTTATGGTTGCTTTACTAATTTGATCTTTCTAAGTAGATCCTTTTTGCACAGTGTTAGTCTCATATGAATAGTTGGCTATTGGTAATCCATCCACTTTATTTGATTAATAGAAAATTAAGTCTTTTTTATTTCTTGTCCTTTATTTTTCCTTTTGATTATGAAGTGTGTTATTTTTCTTTTTGATTATGAAGCATGGTTTCTATATTCTTACTTTTGCAATTTTGTTGTGTCTTTCTATGATATTTAGTGTTGCATGGTTTCTTTTGTGCTGGATTCCCACTTTAATCATATCAATTATGGGACTTCATCACTGATTAGTTATGAACAATTTTTTAATTGCATATTGATGAAGATATTCTGCTAGAAAATATGAAAGAAATATGCGCTGATAAGTTCAGACGGTTGTTTGTCTGCCTTAAACAGTTTTAAGAACTTAAAATTTATGTTTAATGCTGATAGAATAATTAATTCTTTCATTTAAAAGCTCATGGAGTATATCCTAAAAACATTAATATACAAAGTGTGTGCATGTGTGTGTGTCGTGTCTTGCATTCATACATGCGTGCATCATTTGTGTGTGCGTGCGCGCATGTGTACATATTCTAAAAATTCTTATATGTTAAATTTGTGAATGAATCCTGCCTTAACATTCTGAAAATTCTTATGTGTTAAATGTTTGTGTATGCACGCGTGCGTATATATTCTTTATGTGTCTTGAATTCTTATTTTTTCACTCTTCTTTTACTGAACTAACTTTGTTGTTGCTAGGTTATTTTCACTAATGAATCTAATATCGAGTCTTGCAAAAAGAAGAGACAGTTCACAGAGGACTCCAATATTGGGCAACTGGAAAGCTTCGTGACAAGTGCTAAATTAGAGTATCTTTAATAAGTTAGGTTAGTGAAGTAAGTTAAGTTTCAGGTAGAATTAATTGGTTTTTGTTTTATTTAGTTGTTACTTTATCTTCTTTTGGGTTGATTATTAAGCATATGAAATTCATTTAAATGTATTATTTTTTTACCTTCGTAGGTTTTTATGCCACTTCATTATCAAATTGAAGTGTTATGAAAAGCTGGGAAGCATACTTTGATGATGAAGTGAAGAGGAAAAGAAAGCAAGGTCAATTGAAGTGAATTAAGCAAGGTGGCAAAGGTTGCACAAGTGAAGAAAACGTAGATGCAGTGATGTAGTGAATCCATCTGTGAATTGTCCCACGGATGCTTGATAGAGAGCTGCCGCGAGAGAAAACGTCCACAGATTCCATCGCGGATGCTTTCCAGAGAGTTGGCTGCGTGAGGATCTGTCCACGAATTTCGTCACGGTTTCTCGACAAAAACTTTGACGCTAAAGAATCCGCCAGTGGATGTGTTGCAAGCAAGTCTGCAGATTCTTGCTAGAAGGAGAATCCACAGGTTACGGAAGGCTAGCCACAGGCGGTTAATGGTGGCAGACTGGAACAAAATTTTAGCAACTGTCAATGCATTTTTACGGGGCTTTTAGCTTTTGTTAAGAATTTTTACTTATAAAAACTCTCTTGTACATCAGACTTGGAAGGATATATAGAAGGGAGGCTAAGGCAACATAGGAGAGTTTTTTTTTTTTTTTTTGACACACTTTTACACCTCGAAACACACATAGAGAGCAAGAATAGCCAAGATTGAGGGAACTTTTGTAATCAATTCAAGGAAGAGGATTTGTAGATTGGGAAAGATTATTCATCAATAAACAACAAGCTTTCTTCATCTCTTTCCTTTATCTTTGAATTATTATGAGCTCTTTGTTGCAAAGATTTTTCTTTATGGGTACTTATCTAGGATTTAGAGGAAACTAGTGATAGTAGGATTATGTGTGAATTGCATAAAAATTCATGTTTTGTCTTGTTTTGTTTATTCACTATTTCGTTTATCAAGAGTTATGATTAACTGGCTATCAATTGTAAAGATTAAATCATTGTTATAACAATGAGAGTTGGTAATAATGGTAGAATTGGAATAAATGAAGTTTAGGTTGTATGTCACACGAGACAAGTGGTGCTCCTAGGTGGGTCAACTAGGCAATTCAAGAGGCTAATGAACCAATAATAGTATCTTTAGCTTATCACAAGAGTAAAAGTTTACTTCGAATTGGACTCTAAATAAGATAAGATTAAGGCATGAATTGAGTCAATTGGCAATATCCTAAGGTCATTAGTGGAATCTATATCCTAGATCCTTTGCATTGATAGTTTCTTTGAATGTTGCTATTCTATGCTCTAGTTCAGTTATTAGCTTTGTCATTAATTATTTAATTTAGATTTGATTTAGTTATTTCTCAATTGGTTGTTTAAATAATAGAGTTAGTTCGATAGTCTTAGTATTTTTGGCGTTTCTCTGTGGGTTCGACTCTGTTACCCTGTACTAAAGCACAATCTATTCTCTTGCAGATACTAGGGTAATTAGGTATATTAATACTTGGCTTTGTTGTGTGCATTGATTGATTTTAATTGCTACATTCTTAGCCTAGTTATGCACTCACCACTTCGTAAATCTTATAAAAGTTTCGATTCAAGTTGATTAGGGTGTCCAATTTATTTAATCGATACTTTGAATATAATTACTGCTTCTATTTTTCTTGGTACGCCACTGTTGTTTGTGAGGATTTACACAGTTGTTATCCAATTGAAATTAACCTTCTTTACTTTTAATTTGCTAAAAAAAAAACTTTAAGTTTCAAAATTAACTGCATAGCAATGGAACATCAAACTAGTTCTACGAAATCATCCAGGCTACATTACTTATTTATGTCTCTAAGATGATTGATAATGAAGTTAAACCATAACCAAAGATTCTAAAGAAAGGGTAGCTACATTTAGTTCGTGCAAGATACTTTAACAACAAAATTCAAACTAAAGTTTATTACATACCATTTTATTTATAGCTTTGACTTTTATTGATTTGTGCTCTGCATCTCTACAATGTGCAATATTGATTTTAAAGTAAGGCTATTACATTAATGAATGCATAAACATTTGCTTAGTTTTTCGAATCCAATTTATCATGTTTGGTCTAAGGTTAGGTTGTTCATAAAGTAGTTGGATAATCAAGATTGTGGAAAGAACTTGTAGTTGGAGTTGACTTGTTGTTTTGCAATATTTGGTACTTTTTGCAATTTTCAATGAGAAAAGTGACATGGGGTGAGTATTCGGTAGAACTCCCAAGAAATGTTTGGCTAAGTAATATGGGGCTTAAATTATAGTATTTTTTATTTTGCATTTTATTTAGCTATCATATTAAGATATTGAAGTTAATTCCACTACAAACTCTTTATCATGTTAAGCAGTGACATAAATGCTCCTTAGTTCCAAGTAGTGACATCAATGTCCACTTAGAAGTTGGAGAGCAAGTTGAAAAGTTGGAGCTGACAAAGTTTCACTTGAACGGAAGATTGTTTTAACAACAAGGGATATTTAAAGTTACCTTTTATCTTTTTTTGGTTGCTGTTGCGAAGATTAGGTTATTGAGATGTGTAAATTGATTTAATGTTAATTTGTAATGCTACAGAGTATTTAGGTAGATTGTAAAAATAGTATGTTAGTTTGTTTATATTCTATTTTGTGCATCAAACGAGTATATTGGAAAAATAGTATGTTAAACAATTTATGTACAGTTTTGAATATTATTTTTGGCAATTGAAAAGATGGGTTATTTTATAAATATTGTTATTGATGATATTGTGATTCATTTGAGATTCAATATGCAAAAATAATGATATTGATTTGTGTCAAGTTGTGTTGCAAAAATAATAACTATAATGACATATGTGCAGCATTTGTGGTAACAAAATAACCAGAAAGAATATTTTCAAAAAAAATGTATGCATTGTCACATCGCAAGCCCAAAGGTTAATAACATGGCAACCATGGATACTTATCAAACACTCTAGAAAAATATGCTAGGCTAGCCAAAAATAACTAAAAAATAACTCAAGTTAACACTTTATCAAACTAAAACTTCAATATTCAAGGTACTACAATTCATCAATCTCAATTATCAATAAGAAAATATTTAACCAAAAAAAAGTGAAAAAATTTTCGGAAGTCTGGGAAGTAGGGAAATTCTTTCATAAAATGCTTCACAGTCCTCAGCTTTTCAAACCAAAACAAACCTCCATAATGTGTTTCTAGTCACATAAGTAATAGAACTATATGATCTCATGCACATCTATTTTATTCTTTATTTGGATATCATCTGCCCTTTGATCACTTTCATTTATTTTTATAGGAATCTCAAGTTTGCTTTTATTAGAGCAATCAAAAGAAATTGTTCTAAAAATAAATTCTCCATACCATAAGTAATTAATTGAACTAATAACCATATAAGTAACAATAATGAACAAGACGAATTTGCTATGAAAGATAAGACAAATGAAAAAGATGCAACAATTATATTATAATTGAAATGATGCAACAAAATGACATTTTTTATCAAAAAATATAAAAATTTCACCTATTGCCATATATTTGGGCTCAAATAAATGATCACAATGAGGTATTACACGAAAACAATTTTTAATGTAAAGCAAAGTTTTGGTCAAAAAATAGAAAAGTGGGTCATTGGAGATCGGGACAAGGAATATTTGGAAGAAAAATAGAATAGTGCATTCTTTTGACTCTTCGAAACTATAATAGAAGAATACTAGACAACCAAAAATTAAGGCAAATTGTACATTTAATGTTTATTGAATCTATACATGTGTATCTCACATTTAGAAAATTCATAGGTGTGGAGTTTGCTATGAGTTGAATTATACCTTTCCTAATTGTGCTACAATTTCTTTAATTTTTAGTTACTACCAATTTTCACAAGTGGTTTGCTTGTACTAATTAAAATAACATGTGGTAATAAAATGTTGTACTTTATTGGTTAATTCTTCTATATGAACATTGTTGTGGTAATGGAACACCCACTAATAATCATTTAGAAAATAAAATATTTGAAAGGGTAATCACATGAATACTATAAAATAGTGAAAGATAGCTACTACTTTTGTTGGAATTAGAAATTTTTATTATTTTGAAATTTTGGAAGATAGGGAAATAGGGAAATTATTCCACAAAATGTTTCATAGTTGTTAGCTTTTCAACCAGAACAAACCTCTGTCTTGTGTTGCTAGTCACATAAGCAATAAAACTATATGATCTCTTGCATGTCCATTTTATTGTCTCTTTCGATATCATCTGCCCTTTGATCACTTTCATTCATGTTTTTCAAGAATTTCTAAGTTTGCTTTCATTGAAAGCAATTAGAATGCTGAAAGAATAAATTTGCCATACAAGAAGGAATTAATTGAACTAATAAATGTATAAGAACATGACGAATACATTATAAAAGATAAGAAAAATGAAAAAAAAGTAACAATTATATTATAATTAAAATGATGCCACAAAATGACAAATTTGGTTTCACTTATTGCCACATATTTGGGCTCTAATAAATGATTACAATGAAGTATTACAAGATAACCAATTTCTACGTTGTGCAAAGTTTTGGCAAAAAATAGAAAAGTGGATCACTGGAGGCCGCGACAATGGATATTTGGAAGTAAATTAGAAGAGTGCATGGATTACATTTCTTTAGGCTCTATGAGACTATCATAAAGGAATATTAGATAGCCACAAATTAACAAAATATTTTACATTTAATCTTCATTGATTGTGTGCGTGCACATATCGTGCAAGCAAGTTCTTACATTTGGAAAATTCATACATGAGGAGATTGGTGTAAGTTAAATTATACCTTTCTTAATATTATCTACTATATTTTTTTTTAATTTTTAGTTACTACCGATATCCACAACTTATGTGCTTGTTCTAAATAATATAACCCATAGGAGTAAAATGTAGTACTTTGATACTTTGATTCTACTATATGAAATTGTTGCGATAATGGATCACTCAACTAATAACCGATAATCACACAAATACTATACAATAGTAAAGAATAACTTCTAGTTTAGTTGGAATAAAAAATTCTTATCAATTTGATAAACGGTTTTGTTGGAGAGACTTGTTGTTTGTTCTTTTTATGGTTACAAGTGTGAGGATGAATGAGGGAGGTTTTAGTGTGTAAGTGATAGAAGGGTGGTCATTGTGAGGGAGATATGGTGGGGTTGTACAGTAATAAATGTTGTGACTAATGTACGAGAATGCAAAAAATCATTCCTCTTAAGAGTTGCAATTGCCTTCAGCAACATAAAAATCTATCTTATTGAAATCAGTTATATTGGTTTAAATTAACATTTAATAATTTATACCGATATTAGAATCCTAAAAATTTTGAATTTCAAATTTCTATAAAGCTTGTAGGATTTTAATAATATACTAGAATATAATAGTAATATTAATATGAATGCCTTTAGGCGCAATTTTTCTTAGTTACAATATACTAGTTTGTTTATATAGATATTTTTTGCTCAATTAGTTTTTAAGGATGTGATAATTAGGGTTTGTCTATGTTTCTAGGTGGCTACTGATATTTGACTTTGGCAACGTACATTTGATTGATGATGTTTGGTTTTAACAGGATATATTTGGCTAATTTATGCTTACTTGTATGCAGTTACTTCTAAGAATTAGTTCTTTATATCCAGTTTCTGTGCTCTTATCTCCAAATCACCTTTAACCAGTATGTTGTAACGAAGCTCTTTTTGTAGTGGGCTAGTTTGTCATGCATGATATTCAAGTATGTATGCATGTCAGTGAAAAGTTTTGGTACAAGCATTATGAAACTGAGGTTCTATGCATCTCATTAGTTAAGAAGCTCTCTTTTGTTGTTGACCAGGAGCAAATGTCAGTCCCATATAAACTTTATAAAATTTTGAAAAGTTGCATAGAAGCATGTGTGTAAACTTCTTAAAATGGTTGCATTAGGAAACATGGAGCAGAGATACAATATAGTAGTTTATGCTAGATCGGTAAAGGCAACTTCATGCTCAGTAAAACAACTTCCTTGGTAAAATCTTGGCCACCAATTAAAGAAGGATATATTGAAAATTAATGTATCCCGAAATTTGTGTGTTCTGACGCTCCCTGTTTCTAAAAAAATTTATCATCTTCCAATATAGAAATCCTGTACCTTAGCATAATTTGATTCTACATCATTAGGCTCTAGGTGTCAAACAAAATGGATCATTGCACAAACAAAATCTAATAGATTTTGTATGCTTTGTGTTCTTTTAATATGCATGGGCACTACGTCATGCACTCGTGCATGCGTGTGTTATACATGTGTGTGTTCGTGCGTGTGTGTATTCCGAAAATTTTCATGTGCTAAATTTATGGATGAATCCTACCCTTCTTATTTATACTATACCATTTTAAATTTTTCACTACTACCCATTTTCAACATAAACATGAAATAATGAAAGTATAGTTAAAATAGGTATGTTAGCAAAACATTTTACATTTGCACAAAAATTCTACTCTACAAAAAACAGTTGTGGTATTAAAACAACCAAAAATGATCATTTATAAAAAAAATAAAATGTTACTAGAGGCTGATCTCAAGAATCCAATGTAGCAGTGTGCAAAAGCTATTTTTAGTCAGAAGTACAACATTTCTATCAGTTAAGTTTGCATGTGTTGAAAATTTTGTGAAGTTAGCTAATTTTTCTTGAGTAATTCCAGTGCAATTTCTTACTCTAGCAGTTCCACCTTTGTACATTAACACATTGAAAAATAGGTATGCTAGAAAATTCCTTCTGCATACTACTTCACAATCTTTATTGCCTTTACCTCAAGAAATCTTCTTATCTTGTTAAAATTAATATTTTATTTTCTGAATGAAAAAGGATATTATGAATATTGAAATACACCAATAATCACATTTTTAAAATGCACATGCATGCATTGTAGTTATGATTCTATAAATGAAAGTTTAATTTCTTTTAAATCGCCGTGTTTATTCAAATGTTGGATTTGAGTGTTAAATTTTCACTAGAAATATGGTTCATGATTTATTTGTGGATAATATATCACAATTTAAAAAAATCAAACTATTTGCTCTCAAAACTATTCTCCAACTCTTTAACTCATTGATTGTGTGTTACCGGCATGTCACTTGGTTGATGCAAAGAAAATATGAAACAGAATCGATGGATTTGAAAGAAATATGCGTAGATAATTTCAAATGGTTGTTTGTCAGCCTTAAACAGCTTTAAGGACTTAAAATTCGTGTTTAATGCTAATAGAATAATTAATTCTTTCATTTAAAAGCTCATGGAGTATATCGTGAAAACATTAATATACAAAGACTGTGTGTGTGTGCACACGCGCGTCTGTTGTGTCTTGCATTCGTACATGCATGCATCATTTGCATGTGCGTGCACGCATATGTATACATTCTAAAAATTCTTATGTGTTAAATTTGTGAATGAATCCTGCATTAGGATTCCAAAAATTCTTATGTGTTAAATTTGTGTATGCGTGCACGCATGTATATATTTTCTTATGTGTCTTGCATTCTTATTTTTTCACTCTTTTTTTACTAAATTATCTTCATTGTTGCTAGGTTATTTTCACTAATAAATCTAAGGCTGATGATATTGCCAGAGCCCTTATTTTCCTGCCAGAGCAAGTTTGTTCTAAAACTCTAAAATGCCCTCACCAGTCAAAAAAAAAAAAAAAACTTTTATCTGCCCCCTCTCTCCAACTATGTCCATTTCCTGCTCTCTGCACTTTATACACTTCCCAAACTCTCTAGTTCCCTTTTCCATCCTTGGGCCACTTGAATTCCTTTGTTTTAATCTGTTCGTTGTGCATCAGATTTAGGACTTATATTGTTTGCAGTGATATAAAAGGATTTTTCTGGTATTAATAATCTGTGAATGCTCTGAAATTATTATTTGAAAAATAAAAACTCAAGCATAAAACCAAATCAAAGCTAAACTAAAGAACTGCAAGATTAAAGAAAACAAAAAGATGTTCCCGTCAATTTACGGAAACGCACGATCGCAATTGAAATTGGGAAATTGAAGACGGAATTTGGTTTTTTCAAAAGAAACTCAGGAAGTCAAATTGAAGACGTAGTGATTTCAGCTAGAAGAATAAAACCTGGAGGCAAAACTAATTTTTTATTCAACAAACTTTGTGGCTGTTTCATAGTAAAATTGATTAAAGTGGGTTTACATTTTAAATTTGTTAGTAATTTTTGTCCAATTTCAATCTTAGAATGCTAAAGCTTATTCAAATCTCATTAAAGAAGTTTTTTTTTTTTTTCAAAAATTGCAGTTGCAATTGTTGCAGATGGTTAAAAATGCAATGGCCATTCTCAAATGAAATTTTTGTGGATGGTTATGCGCAATGTCTTGCTCAATCTTAGTGAAGATTTTTTGTGGATTGGATTGATGAAGTTGGTATAAAATTGAAAGGAATAATAAATAAATATAAAGAAAACAAAATGGAAAAAGGTGAAAAAAGAACAGTTCAAAAGATTGAAATATTGATCTTGCCAGAAGTGGCATAATATGGCCAGGAATGAAGGGGAATTAGGGGCGTGTGAATGGAGCCGGCGACAGGAGAAAGGAGGTACAACAGGGTTTTCAAAGAGTACCACAATAATGTGAGGGTATTTTGGGGTTTTAGAGTAAATTTGCTCTAGCAAAAAAATAAGTGCTCTGGCAATATCACCAACCTAAATCTAATAGTAAGTGCTGGAAGAAGAAGAGACAGGTCACGATGGACTCCAAAAATGGGAAGTTGAAAGCCTCGTAAAGCTTTTAGAAGTTCTAATTTAGGTTGATTTGGGTGTCCAATCTATTTAATCAGTACTTTGAATACAATTGCTGCTTCTATCTTTCTTGGTATGCCAATGTTCTTTGTGAGGATTTATACGGTTGTTATCCAATTGAAATTAATCTGCTTTACTTTTAAACCGATTAAAAAATATATAAATTCCAAAATTAACTACATAGCAGTGGAACATCAAACTACTGCTATGAAATTATGCAAGCTATATTATTTATTTATGTCTTTAAGATGATTATTAATGAAGTTAAACCGTAACTAGAGATTCTGAAGAAGGTGGCTAGATTTAGTTTGCAAAGGATACTTTATCAACAAAATTTATCACATACCATTTTATTTATAGCTTTGAGTTTTATTGATTTGTGCTCTGCATCTTTGCAATGTGCAATATTGATTTCAAAAATAATGTTTTTACATTAATGAATGCAAAAAATTAGATGTTTGTGGACTTTCTTAGTTTGTTAGATCTGATTTATCAAGTTTGGTCTAAGGTTAGGTTGTTCATAAAGTAGTTGGAAAATCAAGATTGTGGAAAGAACTTATAGTTGGAGTTGTTGTTTTGCAATATTTGGTACTTTTTGCAATTTTCAATGAGAAAAGTTACATGGGGTGAGTATTCAGTAGAACTCTAAAGAAATGTTTGGCTATGTAATATGGGGCTTAAATTATAGTATTTTTATTTTGCTTTTTTATTTAGCTGTCATATTTAGATGTTGAAGCTAATTCCACTATAAACTCTATATCATGTTAAGCAGTGACATAAATTCTCCTTGGCTTCAAGTAATGACATCAATGCCCACTCAAAAGTTGGAAAGTGGGTTGAAAAGGTTGGAGGGGACAAACTTTCACTTGAAATGAAGATTGTTTTGACAACAAGGGATATTTAAAGTTATATCTTTCTTTGGTTGCTAGTGCGAAGACTTGGTTATTGAGATGTGTAAATTGATTTAATGTTACTTCCTAATGCTACAGAGTATTTAGGTTGATTGTAAACATAGTATGTTAGTTTGTTTATATTCTGTTTTGTGCATCAAATGAGTATATTATAAAAATTGTATGTTAAACAATTTTTGCACAATTTTGAATATTATTTTTTGCAATTGAAAAGATGGGCTAGTTTATAAATAGTGTTATTGATGATATTGTGATTTAATATAGTAATTGTAATAGGATTATATGTTTCTATTATATGCATATTGATTTGTGTTAGGTTGTGTCGCTGAAATAATAACTATAATGACAACCAAATATTGTCACTGAATGCAATGTACCCAGTGACAATGCTACGTTGTCACTAAATACAATTTATAGTTACAAAGCAATGATGTCACTAAATACAATGTTTAGAACGGCGAAAAGGGGTTGTCACTGAAGTGTAACATGTCAGTGATGACCGAAGAATACATCAGTGATGATAGGGCTTTGTCATTGAATATCATCATGTAAAGTATTAGCAACGATACAACTTTGTCATTGAATAAGGAATGTACAAGTGACGACCAAAGTCATTACTAAAGAATGCATTAGTGATAAGAAATCTTTTTCATTGAATATTGAATGGTGGGTGAATAAAGCATTACTGACTGTATAGCAATGTCATTGAATAGTGAATGTATCAATGGTGACCAAAGCCGTCACTGAAGAATGCATCAGTGACAAGAAGGCTTTGTCATTGAATATTGAACGGTGGATGAAATAAAACATTGGTAAAGATATTGCTTTAGCGTTGAATGGGTAACGTATCAGTCACAACAAAAGTCGTCACTAATAAATACTCTATAGTGATCATTGGAGACCGAGACAATGTATATTTGGAAGAAAATTAAAAAAGTGCATTGATTACCATGTCTTTAGGCTCTTCAAAACTATCTTATGTGCGCACGGTTGCGTTGCCAAGAAAGTCTTAGATTTAGGTATGCAACTCGTTGAACTCAAGACCTCGTTTGATTCGTAAACCAAGAAACCCTTGACGTGGAGTTGATTTTCCTTGAATCTCCCTTGAAGAAGTTGAAAAATGCCTAAAGAACTACATTATACCAAGTTGAGCGAGTTCAATCGTATTAACTCTAAGACTTGATCAAAAATACAAGGAAAAATTCTAAGCTAAGTTGTTGGTCGCCACAAGCAAGCTTGATAAGACCAAGAGTAGTTCTTAATCAACAAAGAACCAAGAAAATTCTCATAAGAGAAACTCATGAAATTTCTGAATATTACTTATTAAATTCGTATAGAAAAATAGGCCTATAAATAGGCTTACAAAGAACTTTCTAGAATTGAAGAATTAAGCAACTACTAAGTCTATACCTAAGCTAACAATAATACTTAGCTAAAAACACAATTGTAGAGTAATTCTAACAACTAGAAACTAACTAAAAACATAATAAAAATTCATTCAAAAATAGTTCATGGTCTGGACATCCTTCATTAAGCTCCAGTGGACCTCCATTTAGCAATTTCGAGGGCACTCCAAGCAAGTCCAAGTAACCAATCCCTTGTAAGATTATTTTGGACAACTTAGCAAATTCTTTTAGGCCTTTTTTATAGTTGAACTTGATCCACAACCAATGCTCTAATCCTTGGCCCAATGTGATAGCTTAAACATTGTGAAATTCAAGCTTGCATACAAGTTCAAATTTGTGCATAAGCTTCAACTAGTAACCATGTGAATCATCTTCCACCAAGAACACGCCTCTCCTAAACTCACCATGTTCAAGTCCAAGTCAAACAATTGTGAGTGCTCATTGGATCACATCAATCCCTCCTTCCTCGAAAAGATTCGTCCTCGAATCTGCAAGTTCATATAAACTAACATTAGTAACTAAAGGATTGATAGAGAAACAATTACAAATATTAAGCAAGCTCATAACTAACTCAAGTGATAAATGTAAAACAAGTAGCTTAATGCAACTATGAACACAAATAGTATAAAACACTAAATCACAATTCATAGGTGCAAGAACAAATTCATTCTTAAGAAGAGTAAACATGTCTAGATGAGAAATATCTTTAAAAACATGAAAAAGAATTAACATATACGAATGATTAACAAGAAAAACATGAGGTTTAGCACTTATATATCTAAGAATGGACTCAAAATAACACTCACTAACATGATAGAAATCATGATCAAATAAAGACGTCTGACCAGAATCTAAGTAGAAATTACTAACAACAAGTAAGTGTAAAAAACGTGAATTATGAATATAACATGCTATAATTCTAAAGGAACTATGCAAAACAAACCCTAGAACATGGAAAATATCATCATTCAACTCACTAGAATAATTCAAACGATGTAACAAAAATACATGAACATTGTCACAAACTATAACACTAGAACACTTTGAATGAACTAACTTATGACAAAAATGATTCTTAGAGATAAAACACTTAGGATAAACACATTGAAAATCATTTATATGATGACCTATAATTCATGTATAAGAACAATGCAAAACATAATAACAAACACAAGAACTACCAGATTAATCTAAATAGAATGTATAGCACAATCACATAAACCCTAGAGCAAGTAATATGACATGATAAACCATATAAAGTATACTAAAAATTGCTTAAAACATGATGATTTAACTTATCATAATCCTTAAAATAGAATGCATCATGCAAAACTAAATATGTTAAATGTAAAACACTAAAATATATGGGGCAATAGCGTGCAAACAAATGCATAGACTTTAACACAACATAAAAACTTATAAAATAAACAATAAAAATCGTTTTAAGACATGATTATGAAACACAACAGAGCTTTCAAGACAAATTGCATTAGTTGAAGTTAAATAAACTAAATGCAAAACATAACTACCAACTCTAATAGAATAAACACATAAGATAGAATTAAAATGCAAATTAAAGCTATTAAAACATAAAAACTTATGCCACAAATTAGTAAAATCCAGCAAATCTTTGCCAAAGTATTGTGGCACTTGTACTTTTGTAGCAAATTCTCCTCCACGGTTTTGCTTTCTTTGCTCAAGGAAGGACTTCCAACACCCAAATAGCATGTATGTAGTGTTTTTCTTTGAAGATCAACCTGCAAAACTACCACAAAATCACTAGGTTGCGTGAGACCAAGAACGCCTTGAAAATAGGTTGAACAACTCAAACACTGGACTCCTTTGAAACCTGTCCAAAGACTCCAAGAATCACGAATTGGTTGCTTGAAGGTTATTCAATCTCGTTGAATGTCCTCCCTTTAGAATTCGCTCTAGACCCCTAACCAACTTGTGGATTAGATTCCTAATGGACAAACCTAAAAGACTGAAAACAAACCAATTGAACAAACTCTAAGCTAGAAACTTGAAACTTAACAAAATCTCTTCGTTAAGAAACAAGGGTAGTTCTCAATCACCAAAGAACTAAGAGTAATCTCTTCACGAGAAAACACACAATTTCATTAACTCAAAAATCACACCTTCCAAAAAGAAAAAGAAACCCTTACACCTTGAGGATTTGGTTTCCTATGCTTTGTCAACTAGTTTTCCTTTACCCAATTGGTTTCCCAAAGAAAAATAACTCCTATATAAACCAAACTAACACCTTTTAGACTCCTTATTACACCAAAATTTCTGGAATAATCGCAGCAAAATTCGTCCAAAAATTAGGAACAAATTTCAGCAACAAATATGCAAGAAAACCCTAGCAAAACCCTAGTTTATGAAGAAGACCCTTTGACCAACATTTCAAGGCTTCAAGAACTTCAAGATTTGATCAAGAAAGTCCAAGATATCAGCCAAGAACTTCAAGAAATCAGTCAAGTAATTTCCAGCAGTACAAGACTTCAAGAAACTCAAGACAACTTGGTGCTAGTTCAAGAAACTAGACAAGTAAGTTCAAGAACTTCAAGAACTTGTATCTAAACACCAAGAAACTTCAAGAAAAATTGAACAAATTGTTGTACACAGTTTTTGCTTGGATGTGCACTCCTTTTTATTCTCTTTTTCCTTCTTTTTCTTTGTGCTTTTGGCTTTTTCTATTTTGCACACGAATTTTCTTCTTTTTTTTTTTTTTGACCTTCAAGAAACCACAAGAAACAACTTAAACCTTCAAAAAAGTTGATTTGTGAATGTTTTAAATTCAAGAATCTCCTTTACTTGAGATTTTTTAACACAAGAAAATAAAAAAAAACACTAAAAATAGTCAAGATTCACAAAATACCACACAAGACCTTAGAATTCTTGATTGAAGACAATCAAGAACAACACTAAAAGCCCTAAAAAGAATCAAGAAAGCACAAGAACAAGACACAAAACACACAAGAAACACACAAATTAATTTGGATAGAATAAGAAGACACGAAAAACACACAAGAAGAAAACTTGTTGTTCAGTCTCGAGGCACTTTAACAACGACTCCAAGAAAGAAAAACAAATAAACAAAACACAAGTTGTTTAACCAGACTCGAAACTCTTTGATAAACAACAAAAAGGAAAGGGATATATCCAAATTTTTCCAAAGGAAAAATTGGATTGGAAAAACCTGAAATTTCAAGAACTTGCTCTGATACCTACTTGATGTGCACATGGTTGTGTTGCCAAGAAAGTCTTGGATTCAGGTATGCAACTCGTTGAACTCAAGAATCTCGTTTGATTCGTGAACCAAGGGACCCTTGACGTGGAGTTGATTTGCATTGAATCTCCCTTGAAGAAGTTGAAACATGCCTAAAGAACTACATTATACCAAGTTGAGCGAAGTTCAATCGTATTAACTCTAAGACTTGATCAAAAACACAAGGAAAAACTCTAAGCTAAAGTTGGTGGTCGCCACAAGCAAGCTTGATAAGACCAAGAGTAGTTCTTAATCAACAAAGAATCAAGAAAATTCTCATAAGAGAAACTCACGAAAATTTCTGAATATTACTTATTAAATTCGTATAGAAAAATAGGCCTATAAATAGGCTTACAAAGAACTTTCTAGAATTGAAGAATTAAGCAACTACTAAGTCTATACCTAAGCTAACAATAATTACTTAGCTAAAAACACAATTGTAGAGTAATTCTAACAACTAGAAACTAACTAAACACATAATAAAAATTCATCCAAAAATAGTTCATGGGCTAGGACATCCTTCATTAAGCTCCAGTGGGCCTCCATTTAGCAATTTCGATGGCACTCCAAGCAAGTCCAAGTAACCAGCCCCAACTTAGAAACTTATTTTGGGACTTTTTTGTAGTTGAACTTAATCCACAACCAATGCTTCAATCCTTGGCCCAATGTGATAGATTAAACATTGTGAAATTCAAGCTTGCAAACAAGCTCAAATCTGTGCATAAGCTTCAACTAGTAACCATGTGGATCATCTTCCACCTAAGAACACACCTCTCCTAAGCTCACCATGTTCAAGTCTAAGTCTAACAATTAGTGAGTGCTCCTTAGGATCACATCACTATCATAGAGGAATATTAGACAACTAAAAATTTATGAAAATTGTACATTTAATGTTTATTGAATATGTACATGCGTATATTGTGCACATAAGTTCCTACATTTGGAAAATTCATAGGTGTGGATTTCGGTGTGAGTTAAATTATACCTTTCCTAATTATGTGCAATTTCTTTAATTTTTAGTGACTGCCAATTTTTACAACTGATATACTTGAACTAATTAAAGTAACATATGGTAGTAAAATGTAGTACTTTATTGGTAATATAATTCCTTTATATGAACATTGTTGTGATAATAGAACACTCACTAATAACCTTTTAGAAAACAAAATATTTGAAGAGGGTAATCACATGAATACTATACAATAAAGAAAGATAACTGCTACTTTTTTTGGAATTAGAAATTTTATCAATTTGATAAACAATTTTGTAGGAAGGACCTGTTGTTGGTTCCTCGTATGGTTACAGATGTGATGTTGAATTAAAAAGGTTTTTGTATGAGTGAGTGAGAAAAATCTAGTCTTTGCGATGAATAAATGATGGAACAGTGAAATAGCGAAGACGGTGACTAGTGTGATGGGAATGAAGAAGACTTTTCCTCTTTAAGAGTTGCAAATGCCTTCAATAGCAGAAAGAATCTGTCTTACTGAAATCAATTATAATTGCTTAAGTTAATATTTCATAATGTATACCTATATTAGAATCCTAAGAATTTGGAATTTCAAATCTCAAAAAAGCTTTTTTAGTAATTTATCAAAATAAGAAACTAATATCCACATGAAATGTTTTTAGACACATTTCTGTTAGTTAGATTATACTAGTTTGTGTATATAGATGTACTTCACTTAGTTAGTTTGTAAGGTTGCCATGATTTGAGTTCTTCATGATTTCTGTGTTTTGACCCATAAATGCAAGTTTAGTTTTTTTTTTTTTAAATCCTTTGCCTATATATATGTTAGAGGTTTTCATTTTTTTTTTTTTTTTGCTAACCCTATATACGGGGGAGGATGCACCACTCCTTAAATTTTATTAAAAAAACCTTGAAAACCTAAGGGGGACTTAATACCTTACCTCAAACATACATGGTAAAAAAATAATTAACAGAGAGGAAAAGAAATAAACAAGGAGTACTACTCCCTTACATTTTATTTATGACAAATCCTAAATTTGGAAGTCCTACTCTATTTAGAGCTAAATCTCCTTTCACATGCTGTGACAATTGAGAGGAGTGTAGAAAAATCTTTAAAGAAGCAATCTGAATTCCCTTCATTAGCCAATCTATCTAGCAACCTTGTTAGCTTGCCGTAAACAATGAGAAATAGCAGTAAATGAATGAGATAACTTTTTAAGTTCATCAACCTCATTACTGTATTGCCTAAGGACAATTTGCCTTTGAAAGTAGAATCTGAACTAAAATCAAAGAATCCAACTCAACCTCAAACAAATGAAATCCCATGTCCAAACATAATTTCACTCCAAACAACAAAGCCTGAACTTTTGCCTGTACACTTGTTTTTATTCCCAAATTAATTGAGAAAGCACAAAGAAGTATAGCTAAATCATCTCGCAAAATCCCTCCTCCTCCACTTGCTCCTAGATTCCCTTTAGAGCATCCATTCGTATTCAGCTTCACTTGACTTTTACGCGGCTTGATCCACTGAATTAGTTTAAAGAATAGAGGTGGAGACCAAGAATACATTGCATCCACAAATTGATGCCATGAATACCCTCGAACTTTGACCCCTAGAACTGCATTATGAGTACATGCTCTAATATCCCTAAACATAGCATCAATAATCCGAATCTCATTTGGTAGTATTGCTTCATGTATCGTAGCATTTCTAGCCCTCCAAAGATGCCAACATATGAATGAAGGTAATATTTTGATGACAAACCTAGTCCACCCCATTACCTTGCTGAGAAAACTACCAAGTACTTAAATTACCTCTCAAAGATGAAGTTGGTAAGATTCCACAAGAAGCACCAAAAAAATTCCAATCTATCTTGCAATCAAACTGCCTGCAAAAACATGATTAAAAGTCTCCTCTTCACGGAGAGGCACAACATTGGCAACGTGAAGGCCCATAAAATCCAACCTTGGCCAAAGCTTCATCAAGAGGTAATCTAGCATGTAGTAACCACAACATGAAAAATGAAATTTTAAAGGGAATCTATTGATGCCAAATTTGAGATGCCGACCAAGATATGATCTTTGACTATCGAATCACATTGTATGCTGAAGAGACCGAAAAGTTCCCATTTGAATTCGAGGACCAAACACAAATGTCCTCTTGATCAAGCGAGCAAGGTGAGGAAATGGCAATTATTTCTTGAACAATAAACTCCAGTAACCAATGTCGAAGTAGGGGAAGATTCCACTCACCATGAGCCACAAAATTCGAGACTAGATTATTTGAATAATCAGATACTCTAGAGCATAAAGGGCCAACTTTCATCCAGTTGTCGCACCAAAAATTACAATCTCCTTTCTTCAATATCCAAAATATGTGTTGTTCTACATCATCTCTCACTTCCACCATCCTCCTCCATGTTAAAGAAGCTGCCTGTGGAATTAATGCCAATGTTACATGCAAGGGAAAACAATATTTAGCATTCATAAACGAAGCCCAAAGTGAGTGTCTAGTGCGCAAATTCCCACTAGAGTTTCACAAAAAATGCCCTAAATGTATCCCTCAGAGAACAAACACCAATGCCTTCTTCTCTGTAAGGAAAACATAAGTTGCTCCAAGCCAACCAATGTCTATGAGCTCCAAAATCAGTTGAACCCCAAAGAAAATTAGCAAGGATTTTTTCCAGTTTATTGATAACCCCCTTTGAAGGGTTAGCTACTGCCATTATTTGTATGGGAATAGATGACAGCACGTGCTTAATTAGAACAATCCTCCCACCAGAAGAAAGCACCCTATTTGACCATAACAAAATTTTACTAGCAACATTCTGAACCAAATCTTCAAAATAAGCAGTTCTCCTTTTCCTAACAAATAAAGGACACCCTAAATATTTTACAGGAAACATCTTCTGAGAGAAACCTATGATTTGGCCAATTTGAGAACATCTAGCTTGAGGCAAACATTGATGAACCAAAAAATAGCTTTTAGTTCTGGTGATCTTCAATCCCAAGCAAATTTCATACTCCTTCAGCACCCCTAAAACTAAATTAATCGAATGAGAATTTGTTGAAGAAAATATTAACACATCATCTGCGTATGCCAAGTGTGTTATCTGTGGACATCCTTTCGAAACTTTGAATGGTGAAAATGATGGCTCAGACAACAATGCATTTAGAACTCTAGACAGTACCTCTGCTGAAATCACAAATAGACCAGGAGATAAAGGATCCCCTTGCCGTAGACCTCTGCAAAACTTAAAGAAACCATATGAAGATCCATTAATAATAATAGAGAACTATGCATTAGACACCAACCTCCACACCATGTCAATAAATCTTTCTCCAAAATGAAATGCCCGTAGCACCCTACAGAGATAAATCCAAGAAACTCAATCATAAGCGTTGGCCATCTCAAGTTTAAATGCCACATTGCCCCCATGTGTTTTCTTACCAATCCTAGACAGCAATTCTTGTGCCAATAAATAATTTTCTAAAATCAACCGATTCTTCACAAATCCACATTGTTGTGGAGAAATAATGTTGGTAGTACCTTAGCCAACCTTTTTGAAAGAATTCTAGAAATCACATTGTTTACAAAGTTGCAAAGACTAATCGGACGAAACTCTGAAAACTGCTGAGGGGATTGCACATTGGATATCAGTACAAGAGATGTCACAGTTATGCTTTTGGGTAGATCAACACTGCTGAGAGGTTTACATTTTGCGTTTAGAAATATTGTACATGTTTTGTACGTAGACAATTCATCCACAAATTATAAAAGCATATTATAATTGCATACAAAATAAAAATCTTTTTTATCTTTACATTTTATGTCGTCTTTAATATAATAAAGTGAGATAGAAATAAATATATAAAAGTTAAATTAATGATATGTGTGTAAGAAAATGTGCACTTAATATTTCATTCCGATTACTTTGACATAAAACAACAGATAGTTTAAAAAATAATTAAATATATTGGATAATCACGCAAATCCTACAATAGAAAGAGAGTAACTTTTTAAATTTGAATAATAAATTTTTTGTATTAAATTTAAAATTTTGGAAGTTAGGAAACTAGGGAAATTGTTTCACAATATGTTTCATAGTCGTTGGATTTTGAACCAAAACAAACCTCTGTCTAGTGTTAGATTTTGAACCAAAACAAACCTCTATCTAGTGTTGCCAGTTGCATGAGCAATAAAAGTACATGATCTCATGCATATCCATTTTACTCTATATTTGGATATCATCTACCCTTTGATAACTTTCATTCAAGTTTCCAGGAATCTCTAAGTTTGCTTCCATTGAGAGCAATTAGAATGCTGAAAAAATAAATTTTCCATACAAGAAGAAGAATTAATTGAACTAATAAATGTATAAGAACATGACGAATACACTATAAAGATAAGACAAATGGAAAAAAAAATAGTTATATTATAATTAAAATGATGCAACAAAATGAAAAATTTTGTGTCACTTATTGCCACACATTTGGGCTCTAAGAAATTATTATAATGAAGTTTTACACGATTACTAATTTCGACATTAAGCAAAGTTTTGACCAAAAAATAGAAAAGCAGATCGCTGGAAACGGAGGCAATGGATATTTGGAAGCAAATTAAAAAAGTGCATTGATTACATTTCTTTAGGCTCTATAAGACCATCATAGTGGAATAATGATAGCCAAAAATTAACAAAGATTATATACATTTAATATTCATTGATTATGCTCGCGCACATATTGTGCATGCAAATTCCTACATTCAAAAAACTCATAGATGTGAAGGATGTTGTGAGTTAAATTAAATCTTTCCCAACTCTGCTAAATTAAATCTTTCCTAACTGTGCTACAATTTCTTTAATTTTTAGTTACTACCAATATTCACAATTTATGTGCTTGTACTAATTAATATAACATACGATAATAAAATATAGTACTTTGATATGATGGGCTTGTGCAATAGTAGTGACTAGTGTAATGAGAATGCAAGAGACCATTCCTCTTAAGAGTTGCAATTGCCTTTAGCAGCATAAGAATCTGTCCTACTGAAATCAATTATATTGGTTCAACTTAAAATTTTATAATTTATACCAATATTAGAACCCTACGGATTTTGAATTTCATATTTCTAGAAAGCTTGTTGGATTTCAATAATCTATCTGAACAAGACACTAATATTTACATGAATGTCTTTAGACACAGTTTGTCTTAGTTACGTTATACCATTTTTTTTATAGATACGTTTTTCTCAATTCGTTCTTAAGGATGGGATTATTTGGGTTTCTCAAGATTTATGTGTTGGTCTATGTTCCAAAGTGAATGCTAATATTTGACATTGGCAACATACACTTGATTGATGATGTCTAGTTTTAACAAAATAAATATGGCTGATTTATATATATCCTGCATACAGTTACTTTTGAGAACTAATTCTTTATATCATGTTTATGGCTCTTATCTCCTAATCACTTTGGACCAGTATGATGTAACCAAGTGATTTTTGTAGCGAGCTAGTTTGCAATGCATGATATTCAATTATTTATGCTTGTCTATTTGAAATTTTGGTATAAAACAAAAAAAGAATTTTTGGTATAAGCTCTATAAAATTGAAACTCAAAACAAGGTACATCTTAGCAGTTAAGAAGCTCTCTTTTGTTGTCGACCAGGAGTAAATTTCTATCCCTTACGAACTTCATAAAATTTTGAAAACTTGCATGTGAGCTTGTGTATAAACTTCTCAAAAAGGTTGCATTCTGAAACATGGAACTGCGACATAGTACAGTAGTTATACTAGGTAGGCAAAGTGTAAAACCCTAGAAGCTTAAAACCATTTAGTTTCTATGTTATGAATGTTAATTGTAAAATTTCCTTATTAGTTGTTATTGTATAATTTTCTTTTATAACTTGATTTCTTGAATTATTATTAATACATGTTTAATAATAATCATAGGAAAATTCCACCAATTAAATGTTACCAACCAAGTTTAGATATTTAGAAAAGTAAGACCACCTACTACTTAGATATTTAGGAGATTATGTCACCTTGCACCATGAATGGCCATCTATTATTGGCTTTTACTTTTACCCAATTCTTTTCAATTTTTTTTGGCTCAAATTTCCTTGATGAATTTACCTCAAGTTCTTGCTCAAAGCTCAAGATTCTTAAGGGACTAATCACTCACTCTTCTTCAACTAAAACCCTACCTATTTTGAGGTAAATTCATCAAGAAACTTCAAGTTCTTTCAAGTTTTAATAGAAGATTTCTTATGTTCTTCTTATGATTTCATTAAGTACTTAAGATTTATGGTTATATTTTGTTCTCTTGTTATATATATGAATATTTATGCTCATGATTAGGAGGTTTCCCCTTGTTTTGATCCTTTCTTTGATAGTAGATTAACTATATTATGACCTACTTGATTAGTATGGATTTGTATAAGAATTGTATATATATGAATATTTATGCTCATGATTAGGAGGTTTCCCCTTGTTTTGATCCTTTCTTTGATAGTAGATTAACTATATTATGACCTACTTGATTAGTATGGATTTGTATAAGAATTGATGTTTTATTTGAGTGGCAAACCTTGGAATTTATGGCTGAAATTTTGACTATAGTTAGAAGGCATGTTGGTTAGTCTTGTTAGAGGAAAAGATTCTGGAAGAATTTCAGTATTTAAGGCCTGTTTAGTGGGCTGAGGTTGCTGGAATTTCAGCTTGCAAACCGGCACTTCCTTGTTCCAAAACCTTGAACAAATTTCAGCTTTACTAGTTTACAAAATTTCAGCTTTGGTAACCAAATATTTCCAGCTATATTAACCTTGTTTTGGCCAAGCTTTGATGACATAAACTGCTAGAAATTTCAACTTGTAAATTGGTTGAAGCGACACCAAATATTGAGCACCTTAAACTTAATCTACTTAACCGGTTTTTAGGAAAATGTTGTGCAACGATTTTGGAACCTTGTTAATCAATTTTAAGAAGAAACTCTTATAAAATTTTGAAGATTTAAGCTGGTTAGGAGTTAGACTTTTATTAAATGAGTAAGTGAAAATTTTACTAGTTTAAACTTACACTTGATTCTAGTATGTTTTCACCAAATAACCCTAATTTGTTATTTAACTAGTCTTAATTTAATTAAATATCATTAGTTTGATATTAATTAGTTTAAAACCATTAATTTACCTAAGTATAGGATATTTCAGAGTTTTCACATTTTTACCTATATTAATTTTGCTAAGTTATTAAATTATACTTGACTATTACTAATAAATCTTTCTTGAACTTTAAAAGCTAGTTTACCTACAAATTAACTATTTTGGACAAAATTTCTTCTTATACCAAAACCTTGAACCCTAATCAATATTAATTTTAACTACCTCTTTAGTCCATAGTGTTTAGCAATATTTTCTTTTGGTCCAAAATTTATAGCGAATTATTAAAATCTTGCAATTATAATAGTAAATAAAGTGGAATTAGTAACAAATATCTAGTATTAATTATTCCTTTGAATTTAACGTTAATATTGACACTTAATGAATTATTTGCCCTTAGAACCAAATTACTTTCAAAAGGGAATTTCTTAAGTTTCTTTATTGGTTGATTTAGGGTTTTACTCAGATTCCTTTATTACAACTTCATGGATTTTCCTTATAACCAATTTACATCTATTTTAAAACTCTAGCTAAACCTGGGTATATTTTATAAAATTCTTTTAAAAGAAATATCTAGTATGTTAATTAGGCTACTTTTGAATTTCAAGATCCGAATCTAAACCTCGCACGTTTTACGAGGCGCTTTCTTGAAATTTTCAAGTGAGTGTTTCCTTATGTGTGCTTGATGCATGTTTAAGTGTTAATCCTATTTTATGCTTGATACTTGTTGGCTACTATAATGTACTATATGAGGGTAAGATGTGTACTTTATCACATCTATCCCGCAATTTGTTACATAGACAACTTTTATCAAATGTGAATATACTTGTTTGTGAACTTTCAACTGAACTGAGCCTTCGAGCTAAACTTCCGTGGTTATACTTCACCAGTTACACCACGGTTAGTCATACTGGTATTGAGGAGGATATAAGGTGTTAGGTGTTAGGATTCGTGTTCTTTCCTCTGAGTTAAGATTCCTCAAAGAGACCAACTCTGGACTGAACAAACTATTTTACCTTACAGGGTTGAGATCTCACCCTGGAGTGGAGGTATTGATGGGGTAAAGGTGCATGGGTGGTTTTGGGTATTGTTATCTGATATTTACCTGATCATTGGCAATGACCTAGTTTTCTCTATTAGTCCAAACACTATTGCCACATGATTATGTACTTGATACTTCCGCGGTTGAGCTTGCTCCCGTGGTTGAGATGTATCCTTCCTATTTGATCAATTGCTTACTTAACTTGTTCTTATATTGTTTTATGGCACATGTTATTTTCTTCTTTTTTTTTAATTGTATGCCTGTGTGATTGCATGTGCGGGAACCTCACTGGGCTATTATAGCTCACCCTTTTTATTTGTTCTCCTTAAACAGGCTCCTATTATTAAGGCTGGTGGTGAAGATTCAAGAGTAGTTCTTGGTAGAATTTTGTTAGTAAAAGGATGTTTGAGATTTTACTGTATTAGCTATATGTTTATGATGTAAACTATTTAACTAGTGCCTTTACTCTTAAGTTTGAATCCTATGAATGTATTTACGATTTTTCTATATATATCAATTGTTTCATAGAATCTAGTGCGTGCTTGACCTGAGTCCTGGCGAGAGTTAGGCAGGCAGTCCGCTGAGCCCTTTGGTACGCTTTAGGGTAAGGTGGGGCTATCACACAAAGGCAGCTGGGCTTGCCCAACATCCAGTAAAATAGCTTTCTTGGTAAAATCTTGGCCACCAATTAAAGAAGGATATACTAAAGATGAATGTATCCTGAAATTAGTGAGTTCGGATGCCCCCTATTTCTAAAAAATTTTATCACTGCCTATACTAAAACATAATTTTATTCTTCATGATTAGGCTGTGTGAGACAAGTAAAGTAGATCATTGCACAAACAAAATCTCATAGATTTTACTAAACGATTTTACTGACATATCGATTTTGTATTCTGAAAATATTAATATATAAAGTGCTTTGTATTCTGAAAATATTGGTATATAAAGTGTTTTGTATTATGAAAATATTAATATATAAAGTGTTCATGCACGCATTATGTCATGCATTCGTGCATGCGTGTGTCATTCGTAAGTGTGTGCACATGGGAGTGTGTATATATTCAGAAAATCCTTATGTGCAAAATTTGTGGATAAATCTTGCCCTTCTTGTACTACTACACTTTTATATTTTTTGGCTACTATCAATTTTCAACACAAACACAACATGATGAGTGTAATTAAAATAGATATGTTAGTAAAATGTTTTGTATATGCACTCAAATTTACTCTATGAAAAGTAGTTGTGGTAATAAAATGACCATAAATGATCTTTTGTAAAATACAATATTCGTAGAAGCTAATCTCAAGAATCCAATATAGCATAGTACAAGAGCTATTCATTTAGTCGGAATTACAATATCTCTATCAGTTAAATTTGCATGTTTTGAAAATTTTGTGAAGTTAACTAATTTTTCTTTAGTAACTCTAGTGCAATGTCTTGCTGCAAAGATTCCACGTTTGTGCATTAATATATTGAATATTAGGTATGCTACAAAATTCTTTCTGCATACTACTTCACAATCTTTATCGCTTCTATCTCAAGGAACCTTTGCATCGTATTAAAATTAATATTTAATTTTATGAATAAAAAAGATATTAAAAATACTTATATACGCCTAAAATCACATGTTTAAATGCACGAGCATTTGTTATAATTATGACTAAATAAATGAAAGTTTCATTACCTTTAAATCAGATTTCTTATTTGGATGTTGGATTTGAATGTTAAACTTTCACTAGGAATATGGTTCATGCTTTATGTGTAGACAATATATATACAACCAAATAATAATGACTTTTATGATTTTTGTGTTTTATGGTAGAAATTAGAGTATCATTGAATAACATAGAAGTAGATATGTTATCTATGAATTAATGATGCATGATTCAAATAGTCCTATGTGGTTGCCATTGTAATTTCATTTATACATTAACATTTTTTATGCTAAGCTAGTGATAATGCAAAAGCAGAAATTTTCCTGCCAGAACAATTTTCATTTAAATGCCAATACTACCCTTAATAAGTTATACACACATATTTTCATTAATTTTTGTGCTTTCTTTTATTAAGTTAATCACTTCCTTCCCAAATCAACTTCCTTCTCTCTTGTACCTCTTCCAAATTAACTCTCTCATCTCTTCCTTCCCTCCTACGATCATTTCCTATTTCTCTCAGATTTTCCTTTTTAAGATTTTTATCACAATTTTATCTCTTTCATATTTTTCTTTTTCTACATTTTATTAAGATTTCTTTCATAACTTTCTTTTCTTTTCTGTTTTTTTACTTTCCTCCCTCTCTAGTAAGTTTTCTTTTTCCTTTTTCACTTGTTTTTTACTTTTTTTGGCATATTGAGCACATAATCTATTCCTCTTTGTATAAATTTATGCAATATGGTAATAAGTAATAAATTTACCAATATTATTATATATATTATTATATATTTTAAATGTTATTTTAGCATAATTATAATATTTTTGGCTACAAATGACTAATTTTCCAACAGTTGCTAAGAATTAGGGTTTATACTGGATTTAGAGTTTTAAAGCAGAATCTTTACTTGAGCAAAGTAATGCACAATTTTTTGTGTATAATTGCAAGTTCATCATACTTAAACTTATTTTGGATCAATTGGAGTAAAAGAAAAACAAATTCAGAGGTGATTCAAAAAGCTAGGGTTGGATGAACAACTTAAAAGAACAATTGTGCAAAATAATGGAAAAATCCAATTCTTCATCAAAATGCTTGGAAATACATGGAAAGTGCTTGCACACATGGAGTCTAGCCCCGCAAAAATCAAAAATCAAGTGGGGCCACAAACAGGGTGATCCGCGGATGACAAGCCACAAATCTCCATTCGCAGATCGCAAGTCGACTGAGATTCTTCTAGGGCATCAACTTGCATCTTTCTCCAGTTGTTTTTGCATATATTATCATATAGGGATAGGGTTTTGCAAGTTGGGAAACACATTGGAAACATACATGAAGACTGTTGTGCTCAAGTGGAATCCCCAAGTAATTTTCATCATTTCTATGCATTAATGATTCATGCAAGTTGGAAAATAACTTGAAAAACATTTGTCTATAAATAAGAGTCATTTGTAAAGCATTTTGTAACAAGCTTTAGTAATAGAAAGTAGTTATAGTCTCTAGTTTTATACTTAGCTTGGTAGAGAATTAATAGAATTCTCTTAATCCTTCAATAGAGTGGTGAGAATCATTGTAAGAAACTTTGTAGTGCAACTTTCGAAGGTGAATAAAGAAGAGAAGCTTATTCTATAGTGGTTGAGCAATTCCCAAACTCTATCTCTTTTACTTTCAATGGTTGCCAGAAATTCTTTCTTTGAAGTTGAACTTTTGGTTGTTTCACTAACTATGTTGAACTAAAAGCTTCATCTAGACCATAGATGAAGCTAATGAATCTACAAACATGATTTAACCTTCATTGCACTTACTAAGCTTGCATTTGTTTGTTTACTTGTTCAAGCTTTAAACTTGTTTTTGCTTGGCCACCTTAAACAAGTCATTTAGTTGCTACTTGACATTGAGAGATGCATATAACAATGGAAAATGAACAAGTAATGCTTAAGTCTTTCATACAAGAATAATGGATGCTTAAGTGAATCAAGACAATTCATGTTATCATAAGGTTTCATCATGAGAATAGTTGAAATCTTGTCATTTCATAGAGAGATCTAGTTATGACACTTATGGAATTGGATTCTAAACAAAGCAAGATAACACTTAGTAAGTCATTCATGCATGATTCATTAGTGGATTCTATGTTTTAGGCTTCTTTGTATTGATTTTACACAAGTTCTCAATCATATACCTTACTCTATTGAAGGGATCCCATCTCCATCTTATTTCAATTGTGTTTAGATAATAAAAATTAGTGAAAAGGCTTTAGTAATTGCACATATTTGATTCCTCGTGGGATTCGACACCTAATACTCCAAATATTACAACCGACCTGTGCACTTGCAGATTAAGTTGGGAGATTAGATTTTTATGACTTGATTTTTGTGTTTTTGTTTATAATTGTTATACCTAATCTACACCACGTCATATGATAATAATAAGTTATGGTTCAATTATGGGGTGGAAATATTTTTTTGATTATTTATCCATCTTGATTATTTAAATGTATGTGAAAATATTTAAATACTATTGGAATTCAGTAGCAAGATACAAAGAAGTCAAAATCGGGGTTTTTTTTTTTTTTCCTCAAACGGCAAGTTGATCTTTCTATAACACAAAAGCTGTACAAGGTGGGGTAACTACCCTTTACAATTATGGAGTACTCTCGGGGTTTGCAATACATAAAATTTATCTATGTTAAATCTTATTATGGTGTCATTTCCCTAATCTTATAACTATTTTCTTAGATTAAGTAAATTTGATTTATGTAGTTTTACACATGTTTAACTATAAAAAAAATATTTATTTATCAATATGCTCAAAGTTGCTAATTCATTTTGTTTAACAAAACATAGAAAATGGAAAATCTAAGAGAAATAGAAAATGAAAATGGTTGTTTAAGAAAACGTAATAAAAGAAAATTTTGAGAGAAATAGTATAAGAAAATGTAGAAAAAGGAAAATCACATCCAAATAGAAGAAGGAAATAGTAGGAGGGAGAGGATGTGAGGAAGTAGGACAATTGATTTAGGAATCATTAATGTAATGAGAGGGTCCACCAAAATTAACTATAATGTGTGCTATTGATTAATTAAATGTAATGTTGGTATTGATATAAAAATCGCTATGGCAAGAAAATTCCTGCTCTTACAATATCGCTAGCATGGATGCTAGGGAAACCTAGTGATTCCTCCACGAGCTACTCATGGCTCGTATTTCTTCAACCAAAAGAATAATCTGTGTTGTGTTGCGGGTTACATGAGCAACAAAATAGTCTTTTGCATCTTCATTTGTCTTTCCATAAGGATATAGTATTCTATTCTTATTACTTTACATTACTAGAAAATTCTAAATTTATTATTGTGGCCAAGCTGAAGGGAATCTTAAAAGAAAAATTAGTCATATAAGAAAGAAATTTTTAGACAAATAAGTGTATAAAATAATGAATATGCTGTGGAAATAAAGATAAGAACAAAGATGAGAAGATTTTATTAAACTTAAAATCTTTGTACCTGGGTGATGAACTTTGGAATCTAAAATTAGAAGTGCGATGGGGCTGGTTTTATGAAACGATTATAGTGAAATATTGCACCATCAAAAATTTATCCAAAGCCCAACGTTATAGCTGAAAATTGAAAAAACAGCAATTATTGCATTGTTGAGCTCTTCATAGTGATCAGAGCAAATTATCACAAAATCTAAGATTGTTAGACATAAGTTTGAATGCTATACGCATTATGCTCTTTAAACGCATACGCTTTGTGTGTGCAAGCATTTAAGTCAACAGAATAACCATAGGGAACTTTCCAAAAAAAAAAAGAATGCATTGTCACGCTCCAAACCCAAATGTCGACAACATTGTAATGCCATATACTTACCAAATGTTGCAATGCCATATACATATCAAACACTCTCAAAAATATGTTAGACCAGCCAAAAATAACAAAAAAAACACTCAAATTAACACTTTATTCAAATTAACCTCTTTCCTAAATTTTGGAAGATGAAGATGATTTTTTTCACAGTTATCGCGATATTTTTCATCAAATAGTTAACGGGTTTTGTTTCGAAGATTTTGGAAATGTTGTAACCTTTTTTTTGTTGAAAGACATGACGCCTCTTCTATCATGTACTCTTTCTTTCTTTAAAGGTTGTTGATCTTTAAAAAAAAAATTACATTTTCAACTTATGAACCCAGGACCACACAAAATCGTATGACAAGCCACCAATGCCACTCAATTAACAATTTGCAATCCTTCCCTAGCTTCCATTCGTTATATTCTTCTTCACAGATCAGGACGGACTAGCGAACATAGTCAAAGCTGAAAATGATCGTTCTACAATGAAAACATACTTAATTTGGGTATCATTGTATTTTATATACAACCAACCAATAAACGACACTTTTTCTGGTATCATTGTATTTCACACACAATCAATAAAAGCCACATATCGCTCGGTGAGTATAAATAATTGCGAATATGGAATCCCAGAGACTGGACCAAGCTGCTGTTCCTGCTGCATAGTGCTCGGCATTGGTGTCTTGAATTGTCGTATATACAGTCTGAACGTGATTATATTCCAAGCTTGAAGTCTTTTGCATTTGAACCAGTTGAATTAATTGAATATATTCCATGGATATGGTTTGTCACAAAATTCAAAATTCTTCTACAAGGACAACTTAGCAAAGATTCCGTTAAATTTGCAAAAGAAAATGACAAAAGAACCTGGTTGCTAGATCACGCTGAGCATATGGTTATCAAACCAGGCCCAGTTAGTAACTCAGCAAATAACCCGGTTGCTAGGTCCCACTGAAGGCTTGGCCAGGTGAAAAAGGTTGGTGAATAGTTGAAAATTTGGATCGTTAAAATAATGTTTTAAAATAAATATAACCTTAGTTATCCTAATATATGATATATATGAATTAAAATAATAATAAAAAATTAGTTTCAAAATCAATTACTAGTTGTGAATTAAAATTTAAATGAATATTTATAAGTATGGTAAAGTACTTTTAGGTGGCAACTATTATATTAAGAAGGGTAAAAAATTGATATATCAGGCATATAAATTATTAATAAAGACAAATCTGTTTGATTATGCTTTACAAATATAGTTGCAAGATAGGGAATTGTTTTAATTTAGTAAGCTGTCAAGGACATAACGTTGGTTTGCTATTATTTATAATATTTTTATCTAAAAATAAAATAAATTTTATAAAATTTAAATTTGTCATATAATAATTTCTTTATTTGGAAATTTGAAATGTGGAAATGATCTTATATTAAGAAAAATAATAAAAATGTTTAAAGGGAATCGAGTTTATATTTATCTTAGTGATAAAATTTTTGCATCTTTAGGGGAAATTCCGAGGCTCTAACCTTAGTGATTACATCCATTCAAAAAATTAAAAAAAAAAAAAAAAAGACTCCCCAAGTTTTGCCAGGTAAGTTGAGTTTTCAATTTGACTGATCCGACCAATAGGTCAAACGGGTACCTCACCCATGGACTGTTCTTCAGGCCCATTAGGCCATGTTTGATAACTATGCTTAAATGACATATGCTATAAAAAATTAATTGAACGTTTTATTTTTGTTTTAGTTAATTCAACTTTTTATTAATATTGTAACACCTTTTGATTTGAAAATAAATATTACAATCGTGAAAATTTGCTGTGTAAAGCCTTCAATTCAAAACTCAAAACCAAATAGGGTTTTCCTACATTGTCTTATCCTATAAAATTATTTAAATTCATATTTTTTTAATTTTTTCCTTATTTAATAAGAGGAAGTTTAAACTTTACCCATTGAGAACGAATAGAGAGTCGAGCAGTTAGAGCTCTTTGAGTCCACTCCAGATATCAAGGGTTCAAATCTCACCAACACCATATCCCCCTTAATTGTAATAGTGTAGGCATGATTAAAAAAAAAAATTTACCCATTTTGCTATATGAGTTGAGATATGGGTCATTAAAATAACTCATTTCATACTATATTAGTGAAAAAAAATATAATTAAGTCAAATTGCGCTGAAATTTTTCCTATATCTGCTATGGCCATAAACTTTGTCAGACTCGATAAAAGATTAGAC